>OY998243.1:16200487-16761856 GCA_963922005.1 Cornus suecica
TGCATCTATTTCCTCCATTTCTAGACCTGAACTTATCTTACTGTTAATAATATAATAGTATCTGGTTTTTAAAATTTGCTTTGAGTTGAAGTGCACCTAAAGATTATTGTGACTCCTACTGATAAATGCATTGTGATAGGTTTATGGAGAGGAAGAATGGTCATTTGGCTTCTGTGACCAAGGCACTGGAGTATTTAGTTGCCCTTTTGGAAAGAATCCAATGTATTCATATCGTGAATGCATTGTCCTTGGAAAAACAAACTGGTCTATATTCAAGGTCAATCAGATCTTGAGAGAACTTAGTAGAGAGTGGCCTGGTCACTCATACGACTTGCTATCAAAAAACTGCAATCACTTCTGTGATGAATTCTGTGAAAGGCTTGGTGTGCCTAAACTTCCTGGTAATTTACTTTTCCTCCTCATACGACTTGCTGGTCACTCATATGACTTGCTGTCTTTTAATGTTTGTGGAATTTCTTTCAAATATTGGGTAGTAGTATTCTTTGAATATTAATTTTGTTCATATGGGCTCGTCCATAAAGATGATTTACATCTACTGCTCTTTGTACATGTGAGGCACGGTGTTTTTAGGTGTAAGTATAATAGATAAATTGTGGAGTTTACTGCTTCAAGGCATGCAACACAAATTCAAAATGTATGGGGGACAGACATCCTCATATCCTTGGTGACCTGGAATATACTTGTGCATGCTTTTATCTTTTATTTTTTCTATCTTCCTTTTAATTTATGGAGGAACCCCCATTCGTGAGGCCTGGAGCATACCTAGTAACCCTCAGTTTCTTGACCGAGTTCATTTAAGTTTTATAAGGCCAAGTCCATCATAAGGCTGATTTTTACTGTAGTCTTGTCTAAAAGAGGGAATAGACTGATGCCCACCATAGTCTTCTCTAAGAGTGGGAATCATTTTAAGTGATTTAGTGCAGACCAGGACTATTTGTTTTTGCAAATTTGTTTGATAACATAACATATGTTACTGCAAATGTTCACTTGCGACACTAGGAATTCTCAAAATATAGCAATAGACTCGTTATCTTCATATGGACATCTAGACCATAATTAGGGTTTCACTGTTAATTTAGATGAGTTAATATGATTTGATTGTGAAACTTCATTATCCCTTTTTCCTTTTATGGAAGACAGTCTGGAATATACCAAATAATACTCAGTTTATACCTTTGTTCATTGGAGTATCTTAGTACCCTTTCTAGCATAAAGCTCATGCCCAACCACAGTGTTCTCAAAGAGTGAGAATTGCTCTAGTAATTTAATGCATACCTGGACCACATGTTTGGGTTTTGCTGGAAATGTGTTTTGAAAATCGTCTAATGTAATACTGCAAATGTTCATGGCTACGCTGGGACTTTTCCTAATGTAGTAACAGATCCATTTATTTAATATGGACTTGCAGACAGTGAATAGGCATACACTATTAAGTTAGACTAGTTATTAGGTGCATGATTGTGAAATTACGTTATCAATGGATTAAATGACATGAACACTTACATTATGATGCTATGCTTGATATTTATTGGACATAAACAATTGAAATAATGTGTATCGTGTTTATGTTCCCCTTTGAATGCTTGCATACATGGTTGCGCAAAGATTTCAATAATTTTTCTCCTTAAAGAGTACCTGCTCCCAACAGAATTGAGTAAAATAGTTCACTATGTTAGTAATTTGTGTGTGTTTTCATCCTATGCAATATTGGAATCAGTTCTAATAAACAGAAACGAGTAAAATAGTTTACTATGTTATTATTTTGTGTGTGTGGTCATCAATAGAAGCATTTCTAATCAATATACATGTCAGCATTTACTGCAAAACACCATTGTAAAAGAGGCTGTACTTCCAACAGTTTCCTGTGAAAAATTTCTTACATACAATTAATTATTAAAACATTGTTATACAGAGATGTGCTGTATTGTTTTATATTTGGTATTATATTAGTTATCACTTTAGAGTATCAACAGGTTGAGTATAGTTGATTCTCTTTGGTCTAGTGTTTGTATAAATAGATACCTCTGCAGAGCATGTTCTTATAGTCACTGCAACAGGTTGGGTTAACCGGTTTGCTCATGCTGGTGATGCTGCGGTCGAGATAGCAGGAAATGCAGCATACAGGGTGAGATCACTGAGATGCTTACGGTTCTTTTTTTTTTGTGTGTGTGTGTGTTCTTATGTTAATTTTACTCCACCTTTCTTATTGTAAATGCCAAAAGGACGGTGTCTATTAATTTTAGTTGCCAAAAGAAGGATAGTGTCCTGAAAACAACAGTGAATGCATGCTCATCCCTCCAAACCAAAAAATACGCCAAAAAATGGAAAAAAACTAAGAATCACACACCTTATTGCTACATTGAGTTGATTTTCAATTTGTCTACTAGCTGTGTGGGTTGCCTCCGGGATTTTGGTCAGCAATAGTAGCAGTACTTCACTTGCTAATGTTTTATACTTTAATTCTTAATCCTCATATGTGGATTACTATATCTGGGTATTTGGAACAGCTGTGCCTTTTATATTTTGTTGCTTTTCCGAAGATGTGGTTCAGTATTCTGATCGATTTCGGTGTTGCTGCAGCTGAGAAAAGCTAAAACAGAGGTTGTATCAGCCAGCAAAGTGGCATATCGCTTTCTTGCTGGCGTTACTTCCAACTCCATTACTTCTCCCAAGTCCCCAGCCAATTCAAATACAAGTTCGCCTAGACTTCAAGGTACTTGGTTTAAAAATCTCATTTCTGCTGGTCCCAAACTCTCTGGTAGTTCAGATTCGGAATCCCAGGAGGATGACATGCCTCGGCGTGGACCACGACAAGACACAGAGGCACCCCTGTGGCAGAAATCACGGCGCGATACTTGAAGAAGTATTGTCCCTGGAGTATCATTGCCACATGTACCATTTAGAACCTTTTAAAGTCATTCGTTATTTGTTGAATTGTAATCTAGTGTAAAAATGTTTACAGACTTTGTTTAATTGCAGAATTTTTTCAATGAAAGATTGTGCGTGTTTTGTTCTCTCATCATTTCAACATGCGTGATCGAAAGATTATCACTTTCTGAAGCTCTAATGGGAGAAATTTGAAACTGCTGGTTATTTTGATTTTTTAGGCCATGTTTGGTAGAACTTCTGTTTCTGGCTTTTTTCAGAAGAAAAAAAGAAGCATGAGCCCGATTTGAGAAACTGGTAGATCTCTAATTTTTTCTAAATGTTCTTTTAAGATCTGTCTTTTAAAATTTCTTTAAAATTTGGGTTAATTTCATTTACACTCTTGATGTTTGTCCTCTCCTTACTTACTCCTCAAGTTTGCATATTTTCATTTACACCCCCTCTTTTTAATTTTTATTTGACTTTGGTCAAAATTTCAGTGAAATGTCCAAATTACCCTTGAATATTAAACCCATTAAATTTGATATAAATCCAGAATAAGGATAGTGTTGTATCCAAACACTCTCCTGTTAAGGCTAATATTTTATAAAGAATAATAATTAGAGTTATACAAACAGATCAAATCCAACACTTCAAACCCTAGTCTCTCTCTTCCTTCTCATCTCTATCAAGTCACCACCACCGCCTTCAATTCCCTTGTTGGACTACAACAACACTCCCTTCCCAACCAACCTCTACCACCGCCTCTTCTCCGCCTTCACCTTCGCCACCTCCCTCACCCACCTCAAACAAATCCACGCCCAAAACTCCCTCCTCCTCAAACTTGTTGTTTCCTCATCCGCTCTCTGCTCCGGCATCGACTACGCTCTCTCCGTCTTCAATCCCAACAATCGTAACCGATTGCTGTCGAACCAGACAAGCCCTTTTGTTGTACGAGAAGTTTGAGGAGGGATGGGTTGAGTGTCAACAAGTTTTTATATATATATATATATAATTGAATAACATATTATTGAATTATATGAATTGATTATGTTAAAAAGGAAGAAATAAAGTAATATGTGTATATAAATGTTAAAAAGGAAGAAATAAAGTAATATGTGTATATAAATGTTAAAAATGAAGAAATAAAGTCATATGAAATGAATATGTTAAAAATGAAGAAATAAAGTAATATTGAATTGAATAATGTTTATATAAATATATATGGCGAATACTTGACTTACTTTATTAAAAATGAAGAAATAAAGTAATATGTGTATATAAATATCTATCTTGGTTTTTGGTGAGTTGGATCGGGAATTTGTGAATTTAAAAAAAAAAAAATTATTTCAAAAAATATATTATATATTTTGTATATTTTTCAAAAAAATCATATTTCGGGAATATATATTTTTTACAAAAGATATATATTTTTTGAAATATTTATATTTTTCCCGAAAATTTGTTTTCCATTTTTTTTATATATATAATTTTTGTAAAAGGAGGGTTGATTGGTTTTTCATATTTTTATGGGTTGACAACTAGGTCTTCACGCTATATATTTTGTTTCACACCCCTTTTAAAAAAGTGTTGGATTATGGTTTGATAATGGTGATAATGGATTTTTTTTTAAAAGAATGCAAATATTTTATATTTTTTTTCGATTTAAAATATATATATTTATTTTCTAAAGTGTGTCTAATAATATTAGAAATATATAATAGTAAAGTCAAGATCAAAATATACATTATTAATGTTATTTATTGCAAGGGGTTAAACTGATAAAATAAAGTACATAGAGGGGGTGAAATTGATAAATTAAAGTAAGCAAACACTACCTTGTATCTAAACAGTAAGACGAGGGGTAGAATATGAATTAATGTTTTTTTAAATTCATAAATTAAAGTAGTGGGTGTAAATGAGTTGTGTCAGATAAATTAAGGAGTGCAAATGAAGACATGCAAACCTAAGGGAGTTAAAATGATGAGATAACAAACCTCAGAGGGTGTAAATGAAATTAATCCTTTAAATTTTTGTCAAATATAATTTAAAAAAAAAAGCCAAAAACAAAGCGAATCCAAATGATCATTTCTTACCGAGATACATTTATTTTGCAGTTAACTCCTTTGTATATGTGTGTGCGCGCGTTTATTTGCTATTTATTGGTGCCTCCACTCCACATGGTACCTTCACTATGCACTTGCCGTTAGCGTCCAGTTTGGGCATAAACTCGTGTCATTTATTCTGGTAAGGTAGGCGGTGAAAATCTCTTGGTTGAATATGACTCCCCAGTCACGTATGAATTTGATTTTTGGCCTTTTTTCACTTATCTGCAGATTGGATTCTAGAAAATTCCTCGCAAGCCTGAAGTGTTGAATTTTAATAGAAATATATTTTGAAAGTATGCATGAACTATGCACACTGTAGATCCTATTTTGGAAGTAATTTTTTAAAAAAAGAAAATGAAAATAATTTATTTTTTATTGAGTTTTATGTTTATTTTTATTAGAAATAATTGATTTTTAATTTATTTTTTAAAACAATTAAGACTAATTTATTTTAGGATTAACTTCATTTACACCCCCTGAGATTTGTCCTATCATCACTTTGACCCCCTTAGGTTTGCATATCTTCAATCACACCCCCTCATGGTGTGAAATGTCTAAAATACCCTTATACCAAACACTCCTTAAATCAATTTAATCCCTAAACCAATTTAACTCCTAAACCAAACACCCCTTATAATCAATATAACCCTCAAACCAAACACCCAAACCCCAAACCCAAACCCCAACCCCAACCACCACCACCACCATCTGACGCCATCACTATCTGCCGCCACCACCACCATCACACTACCGCCACCACCATCACTATTTGCCGCCACCACCACCATTTCCAAAAATTGGTCGAAAATAGGGGGGCTGGGTAGGCGGTGGGAGGGGGGTTGGGGCGGCGGCGGTGTAGATCTATATATATATATGTGTGTGTGTGTGTGTATATATGTATATATATATGTGTGTGTGTGTGTGAGAGAGAGAGGGAGAGAGATTTGTTTTAATTTTATATATTTGTTTAAAATTGTTTTATATATTTTTTTGAAATTTATATTTATTTTCGAAATTTAATATATATTATTTGAATTTTATATGTTTTTTTTAAAATTTTATATATTTGTCTTGAATTAAATATGTTTTAAAAAAAAAATTCTAAATTTATATATATATTTTATTTTATATTTATTTTTGATTTTATAATTTTTTTCGAAATTAAAATTTTTTTTTTTGAATTTTATATGTTTTTTTAATTTTATATATTTGTTTCAATTTTTTTTATGGTTTTTGCGATTTTTATATTTATTTTCGAAGTTTAATATGTTTTTTTTGAAAAAAAAGAATAATTTCGAAATTTATATATTTTTTAATTTTATATTTATTTTCGAATTTATAATATTTTTCAAATTTTAATATATATATTTTTGAATTTTATATATATTTTGAAAATTTAATACAAATGAAATTATTAAATGATGAGAGGGCGTCTAATTGATAAAAACACTATCCTTGTTTCCAAACATAATAAGGATAATACATTGAGAGTAGTTTAGGGATTTTAAAAAAAATTCAGGATGATGTCATCATTCAGGGTGTCTAAGTGATGAAAATATTGAACAATAGGGGATGTAAATGAAGATATTCAAACCTGAGGGGTCAAAGTGATGATAGGACAAACCTCAGGGAGTGTAAATAAAGTTAACCCTTTATTTTATTACGAATTTTATGTATATTTTTAAAAAATTTAATCGAAATATAATTATATTAGACCCCATTTCTCCTTGCACTTTTTAGGGTCCGTTTACAAACTGTTTTTGTTTCCTGTTTCTGCTTCTAATAAAAGCAGAATCATAATTCTGATTTTAGTAGAAGAAAGAAAAATTAAAATCATGTTTACTAATTATTGATTATTTTAAAAAATAAAAACAAAAAATTGAAAGTGTGTTTATTAAAAATATGTTCAACAAAATCATCAACAAAAGAATTACAATTTTTCTTTTTCAAAAATATTAAAACTATTTTGAAAAAAATGTTAAGCTAGTTTTTTCCAATTTTTATTTTATTTTATTTATTTATCATTTAATTAATTAATTATATTTATTTATCCAATTTTATTTATTATTTATTATTTATTATTTATTTTATTTTATTTATCAATTATATTTTTTAATCAATTTTATCATTTTTATTAATTATCTATTCATTTGTTTTTATTTATTTATCATTTAATTAATTAATTAATTATCTTTATTTATTTTATTTATCAATTGTATTTTTAATTTTATTTTTTTATTAATCTATTCTTTTTTATTTATTATCTATTCATTTTATTTTATTTCTTATTTTATTTATTTAATGTAAATAATATTTTATGAAATTATTAATTTTTATTTATTCATTTTATTTATTTATTATTGTAATTTATTTATTATTTATTTTACTGATTTTATTTTTTTATTATACTTTATTTATTATTGATTTAATATATATATATATTTTTATTGATGATTAGGGTGAGTGAGAGGAGACAAAAAAAGAAATCACATTTTTTTTACTTCCTCTTTCTTTGTAATTAGAGGAAACGTTTTCTCAACTCAAAAAATAGAAAGAAATTAAGAAATGTGTTTTTAATTTAATTTTCAAATTTTAGGAATTAGAAACTGGAAATAAGAAGCAAAAACAGTTAGGAAACGGGCAATATCTTTTTACTTTAACACGTGATGATTTGGACTAGGGCGACAATTTGTGTTGATGGGTCGTGTTCATGTCGGATTGAGATTGTATCGTATTGAAAAAGACCTAATTAATATACGTGTAAAATATGCTCAACCCTAACCTACAAGTTATCCATATCGACCCATGTAATCCATTTAACATATTTATTATAATATATGGAATTAAATTTGATACAATCTAACACGAAACGAACTATTTAACCTATTATCAGCAAATTTAAATTGAATTTGACACAATTCAGTAATAGTTTATTGATATACTTTAACCTATGACTAATTATAAAAGAGAAAAAAATAAAAATAAAAATAAAAATAAAAATAAAAATAAAAATAATCGTGTCAAACATGTCATATTCGGGTTGACATTTATATTCTCGTGTCGTGTTCGGCTCGACTTTTATACAACTTCAACACTTTTATGATTAATTCTAACTCTTTTAATTCATGCCGTGTTCGTATCGTGTCTCATTTTGCCAGCTCTAATTTGGAGCCGTCAAACTCAAATACAACTCCTATATTAAATTTATATTTAAAATTAAAATCTTGTTTATCCAAAGAATAAATAAACTGTTTTGTGGTCTTCCCATCTCCTCCTCCCTCCCCCGCCCCGCCCCGCCCCCCAATTCAACACACACCCCATGGCCTCTGCAACTGAAGACCACCACCACCACCACCTGACCCACATCTGTCGGTTCCTCCAATCCACCACTTCCAATCTCTCTTCTCTCCTCACCCCCAAAACGACACCGTCTCTGACACCCACCTCCTCCTTTCCACCACCACCCTCCAACCCTCCACAAATTCTCTCTCTACCCATATCTTCGACGTTCGATTCGACCCAGAACCAGTCCCTGTCTTCTTTGGCTCTGAGAGGTATGTCGTCGGAGTCCAGTTCGGTGTTCCCGTCGTCGGTCAGGATTTCGAGTCTGAACTCCAACGGAAAAGGCGGTGGACCGGCCTTTGTTGGGCAGGTATTCAGTATGTGTGATCTTTCCGGGACTGGTCTCATGGCTGTCTCTACCCACTTCGACATACCCTTTCTTTCCAAAAGGTATTCCCCTTTCTATCTGTGTGTGCGTGTGTAATTTTATTTTTTATTGAATCTATTGTATATATTTATTTGAGGTATTATCTTCAGTACCACGAACTCTTATTGCTAATCCTGAATTCATATGTAATTCATAACTGTCGGCTTAATCATAGTTCATAACTCGATTCAATACTTAAATTTTGATTTTTTTTAAAAAAATATAAAGAAGATATATGTTTTTCAGTTAACCGTTAAAAACTTCAGTACTGTTTTTGTAAAATTCAGTTGTATCTAATATTTTGGGGACTTAATTATTATTATATTTTTTTGAATGTTAAGAAACTCACACACCACACACACTGCCTCCTACTAAGCTCGAGGGGAGGTGAGGTTATACCATTGCACCAAAGGTGCGCTGGTAAAATATGAAGCTTTCTCGGCCTTTTGGGGACATAATTTTGTGTAGGGTAGTTCCATTTTTTTATATATATTTTATGTAAAGAACATGAGCTGATGTTTTCGAAAATAAAGCCTTGTGTTTAGGAATTTAGGTGCTCTGTTGTTGGTTTATCTGAAGCTGGACGAGGATACGATAGCCTAATTGTAGAGAGAAATGGTTTAAATGTTGTGGGTCTGATAGTGATGAAATAGTAGTTCTGTTGAAGTGCTTAGTCAATGAGTTTCTAGCAGTGTCAACATAAAGGATGGAAGCTGATAGTTTGTGAAGAGGATAATTTTATAGTTATTTGGTTGGTATTTTGAAAAGTTTCTTCTCGTGCTTTTGTTTTAGTTAGAGGCTTAAGTTGGGTGATCATATTCTATTGTCTTCGTTATATTTCTTTTTTAAAGGAGACCTAAACCTCTTTTTTATGGACCAATTCTATAAGAGTAGTATCTTTGGTTTCTTGAGACAGAAGGTGTGCTTGAATCATGCAAGTATACATAGGATGCAGCTTTTCCATGAGGGTTTATTTAATTCTTCAGTGGGGATTCAATTTCTATTATACATTGCACTTGTTTCCGCTTACAATGGATGAAGATTGGTGGAAGGGAAGGTAGGAGAGATGGATACTTAATAGCTGAGCAAAGAAAACTTTCATATGTATTTTGGTTTGGTAGAACAAAACAACGGAACTATAGCAGTACTTGTTGGTGTTTTTTGTCCAAGGAATGACTGTGCGCTTGCCTAGGCTCCAAGATCATACAGGCAACGCAACACTTGCGCAGTTGCCTTTCCACGAATGCATTTAATATGGAATATCAAAGCTTTAACGTAATGTATTTTTTTAGGTGCTTGCCCTCACCTTGTGCCTAGGTTCCAAAGAATCTCTAGCTCCTTACCTTGGGCATTTGATTACAGTGAACTACTTCTCAAGAATCATATACCCTTAAATATATAAGGAAATTTATTGTTGGAATGTAGAAATTTGAAAAGAGTTTGTGAGTCTACTTATCATAACTAAAGAGTTTAGTGGGCCTAAGAGAGCCCTTTCTTCTTTTCTATTGTTGTTTCCCTCCTACCTGATGGTGGGATCTCAAATCTGCTTGGTTCACCATTCTTTCTGCCTTCAAATGGGTTGTTACGAACTTAGACGACACAGAACTAATGTTCATTTTTCTTTCTTGTCATATTCATGTCCGTAATCTAGTTGTCAATTTTTGTTGTGATGCCATAAGCTCAGCTTGCCATGCATGGTTATTCTAGTATGAAAGAAGTCACTTTTTAAGTAATATTGACGTTTTATTTGTATGATTGTATGTAATAAGGACTTAATAGTGAGTAATGCACATCTTTGTAAACTTACTTTGTAGTCGAGTTGTGTTACGGGCTGTAGTTATCAATTAAGAAAGTACCGTCATTGGGTCATCTTACAAATTTTTCTAAAAATAGGCAAGAATTCGTCATCAGATGTATCTTTCAGAATGTAGTGGCTGAACAGGCACAAAAGGGTATTAGGCTATCAGGAATTTTACCATGTCTGTGTCTCTGTGTTTGCACTCCCCATTTAGCGCTCCTAATAAAACATTACTCGTCCAAAAGATAAAAGGAAAAGAAAAGAGAAGACCACAAAAGTAAACCTCTCAACTAAATATTTCCCAACTATTAGGTGTCTCTGTTTTAAATGTTGCTTTAACTCATTACCGAACCTTCTTGTTATCAAACTATAATTTGGAATGGAAAATTAGCTTTTGCGTAATGTTTTAAACTTCATCTCTAGATTTTTCTTGTTTTATTTTTGTCGTGAAATGTTAATTTTTAAATGGTTGGAAGTTAGCATAGATCGAGAATAGACGTACAGGTACATTCATATTACCTGTTCTTATTTATAAGAGCCAACAAAGGAAAAGAGTAAATGCAGAAACACGTAGAAATAGGATATTTTTTAGGTGCTTGTGCCTTTTGTTCAAATTATATATATATATATGTATATTTGTATATAGATATGTTTGTGATTAATTACATTATCTCAGATGTATGCTTCTTTGTTTTTAATACTTTTGTGATTTATTTTCTGCAACATACTTATAAATTACACTTGGCTGATTCTCTTTGACACATAGAACACCTGAGTGGGTTAAGAAGATTTTTTCTGCAGTAACCAAGAATGAGAGGAATGGTCCCGTGTTCCGCTTTTTCATGGATCTAGGGGATGCAGGTATATATGAAAATGCCTTTGTGTTTTCCAGTTCTCTGTTTAACTTTCTTTAGAGCCCCATCACAAGTTTTAGGCATCCTTATGATGGTGTGCAAGTTTATGATCTTGCTAAGAACCCTTTTTTGTCGGGTTATGGAAATGTACATAAGAAGACCTCTCACAGATTGTAGATCTTCACAATTAACTTGATGTGCTACATAATTTTAAGGCTTTGCATTTATTCTAGTTATGTGTGCTCAATTCCTTCAGTATTTCTCATTCTTGTCCTTTTAATTTTTATTTTTTAAAGCTGAATTGCATTCTGTATAAATCTGATTGGAGTTGTTTGTGTATGGATCATATCTTTCCAGTTTCTTATGTCAAAAAGCTCAATATTCCAAGTGGTGTGGTTGGTGCTTGTCGTCTTGATCTAGCATATGAACATTTCAAGGTATGTCTGCACAAGTTTGTAAAACCTGTTGATTCTTATTGGTGATATATGTGATTAGAGGTATTGGCTTATGCTTATATTATCATATCAAATGTCTGTTTGCTTGTTCCTGTTCATCATTCAGTGCATACGTGGGTTTGCACATGTATGATAAAGCATTTGGTATCATAAAGAAGCTTTGCAAGCTTTCAACTTAAAATTCTGAAATTTCATTATGTCTTTACTGAGGACTATAGGTGCTGTTTGATAATACTGAAAATTTCTGTAGACTTTAAGTGGAGCTTATAAAAATTATATTTTTTTATATTCCGGAAAATTTTCAATCTTTAGACTTCAGTGTTAGGTGGTGGCCCTGACCCATTTTAAGTGACACTTAATGTCTTAAGTGATGTTCGAATTCCTTATCAAACGCACTTAATTGAACATGTGCTAAAGTTATTCGGATTTAAGTGATGGAATAGATGAATCAAACAACACCTCTCGTCACTGAAAATTGACTTTCAGGTGTCTACTTTGGAGGTAGAAGTTGCGATCCATATTGTTGTATTATGCATGTCAATGTATTAATTGTTAACAATTAGTTTTGTTGATTTTTTATCTACCCTTCTTTTTCTTTTTTTAAGTAAGATATGATATAGAAGACACTCAAAGGAGAGTGAAACCCTGATACAAAATCCAAAGAGGCCTTTAAGGACCTAAGGATTCCAAAAAGTCAAAGTACAAAATCTACCCTTCCCTTCCCTTAATCGAAAAACGATGAAATGATAGAATCTTTGATAGTGCTAATGGAGGATTTAATCCCATCAAAGCATTTAGGATTGCGTTTCTTCCAAATGCACCACCAAAGACAAAAGGGTGTGACCCTAAAAAATACACGGGCATGGCCACCCAAAGAACAACTACTCTAGATTCCCATCAAAACCATTGACGAATAAGACGTAACCCACTGAATCCCGAAAGGACCCATCAAAACACACCATCAGTCATTCTTACCAAGAAGGAAAAGAAAAAGGAAGACACCAACAATGGTAAGCGACGAGACAGGGTAAAAGGAGATTATTAACTGACTCTGCCTCCCTCTTACCCATGAAACACCGATTAACGGTTATACAACTCTTCCTTTGCAAGTTTTCGTGTATGAGGATCCGGTCCCAGACCACAGGGGGGAAAAAAAAACTTTGGAGGAGCTCTAGAACGCCAAACTGCCTTCCCCAAGAAGTCTTAAGAGGAGAGATCCGATACAAGGACGAAACCTCGAATATCCAATGTGAAGACGACACCAACACAACGGAATCAGAAGCTCCCTCCAGCTTTTGGCAATGCAAGAGCTTTAGAAAGCAAAAAAGACATCCTCAAGCTTGCAATCCTAAAACTGTCTCGTAAAGGAAACATCCTATACCAGCCTTCTAGTATCAAGATAATAACCGTCAGCAATCGAGGATGACAATTACGGGCAATGGAGAATAACCTCGGAAACGTAGACACCAGATACCTTTACCCACACCAAGGATCCTCCCAAAGATTCAAAAATTGACAAGTCCGCCATCCCCATCTTTGATTCTGATGTGTTACTTTTTTGTGGTCACCTTCCTTGAGCCATAAAGCCCGAGACTTCTACCTCAACAAATCTCATCCATATAGCAATCTCTTCAATCTTTGCCATACACTCCACCCTCTTGCTTCATTAAGACCACCACTCCCGTAAAACCTATCAAGGCCCCTTATATTGGAAACAACCTTTGTTCTTCCTTTGTTCCAAGGTATCAAACGCCTCCTTGTTTCCCCTTATGATCTCCATCTTCAAGAAATGCAGCCTCCTAGCCAAAACAAAACTAGGAGTTCCAACCGCAACACCCGCCTTCTTGTTTTTCCAATAAGATATATATATATATATATAGCATTAGAAAGGGGAACACAACCCAAAAGACATGCAAGAAGGCCTAAGGAGCTCAAAAAAATTTCTTTCTTGTCTAAAGATATATAATATTTATCCATAGCCCAACAAAATAGTGAAGAGATGAAAAAATCTTTGAAATCCCAATCGAGGACTAAACCCACTCGAAGCAACGATTGTTATGTTCCTTCCAAAGCCTCTACCACAAATAGAGAGGTGCCGCCCTCCAAAAAATACGGGCATGAGCACCCACAAAGAAATCTCTTTAAACATCTAAAACACCCAGTGGAGAAGCCGACAGACCTACAAAATCCCAAACAAACCAATGAGCATATACCAACAAATCAAAGGCAAAGGGACAATAAAGAAACAGATGATCGATCGACTCCCCATCATGCTTGAACATAAAATAGCGATTGACAATTGCGAATTTCCTCCCACTGAGATTATCGATAGTTTAAATTTGTCCCCAAACAACAACAGTCCACACACAAAAAAGCCTACTTTGAGGGAGCCTTAGAGCACCAAAGCATTTCCACAGAAAAGCTTCAGCGTCCGCTCCTCGAGACACCAAAAGAAGGATGGACCCTCGAATCCTCCGTGGGAGGAAGGAGCCCAAACAATGTGCTCCAGGCCATCAAAGTCAAGCTTCTGGCGATGAAGAAACTCTAAGAAGTGGAAAACATCCTCTACCTCCCAATCCTGAAAAGATCTCGTGAATTGCGAATCGCAGACAAAACTCCCGCTATCAAGATGATAACAGTCGATAAGGCATGTCTATCGTAGGCAATACAGAATAACCTTGGAAAAGAAGAAGCCAACGACTGCTTCCCACACCAAAGGTTATCCCATAAATGGACAAAGGTACCATCTCAAACTCTGAATCTAATATGACTGGAGAAATAATCCCACCCATTCTGAATAACTTTCAAAACCCCAATCACCACCCATCCCCTCCCTCCCCGAAGCTGAAAGATATAACCTTCCTTCACCACTTCAAGTGCTCAACACTGAATTCGAAAAGCCACTTCCCCAGCTGAGCCTTATTAAAAAGCCTCAATTTTCTATTTCCCATACCCCCGACCTGCTTAGGATTGTACACCATCTCACACGCTACGAGATGGAACTTGGACTCTCCACCAATGCCTCCCCGCAAAAAATCCTTCTAAATCCTCTCAATCCTTCTAGCAACCGAAGCAGGGATCTGAAGGACAGGAAGGAAATGGGTCAAAAGATTATACAGAGTATTCTTCACCGGGTTCGAGAGAAACCGCCTTTTCCACCCAGCCAAATATCTCTCAACACGAGACACCACTGAATCCCAACACCCCCGACTCCTAGAGTCAGCCCCCAAAGGAAGACCCTGATAAAGGAAAATGACTCACCCCACATTCAAGAATGCTGCCAAAGATGTGATACTGTCCACCTCTCTAACTGGAATCATGGAACTGTTTTCTATGTTCACTTTCAACCAAGACACCTCTGGAAAACATACTACATCTGCATCACAGGAAGGCCATGAAAGACATTGATTAAGACGGGCCGGAAGACCTGATGGTCATTAATTAGGGAAAAATCCAATCACCAAGGGCCTGTGCCCCAATTGTATAGCCTCCCTGTTCTCAAAGAGGAGGGAGGGGTTCGAGCCTGGGTGTTGTTGATCAAAACAATTAGTGAAACTATGGTTAAACAGCTTCTGGTCAAGCAACAAGTACCAGTTTAACTTGAGGGGTTGGGGGCAGGGCTGTAAATGAACCAAGCGCTCGACGAACTACTTGAGCTTGGCTCACTAAGAGCTCAGCTCGTGTTCGTTTTTGTGATAACGAACCAAGCTCAAGCAAAAATTTAGGCTTGTTACTTGTTCCATTGGGAACTTTAGACTCTTGAGTTAGACCGGCAACCTCATTCATGTTGTCAACCTAAAAAGGGGTTCTGGTTGTCCTTCTTGAGTTGAGTAATGCCTTATTCAAGCTGTCATGCATTCTCTCTGTCGAGATTAAGGAATGAGGGGGACGAAGCCCATATTGCATTTTGATTTATGTGCCTCAACTTTCCTCATTCCATTTCATGTTTTCTTTTTCTTTTTCCTGGTTTGAATTTACTTTCAGCTTCTTCAGTATCAGAGTCTAGTTAATTAATTTTGACCATGATATATGCAGGAAAAACCTCACTTGTTCCAGTTTGTACCAAATGAGAAACAGGTAAGATATGGTAACATCACCTTTTTCTTGGACATTTGCATATATTTGCAATAATCTTCTGTTCATGCAGGTCAAGGAAGCCAACAAACTTCTTAAGACACTGCCAGAGAATGGTGGAAGGAAGAGGGTTGAGGGGGTTCCTGTTTTCAGTGCTCAGAACCTAGATATTGCTATTGCAACAACAGAGGGGATCAAATGGTACATTAATCTGCATCATTTGGGCTTATCTGTAATTGTAGGATTGTAACATCTTGGTGTTGTTGAATTTTCTTTACATGAATACCAAACAATAAAGTGAAATTGTGTAGACCAGAATATCTTCTTACTGCATGTATACTTAGCTTCATGTATTTGCCCCTCTAAGGAGCATAAGAATTTATGTGATTTTTTTTTTCCTATTTGATTTATGATGTTGAGTTTTTGTACGCTTTTTGTGCAAAGTGAAATGCTAATGTTTCTTTTGCCTCTTTTCAATTTTGTAGCTCTTATTCACCTTGTTTCCCTCTAAAAAAGAAAATAACATATCTCATAAAAATGTATGAAACTTCTCTTCAAGGAATGGCCTTTACTTCATTTATTCATTACGATAGGAAAAAAAATGTTGCGGAATCTGAAACTCTGAATCGGAAGCAGAGACAGGCCACCTACTCCCCTCTCTGCTTCGGTTTCAGAGCTTGGACCCTCGACAATGTTCCAAAGTAATGTTCAAAAATCAAAATTATCTGAGACTTGCACTGAAGTTTTGCTTCCACTAGGTATACTCCATACTTCTTCGATAAAAACATGTTAGACAACATTCTTGAAGAATCCGTTGATCAGCATTTCCATACATTAATTCAGACTCGGCACTTGCATCGGCGACGGGATGTTATTGATGATAACTTGACAACAGAAGTGGTTGAAGAAAATGTTGAGAGTATATGGGAGCCTCCTGAGGTATAAAATACATTATTCTACTATTACTTTATGTGTCGCAATATTTGATGAGAAAAAGATTGAAAAAAGGAAAAAACAATGTTCGGTTGAAGTAAATTTGTGTGAATACGAGCAATGCATGCTTTCTTATAGAATAAATCACATTTTTGTACCAGAACCGAAAAGAGCAAAACAGAAAGAAAAGAAAAGAAAAAGAGAGGAAAAATATATGAAAAAGCTAATGTTAGTCAAATTGGATGACCTATCTCTTTGACAAACATGTGTGGGTATTGTGTGTCTTAAAACGGAGAAAGGTGAACATATGCCATGTGCAGCTGTTAGCTTGATTGCTATCACCTCCTCATTCTGAAGGTGGAAAGAGAACCGGGGCGGGGCGGGGGGAGGGGGGGGGGGGGGGGGGGGGGGGGGGGGGCGGGAGGGGGTTGTACAAGGTTCAAGTCTTCCCTGCAACACGGATTTGTATAGCAAGGGGGAAAATAACAATGATACAAATAGTCTTGAATAGATGCCTTGTGCAAGTTGTCCTGTAAGTTTCGCCTATTTCTTATATGGGGTGCTCTGTTGTTATTGATTTATTTGTATCTCCTCATGACAGGTACAGGAAGTGCTGGACGAAATGGGCCATCCTGGAATACCTTTGAGTGTCATATCAAAAGTTGCTGAAATTCAGCTCCTTTATGCTGTTGACAAAGTGCTCCTTGGAAACAGGTGGTTGAGAAAAGCCACTGGAATTCAACCCAAGTTTCCTTATTTAGTCGACTCATTTGAAGAAAGGTACTTTCATTGCATTTTCAGGATTGTGCATTTTCAGCATTGATGTGGAATGAATACTGTGCGAAGCCTTTATATGTCTCAACTGCATCAAGACTCTTAACCACCATCTGCTTTAGAGAGGGTGCAACTTTAACTTTTAAATCCTCCAATATGCCCCACCATGGTGGCCTTCTTTCGGTCCAACAAGTGTTTCTTTTTTGTCTAATAAGTAAAATAGGAATGTATCCAACCGTCTCTGAATTCTAATTATCCAGCTGAGGGTGCGGTTTGAACTCGATACATCTGGCTCTGAAACCATGTTTACTATATTCTAACTATTGATTAGGATATTGGCTTCAATTGGCCCATAAGGTCGATTTATGTAAAAAGCTTTAGGTAGTTCAAGGCATAAAGTTTCAGGTGGTATATACATATGCAGGAGTATATATATGTGTGCGCGTACATATCTCAAGATGGGAGAAAATTGTGTCCCCTGAGCCCCTCTTATTTTCTGGCTCTCTTAAACTACCTTGATGTACTGTAAACTGTACTATTAAGTTAAATGTAAGGAGATAGCCTAATGGTAAGAGACTCACCTCACATTTTAGAGATCACTAGTTTGAATGCCCTTGGAGAAACACTAGGAAATTTTCCTGGTGTATGTGGATGGGGGACTGCAGATGGCCGGAGGAGGATTTTGGAATTTTGTGAGAGCCTAACACCATTATCGCTCGCCAAAATATTGGGGGGGAAACTGCAGTAATTTCGAACTGAAGGCAATTCTGGAAAATGCATTTGTATGGCATATGCCGATATTATTGCAAACGAATGATGATTGAGCACATCTAATCCTGCACACATGTAAAATAATTTAGATAAAGTTCTGTGTAGAATTTTTCTGGTGAAAATTTTAGGGTTGAATTGGATAGATATCAATCTGTTTAATCAAATTACTATTATTAAGTTTGAACTATATAAGTATTTAACCTAAATTTTATATGTTTCACTTCTACTTATGCCCACCAGACTTGCAACGGCGGAGCTGGTTCCTTTTTCACAATCTCACTTTTTTCATTTGGATTACTGAAATGATGGATCCGATTGAATACCAGAACGTATTGGTCCCATTTCATTGGCAAGCTGACGGATTCTGAAATTCTAGTTCCTTTTTTAATTTTATTTTTAAACACCATATTCATTTGATTGCAGGAGTGCAGCTTCCCTTCTGAAAGCATCAACATCATCCAACTTCATTGCAAACTCTGAAGCAGAAAGTAATAGTAAGCACCTCCAACGCCTTGGCGCTTCCGAGGTCAATTCAAACAACGATGTTCAACCCGAGGAAGGGCAGAAACAGGATTTCCGATTCCCATTTGGAGACTGGGTTTCTAATCCATGGTTGAAACAAGATCAAAAGCACCAGAATCAATCAAATAAAAGGTGAGACCATACTCTTTGTTGTTGATATGACTAACAAGGCACCTATAGGTATCTGCATGATTATGATTATTATTATTCTTTATCGTAAGCTCCTCTTCCAATCCATACAGAATGAAAGGAACAACGAGAAAATATACAAACCAAGAAGTACAACCAAGCCCGTTTCTCCCGAAGATCACAATGGTTGGTATCTCGACTGGTGAGGCAGGGCAGATGAGCAAAGCCAGTTTGAAAAAGACAATGGAGGATCTGACCAAAGAATTGGAACAAACTGATCAAGGAAATACCGATAACAGTAGTTTTAATGAATTCAAATACGACGACAGGGATCCACTCTTTGTGGCAAATGTGGGTGATTACTATTCTAATGTGGCAAAAACAAACTCAGCACGATGGGTTCGTGCCAAATAAAGAGCATGCCAACCAGAAATATTGTTTGCAGTAGTTAATTTTTTACATGTATTAGTGTACCAATACATCTATAGTTGGGGTCCAAAAATTATTTTCTGGGTAGTTTTGGGTATTGTGTCAATTGTCTTTGTATGCAGCATTCTATAGTTGCCTGCATGATCTGTGATTTTACTGTGGATTCTAAAACAAGATAGGTAGAGTTTGAACTCTTTCACGGACTGGAATGGTCTGAGAAGGTATTCAGTGTTGGCAGTATATGACACGTGGGAGTGTATATGATGGGGTCCATCCTTGTTCGTGGAGTATCGGTTGTTGTTGCTATAACGGTGTAATATATGACACGAGGGAGTGTATATGTTGGGGTCCATTCTTGTGCGTGCAGTATCGGTTGTTGTGGTTGTTATAATGGTGTAATAAGCTCAGGTGAGAAAGGTCATGTCGGTTCTGTTCACCTTACGATAGTGGTGTAATTAACTCAATCAATATCGATTCTAGAGTGAGTGTGATATGAATATCGGTGTCGATTTTGGTACTTTAAAAAAATATATATATATTGTCAGAATATTGGTCGCGCTTGCAATAACATTATAACATATTTGGATAATATCGATTCTAAAGGTATTTTAAGAAATATTGTCAGAGTATTGGTCGCGTTTGCGATAACATTATAACATACTCGAATAATATCGATTCTAAAGATGAGTATCCAATTAATATTAACGGGAATCATAAATGACATACGGAGCTAATATAGAGGACTAAAAATTTTCTTAAATGTAATTTACCCAAACATGAATCATTTGCAAAATGCAAATATTAGGTTTGAAGCAGGGCGTCTCAATGAAATTGGAGGCCTTAGGCGAAAAATATAAAAAGTGAAATTGAAAGTCTTATGCAAAAAATAAAAAAGGAGTTTTTGATATATTATATACTCCTTCTGTCCCAAATTATATGTTCATTTTGGGGAATATAACTTTTTGAGATGATGATTTTTATTGGTGTGATAGTGAATGAAAAACCAATTTTATCCTTGGTCCCACCAAGTGATGTGATGTTTGTAGTTTAGATATTTTATAATTTGAATGATTGAATGATAAATTGGTAAATTGACCAAATAAAATGACATTGACTTTTCTTATTTTGGAATGGGTTGAATAGTGAATGTAAATACTTAAATTGGGACGGAAGGAGTATTATTTTTAGTAACACTTTTAGAGATGCAAAATTACTAATCAGATTCTTGTAAGTGTTGATAAAATTTATTTTTCAATAGATAATATAGCAAATTCATGTAATCTTTCTTACGACATTGTTGATTTTAGGTATGATTTTATTAACTTTAATTTTGTAAAACTCCTTTTGTAAGAACATTTATTTATGTAATGACATTATTCTGATCAAAAACCATGTTGAGAGTTTTGTGTTTTTAGATCGAGTTGTTAAGTGTTATATGGTAAGAAATTTATGTGTAAAATCAAGTACAAAGTGGTGAAGATACAAAAGATATTGAGTGGAATAACGGCTGAAGTGGCAATGCAAAGAAGCAAAGATTTCAGAGGATTTTTGTATTTTGTTCCACTGAATACTCGATAAAGTGCGAACTTGCGGCCGTTTGCGCAAAAGTGTTGAAAACCACCAGAGCGTTTTGCGAACTTGCGCACACTTGCGCAATTGGGTGTTCACCGAGTACTCGATAGAACCGCCACCGAGTACTTGGTAAGTGGCTACACATATTTATTTTTGGGAGGTATTATATTGAGATACAATCAATTCCTAAACACTTTGGGACATGATTTGAAATTATTATCAGTATATTGGACCATCATTGATATATTTATTTATATTTGGAAGATTTAAATGGTAGAAATACGAATCATGATTGGAAAATGATTCTTACCATTAATTGAAAACTCTTCTCTATATATATATGAGTTAAACCTAAGAAAAGGGGGTGGCTTGTGGCTTTTGAGAGATCTCTGCAATTCTTTTACAGATTCATATTCTTCTACAAAGATATTTAGAGAGAAAAAATTATAGAGTGATTATTATTTTATAGTTTTCTCTTGGTTTGAGATTTTCCAATTGTGCTTCTACACCGAAGATCGTTATGCACAATTGGATGATTTAATTGCTGAAAAATCATCACACCACCTTGATCGAAGCAGGAGGCTTCATGGTTATTTGATCTGTTGAGAAGTGGAGTCGTCAGAGTACGGTGATCAGAGCGAGAGCTTTGTGGAGCGTGAGTGATTCAAGACTATCAGACGTCGAGTGGAGAAATGCAAATCATGAGTGATTTGTAAGTCTAAAACTTCATAAAGTCTTGTACTTCTTGATTCATAGTACATCGATACCCGAGCGTATTCGTGGTTTTTTACTTGGAGTATTTCCAAGGTTTTTCCACGTAAAAATATTGGTGTCGTCTCTGATTTATTTTCTGCACTTATATTTATTATTGCGTGATTTATATTGTGATAGAATTGAATTAAAATTGACTATTCTGCAATTAAAATTTTAATTTATTAATTAATTCATAAAAACCCTATTCACCCCCTCTAGGCTTATTCCACCATCTTCTAAGTAATTTCACCTTCCTTTATTATTAATAATATTCAGTAAGCAATGCATACATTTGGAAAAGAATCTAATCTTTTAATGTAAAATATATATATATATATATCATGGTTGAAAGTGTGTGCTAAAAATCTAATTTTTAAAATGGGGTTATTTAGATTCATTCTAAAGGTTTATCTTTTACAACATTTATAAGGAGACACATTCTAAAAGTTTATCTTTTACAACATTATAAGGAAACCCATTATAAAATTTTATATTTTATAACATTATAAGGAAACTCTTTCTAAAAGTTTATCATTTACAATATTATAAGGAGACCTATTCTAAAAATTTATCTTTTAGAATATTACATGAATGCATGTTTTAAAAAAGAAATATAATATATATATATATACAAGACATCCAAAATTTTGAATTTTCCTATCGGACGGAGCCTTAGACGGTCGCCTAAATTGTCTTACTATCGCGACGATCCGGTGGTTGTTGCATTAAAAGTAACGTGATAGTTTGTACCTGATGTATGCTATTAATTTATCTTTAGGATGTATGAATTGGATTTCTTTCCTAATAATATTGTAACTGTTACATATTTTTGGTATTATATTATACTAATGATTTCTCATGCATGAGTAGTATTTTTGCTTTTGTTTTGGTTGAAATTATTTTCAAGGATTTCGAAAAATCGGTGCCACAACATTCTTTCTTTTTACTTGTTCTGATATTTTTATTTTTATTTTTATTTATTCTATTTTCTTCAAAATAAATATATATATATATATTTTTTTGCAACGATTGAGTCAACAATCACCCAAAAAAACAAATTCACATAATTCAACAGTAACTCAGAACTTTATGTAGATGACAATAGTGATTCTGTCTTCTTGACTAATGGTATTTTCAATGCTCCATGACACGGTGGTTGAGAGATGTGCTTAGAAAAAATAAAAGGTAATGAGGAGGGAGGTCTGCATAATTATGAAAAATATCAATGGTGTTAGTGTAATTTATTCATACCTAATTTTATTTTATATTTTTTGGGTAAATTACTCATACCTAATTTGGCAATCACTAATAGCCACGTTTCCCTAGAATCCTATAAAAACTTCCTTATATGTATCAGCCATCTTTCACTATGATTATATATTCTTCGTATTTTTTTTTTTTTTGGGTAAAGAAAAATTTTATAACCAAAAGGGAAGAAAATAAGCCTATCAAAGACTAAAGGATTAAGTCCCTGTTTGGTAAGCTATCTTATTTGGTCTTTATTTTCAGACACCAGACCATGTTTGTTTGGACTTGGTCTCAAAATTTGGAACCAGACCAAATTGAACCAAAGGATGTGTTTTTGGAACCAGATTTTTTTATGCTTCAATCTGGTCTGGTCTGATCTTATTAATAAAATATATTTATAAATAATTAAAAATGAATAAATAATAATAATAAATTAAATAAAACATATTTTTAAAATAAAATATAAATAATAAATAATCAACAAAATGAATTAAATAATACCTAATAATAATAAAAAATTAATATAATAATAATAAATAAATATAATAATAAATAAATGAATAAATAATAAAATATATTTATAAATAATTAAAAATGAATAATTAATAATATAAATAATAAATTAAATAAATATATTTAAAAATAAACAAATAGAATTAAATAATACATAATAATAATAAAAAATGAATACAATAATAATAAATAAATATAATAATAAAAAATGGACTAAATAATAAATTAATAAAATATAATCGTAAATAATTAAAAATAAATAAATAATAATAAATTAATAAAATAAATAATAAATTACATAAAACATATTTAAAAATAAAATAAAAATAATAAATAATAAACAAAATGAAATAAATAATAATAAATAAATATACTAATAAATAATAAATAATACATAATAAATAAATACTTCATAATAATAACAAAAAATTAGTATAATAATAATAAATAAATATTAAATTAATAAAATATATTTTTAAATAATTAGAAATGAATAAATAATTTATAAATAAAATGAATTAAATAATTAAATAATAAATAAATAGAATATATATAGAAATTAATATATAAATGAATAAATAATAATATAAATAATAAATTATTAAAATATATTATAAAGTGAAGAAATAATAAATAAAATAAATAAATAATACATAAATAAATATTATAATAAATAATAAATAAATAGTAAGACCAGACCGCTTACCAAACAGACTTTTAAGTTCAGGATCTAGACAAGTCAGACCAGATCAGACCGGACCAAATAAGACCGCCTACAAAACATGACCTAAACAAAGACAACCAGAAAGCAAAAACAAGAAGTTGCAAGGGACAAGGCCTAACAAACAACCAAAGCACCGAAACTAGAAAACTAGAGACATAGAAAAATTACATAAGAATCATGGGGGAGGGAAAACATAATCTAGAATGCTCCATTCATGCATGATTTCCCTAGCTTTGCTGCAATCAATCCATTTGATAGACATCAATTTCCATATTATGAAAGCTTCATGTTATTCATCAATATCTTGGCATTAGTAGCTTTATCATTAAAGATCCTAGAGTTTCTTTCATTCCATATGAAGTAGATGGAAGTCGTGAAGCAAAGCTTGTAAACAAGAGCTGTAATAGAGCTGTTGGCTGGCTTCCAAAGAGAAGAAATTCAGTCAATGATGGAGATGAAAGAGATTTTCATGATAGATACCACACCTCTGTTGGGCCCATTGCCAAACCTTAGAAGAGTACGAGGAGTTGAAAAAGAGGTGATCATGAGATTCATGAGCATTTTGACATAGAACACAAGTGTTTTGAATGTTGTCAGGGATGCCATGTAAAATTATCTAGACGATCAATGAAAATAGCCTAGAGTGGGAGTGATAGGTTTTTTGTCGATTTTAGGATCAATTAAAATTATCTAGCGGAAATTCAATTTT
Source organism: Cornus suecica (assembly GCA_963922005.1). Taxonomy (NCBI): domain Eukaryota; kingdom Viridiplantae; phylum Streptophyta; class Magnoliopsida; order Cornales; family Cornaceae; genus Cornus; species Cornus suecica. The sequence goes on from OY998243.1 coordinate 16,225,449, forward strand.
AATCAGTCACAAATCCTAAATCTCAAATCAGAATAATCAAGCAGTTATGAATATAAGTGCAGAAATTAAATCATGAGAAGACACTGAGATTTTTACGTGAAAAACCTTGGAAAGACTTCAAGTAAAAATCACGGATACGCTCGAGTATCGATGCATTATGAATTAGAGAATTTGTACAGGCTCTATGAAAATAAAACTTACAACCACTGTAATTTGTTGTTCTTCACTCGACGTCTGAAAATCTAGATACACTCGATCTTTGCGAAGCTTTCGCTCCAATATCCGTACTCAGATGGCTCCGCTTCTCAATGGATCTAATAACCACGAAGCTTCCTGTTTTGATCTCCGCACTCAGATGGTTTTATTCTTCAACGGATCAACGCAAGCACGTTGCAATAAACGATGTGATAATTTTTCAGCAATGAATCATCCAATTGTGCATACGATCTTCGGTGTAGAAGCATAATTGGAAAAACTCAACAACAAGAGAACACAAATATATATATGATCACTCAATTTTTCTATCTCTTTCTGTATATCTCTGAAGAAGAATATGAACGATGAAAAACTGCAGAGATCACTCCAAAAGCCCTAGCCTTCTCTCTTGTAGACCTTGGTATTTATAGACAATGATGAAACAAACCCTTAGTTTGCTCTTTCTCGTAATTTCATACCCCACTGAGTTAAACCCAATATTTTGATGAATATAATGTATATTGCACGTAGTTCATGGTGTGAAGTTGCAGCTACGAACAAATCAGGGTAATAAGGAAAATTTACGATTTTAAAATGACCCTGTCGCATCTATGCCTTAGGCGTACCCTAGCTACGCCTTAAGCGTAGCCCCACGCCTTAGGCGTAGGTAAGACGTAGGGTAAGGCGTAGCCCAAGCGTAAATCTTCACTTTCTAGGCACTTTTTGCTTCTGTAGGCGTAGGTAATTTCATGAAAACCATTTTTCTCTGCAACTGAGCCAAAATGACTGTCTTGATTCCTCGAGACTTTTTGCTTTAGGTAACGACTTTGGAAAATGCCGTTTTTCCTTCCAGGAGACATTTTTCCACAATACGCTCACTTTTGCATTTCATATGTATTCTTCACTACTTCAATGCCTGATTTGAATTTGACAAAGCTTACCAACGCTTATTAAACTTACATACTCTCACAATCCACTCAATCATGACAATTCACTCAACATGGTTATTGTCTAGAACATGCCATAAATAAACAATACTATAAATGTTCTTACACCATGTCTGTCAAGAGTTCTCAACCTTTGGTTTATAGCAGGCCAAGATATAAAAGAACATATAGGGATGTGATTTGTGAAGCAAATGGAATGGAATCTAGGACAACTAGGGGAATGAGAGAACATGGCATTGTAAGTATGTTTCATGTTGAATTTTCCATTGGGGGATAGAGTCCAAATACACCAGTCTTGAAGGCCATGATGTATAAAAGGAAGGTTATTGAAGTATTTGTGAAAATAAGTACAACAAAAGGATCTTGGAATCCTCCATTCACCATTTCTAATGAGCCTGCAAAACCTTTGAGTTTCTAGCAAGTTGCCAGTTGCATAGAGTATCAGAGTTTAGCAAAGTGCATGTCAAGGCTTCCACATGGCAGCCAGTAATCATACCAAATGGAAATGTTCTTCCCATTAACCACTTGGTGCTTGATGAAGCTTTTAGCAAGGCCTCTCATCTTCAAAATTTGCCTCCAATTCCATGAGCTTAGGGGAGAGGGCTTTAGCATCCAGAAACTATTATCTTTAATGAGATTAGACTGAATCCAATCATACCATAAGGATTGGCCCTCATCATGAAAAATGTTCCAAATATGTCTTAGAATATATATTCTATTAAAAAAAGGGAGGTTTGGAATACCAAGGCTTCCATATTCTTTTGGCTTGCAGATGGAAGACCATTTCATTTGAGCTCCAGTTTTCCTCATGCTTGCATCAGACCACATAAAACTTCTTAGAGAGTTGTTGAGGCTTTTTATGACATGCACAGGTAGAATCCTATGTGAGCTCCAATAGAAGTGAACATTGATTAACATGATTTTTATTAATTGAACCATTCCTACATATGAAAGGTAACAGAGAAGATTTTGTGATTCATCCTCCTCAATACTTGCTTCTTGCATATACAATTAATTCTCATTTTTGAATTGGCAAGACTTCACTCTTTTATGGAAAAAACTGTTCTTTCAGGCATGATTTTCAATGTCAGATTTCACATGCATATGTTGGGTAGGCTTTACAATAATTAAATGTCACACACACATATATAATGATATGTATATTATATATACTTGAAAGTGTATTGGGAATCTTATCTAAAGCATGTTGTGTCCAAAGTTGAATTGACTTTTGCTTTGTTGGTGCAAGAATCCAAAGCTAATTTACACGTAATAACAGTTTGACCCCTAAAGTTTATTGATATGACAGGTTGATCCTTGAAGATTACTAAAATTGCAGGTTTACCCCTAAATATTTTTGGAATTACGTATTGTACCCTGAACTTTAAAATATTTATATTATTACACATGTAATTGTTTTACATGGTTGGTTCTACCACCTATTGATTATAATTGTCTCGTATGATTGGTTATGCCGCTTATGCGTTCAATTTAATCAATCATAAGATGTTAAAATATATGAAAAAGAATATTGTATTCTTAACATTATCCAAAGGACATGACCTTATATTCCAGTAACTTATATGTACCAAGGACATTAATTTTCAAGGACAAAATGACCGAAGACATTAAATGACATTGAACTCTGTGGATATAAGAGGATTGCGGACCTTAAACCTCTAAGGACATAAAAGGACAGTGAACTTTATATATTATTATTGATTTATATTTCTTTCACTAACATGCAATTTATGTTTATACTAACATTTATTTTCAATTACTGACATTTAATTTCTGTCACTAACATTTATTTTTCTGTTATTGACAATACTAACATTTACTTTATGTTACATTGGTGGGTAAATCTACCAATTTATTTTATATTATATTGGTGGGTAAATCTACAAATTTACTTTATGTTACATTAGTGGTCAAATCTACTAATTTACTCTATGTTACATTGGTGGGTAAATCTACCAATTTACTTTTATGTTACATTGGTATATAAATCTTATTATTGCAATTATATTACTTGCATTTATGATTTATGCATGAATAAGATATACTTTAATTATGACGAAATTGTTGGATTACAACAATGAACTCTTTTTACAAGTATCTCTCTAATACAACAAACGAAGAAAAATAAAGAAAAAAAGGAGAGAGAAATACACTTATCCTACACAAGGTGGCCTATGAAGGGATCAGAAGGAGACAAACGTCGGGCATACCTCAAAGCACTTACCTCCTCATCAAGACGATCAGCCTTGTAACTCTCACGAGCTGATCTTACACGAAACTCTTGGGCATGAGTTTCATATTAGATGGCTTCCTCAATCAGTCTTTTGGACTCTGCCCTGGCTTGCTCCCCTGCTAGGGTAGTGCCATCCCGCGCTGCTTCCTCGATATACTCGACCTGCTGCGTAAGCCAATCAAGGTTGATACCGAGGAATTCTGCCTCAGTAAGAATAACACGTGCAAGCTCGAGTTCATCAGGCGTAGTATCATCCAAGGACAATGAGCTTGTTCTTTCAACATAGTCAGCCAAATTATCAAGGGCAAAGACCTGAAGAAAATGAGGCACCCCAGCTTTGAAACCAATAAATGTCTCTGGATATCGACTCTGGATATGGTTCAGGGTATTTACACTCCAGAGGTGGCATTGGAGGCGACCCCACTTCATCAAGTTCGTAAGAGGATTCCTCTGGGAAGAATGCCTAACATGTACTGGAAATATCCCAGCTCTGATAAAAGGACCCAAGGAAAAGCTAGGAACATTTGTAGCAGAAGTGACACTAGGAACCATTAGAGAACTTATGAGAGAGTACCCCTCAGGATATAAGTCTACATGATCCATGCTGGCTTGGGCACCTACAGTACTGGCTCGTCGCGTAGAACGTGACAAGGGAACAGAGGTGCTGGAAGAAATCATAGCCTTCATCTTCTTTGAATGAGGATTATATGTCCAAGCTATAGGGGATCAAAATACCCTTTTGCGTGTGATACCCCCCTTTGGAGGAGAATTATCTGTCCGAGTTGTAGGGGATCAAAATGCCCTTCTGCATGTGATACCCCCCCGCATCTTGCGAAGGCTGATGGGCATATTGTCTTTAGAAGAGGACTCATAAGAAGGCTGACGATGATCCATTCGTGGTGAAGGAGAGGTAGATTTTAGATTTACAGTAAGAGGAGTTGGATTTACAATAAGAAAGAAACTTCTAGGTCATTAATGAAGAGGATGGTAGATAAAATGAAGTAAAGGAGTGAGATATTTATAAAGGATTAGTAGGGGCAGAATTGGAAATGGAGGTTGTCCAAGGACTTTCTAGCCAAGAGTAATCATCTGTGACAAATATTTCATTGAGGTTATCCATTGGGATCACCAAGGGAGATGAGAGTTCGTGATTGTCATATGGGAGAAAAAACAAATTTTCAGCATTATTAAAGAGATCCATCATAAAGAAGGAAGTAGGGAGACACTGGTCTACGCTCTTTCTCTTCTCTTTTAATATATCTCTGTCTGATATATATATATATAATAGTATAACTATGTGTTGTTTCTGTTATATATCTTGCAGGTTTTGCAACACCGAATATAAGGCATTCCCGAGGGAAGAATTTAAAAGGGAGAATTTTTCAAATTCAAACCTATATTTTATTTATATTCATCACTAACCTCTGACAGGTGATTTATTTGATTTATATTCATCACTAACCTTTGACATGTGATTTATTCAAAGCCCAAATTTGCTGGTTATTTTAAAACAAAATTTTCCCATTATCAGAGGGAGAAATAATAAACTCCGAACAGTTTGGTGAGATCACTTTCTATACATCAATTATTTTATTTTAATACTTGTACTAACCAATATATACAGGAAATATGATGATTTGATGTCTTTACTGATAGAAATAAAGTGAAAGAAAATCACATATACCAGTTTCTAAGTTTGATGTTCTTTCTGAACGGTCAATGAATAAATGAATATCTGACTCATCTGAAACGTGGTTAGATAGTCGGTGCAAAAAGTGATCTATTCAAAATGATCCGTCAATCAATGATTCTAAAGCTTGTGTGGCAATGACCCTTTATATGAGTTAGGTATCGAATGAGAATAATACCATCAAGGAGGGGCATGCCCTTGGTGAAGGTTCATACCTATCAATAAAGAGTATGTATTGCAATAATATTGTTGCAAACAACGACAAACGCTCATGAAATATATGATGAGGATTTTAGCCTCTCAGCGTCGAATAATGTCGACGTAAATGATTTGTCTAAATTAATATTGTAATATAAATCCCGATTGGTAACTCACGATTTCTAACAGAGAACTAAAAGCTCACAGTTTCTAACAGAAAACTAGTATTGTATATAAGAAAATTTATTCGTATATAATATGTGAAATCATATTTGTTTCTTAATAAGTTTGGTAGTTGTAGTAAATCTAGACATACATCTAATGGACGTGATTATGATATATTTACATGGATCATTTGATAATGATATTTCAAGAGGATTAAGTTGCCTGAAGCAACTCGTTCAACACCACTTACCATTTATTCAATCTAATTACAATAATTGTTGTACAAAGTTGCCTCAATGACTATTCATTATGTGAGGATTATGAGAATAATTCTATTTCTATGTGACACAGTCGCCTCAACGACTATACATTACAGGAGGATCATGAGGATAATTATATTTCTATGTGCATAGACACATCAAGAAAGTCAGTCTATGTGTATGGCAACATCATTTTTGTATGGAGATCTGTCACTACCACTTCTTCAATTCATTCATTAATGAAGCAAATTAAGAATGTTTATGACTCAGATATATCATGCAACATTTATAATCAGACATATCAAAGCTCTGTTTGGATGTTTTCCTAAGATCTGGGTCTTGAGCTTCAACATTAAAGCAGATAATACACAGTATTCAAATGCGTCATCTCAAGAAGTTGTCATATTAACTAACTATTCAGATTCCTACGAATGAGGGGGAACAAATATTTTGAAAAGGTATTTACATGTTGTACTCTTTTTCCTTCGATCAGGTTTTTCCCACTATGTTTTTCTGGTAAAGTTTTAATGAGGCAACTACATCCACATTAGCATACTGTACTCTTTTCCCTTCAACCAGGTTTTTTTCCCATTGGATTTTTCTGGCAAGGTTTTAATGAGGTAGATATGATGCACCATTTTCAGTTACATCAGATGACTGTACTCTTTTTCCTTCGTCATGGTTTTTTCCACTGGGTTTTTCAGACAAAGGTTTTAATGAGGCAGACTTTATCCCATGTAGTAACACAAGAATATTGTACTCTTTTCCCTCCGATAAGATTTTTTTTCACTGGATTTTCCTGGTAAGGTTTTAATGAGGCATATTCTTAGTGTCATGGATCCCAAGGGGGAGTATTATGAATGTATTGTTGGTGGGATCCACTTCTCCACTCCTTCATCACCTCAATAATGTTTGATTACACAATGTCCATATATTATTATTGATGTCAAAGAAAATGGACAGGTGTCTGTATAAGTTTCCTTGAGAAGCCTCCTCATTGCCTATAAATAGGCTTCATTTATTGTATGAAAGACATACAAAAATGATGATAATAAGAGAAGCTATCTCCATCTCTATCTTTCTCTCTCTGTATATTATTTCATATGCTATTTGTCATTGTAATGTGATTTGATGTTTGCAGATTCATAACACGTTTATAACAAGTGCCACTAATTAAGGGAATAACAATTATTTTATGACTTCATGGGGTGTCATTGCAATATTTTACCAACATCAGGAGGTATCACTATCTAAATCTCGTTAACCGACATCTAGGTATAGGGTTGTGCAAAACCAAATATGTGGTTCCAAAATGAAGTGGGGTCTTGGATGAATAGTGTCCAAACCATATGAGAGCCACTTTTTTTTGCTCTCATTTTAGCCCAAGTTGAAACCAATTGTTTGATACTGTTCAAACTAGACTAAGCTGGCCCAAACATACTTTGGTCTAGTTTTTTAATGAACGGTACTACCAATGCCACAAATCTTAGACCCAAACCCATTCCCAAACAGATCCTTAGGAGTGAACACAATTTAGTTTAGTTCCGGCTCAGTTCGGTTTCGCCTTTTATTTTCAAGGGATCGGTCTTAACAGTTCAATCGGAACCCAACCTAAGTTCCAGTTTTTATTTTTAAGAAAGGGTTCTAAACGGTTTAGTGCACCGAGCCATGTGCATTATAAAATATGGTACATTTGATGGTAGTTACAACTTTGCTTGGGGTTTCTCAAACAAATTTTTTTTTTTTTTTTGAAAATTAACTAAGTAGGAGGTTAATGAAGTGAAAGTATAATAAAGATTTATTTCGAGTAATATACTAATAATTCATATAAAGGGAATTTTGAAAAACATAAATATTACTAAAGGACTTTGAATTTAGTTGGACTTGGTCATTACAATAAAAGTTGGACTAATGTGGAGTTGTTCAGTCTCTGTTTTCCGACAAGGGTTTTGACAGTGCGTAGAAATGATTACCGAGCCATTAATTGATGTAACTACCTAGCCTTTAATTGATGTAACTACACAACCCCTCAATCAAATTATTAATACAGGACTGTATGTGTAATATGAAAATTTTATTTTTGGTTAAATAAATTATATTAAAAACAAGCAAAGCATATACAGATACAGAAAATGGGCCTTGAGAAAACCCAAGAAAGGAAAACAAAAGAATTATTGGTATCAGCCCATGGTCATAAATACCAACAACCGGTGTCAGTCCATTAGTTTGGTGTGTAAGAGCAGCGGTGTGCTGCTCTCTATATTGGCTCGCCACAATTCAATTGTGGCCAATCATGTCAGCCATTATGGGTCGGCCAAAATTTAGCTATATTAATTTCTTTTTTAAAGTTAAACATTTTTATTAATTTTCATAGTTATGTAATATTTTTTTATTTTATTAATAAATATAAGCACATTAAAAATATTTAAAAAATTAAAATAAAAATTCATATATTTCATTATATAATCAAATTAAAAAATATATATTACATTAAATAAAATGCATTATATATGATTTCGCTAGATAAATAAAAATATTACAGATCATTAGTTTCTTGAGCTAATTTTTTTCACAATTTTCTTTTGTTGCACAATGATCCATACTTTTGCTTCTTTTGTTGGAGCCTTCATTAGATCTTTATGCATTATGTCTTTTTCAAACTCCTTTTTAGTCATCCTTTCTTTAAATTTAAGCTCCATTTGAGTCATTATTTCATTCGATTCAAACTCGAATTTATTTTTTTCAAACTCCAATTGAGACATCCTTTATTGCGATTGTATCTCCATTTGTTTAGATCTTTGTCTCTCCAAGAGAAGTTGAACCCAATTCTGTTGCTCCTCGACTCCAGAGGATTCATTAATTCTAGGGCTTGAATTTGCAACAACTTCCAATTCTGCAAGCAACTTCTTGGTTGTCGAAAACATGGATGAATTTTTTTCCTACTATTTTTCATTGCTTTGCGACCAGCGGGGTGATCACTATGTAAACTTTTATCAGTATCTATTGGTGGGTCATCATCGCCAAGGTTTACCGATTCTAAGTTGATACACCAGGATTGGAAGAACCTGGTGTTGTTGGTATTGATTCGGATAAATTTTCAGGCTCAATAATATCCAAATCGATAACATCTCTCTTTCTTCTGGGTTGAGTTGACTTCTGTTTAACATTGGAATGGATGTGCCATTTTTGTGTTTCCCGTAGCACAATCCAACAATGCTCAAACTTAAATTCGTGATGTTCTTGTAGTTTATATAGTTGTTTGGCAGTTTACATCTACATATTACAAAAAAAAATGATATTAGTTATTTTAATAATTATTCAACAAATAAATGAATTGTTCTTGTAATTTATAATAAAAACTTACTATATCTTTATCAGTGTAGCCGCTGGCTTGATTGTCTCGGACATTGTTGTAGAATCCATAAAATTTATTTATTTTTGCTTGAAAGGTTGAGAAACGATTCATCAGAGCAGAACTATTTCTTCCAGTTATGCCTTCCAATTGACTAGTAAAATGAGAGCGAATTTGTTCCCATAAGGTAAACTTACTTTGATCTGTCCCCGTCACCGAATCTTCACCAATCATGATCTATGTTTTGCACAATGCTACATCTTCTTCCTTTGACCAATTTTTGTTCTTTGGCTTTGAAAGGGGTTGAGATTGAGAATTTTGCTGATATGGGACTTGGAATTAAGATGAATATTGTGATTAATGCGGGATTTGGAATTAAGGTGAATATTGAGGAAAATGTGTATATTGGAAGTTGAGTTGGGACAAGAATTCAAATTGGGTAGGATCTTGAAAGTTCCACCCATAATTATATTCGGGTGGTAATTCAGAAGTACTAGAATGGTTAGTGTAAGGGTTGTTGAATGGAGGTCGATTATCCATGGTACATGTATGAATTATTGAGATAAATAATTGAAGGAAATGAAGATGATATAAACCAAATTAATGTGGGGTGGTATTTATAGAAGTAAAGAATTTTATCAGCATTGTTTCAACGAGATTTCAACGGCTATTTACTTTACAATGTCCAGATTTTTGCCTTTTACTTTTTAACGGCTACAATGTCCAGATTCTGACTTTTTGTTTTTTTCTTTTTATTTTGCTTTTTTCTTTTTCTTTTTGCCATATACCATATTGCTTTTTGCTTTTTCAACGGCTAAACCACTCACTCTCTTTATGCCCTATCATTCTAAATTTCAGGCTCTCATTTTTTTTTTTTCCCTCAAATCTATATATGGCATCTTTATCACAATTTCCACTATTGTCTTTTGATTCTGATTCTGAATCTTCCTTTGATTCGTTAGGTTCTGATCGAGAAGAAGGGGAGACAATTTATCAGCTTCATTAGATACGAGTGAAAATTGTTCTGGGAAAGTTCACACTAGAGCTGATAAAAGCATTATTTGGTTCAAATAAAAGACGATATATCATGCGTGATCGAGAGGAGGCAACCCAACAAGTGTTCAAAGATTACTTTGCCGAAAATCCTATTTTTACACCAGAGTATTTTCGTTGACGGAATCGGATGCAACGAGAATTATTTATTCGCATTGTGAATGATGTTACTGGTCATGACAACTTCTTCAAACAAAAGTCGGACGTCGTCGGTCGTATAGGTTGTAGCCCTATATTGAAGATGACAACAACGATACGTATACTAGCGTATGGAATTTCAGCGGATCTATGTGACAAGTACACGAAGGTTAGTGAGCGCATTATAATTCAATACTTGAAGAAGTTTTGTGATTATGTGATTGCTTTATATGCGGATCAATACCTACGCTCGCCAAATGCAACCGATATAACACACCTACTTCAAGAAGGGGAGAAACGAGAGTCTCCAGGTATGTTTGGTTCTATAGATTGTATGCATTAGGAATGGAAAATTTGTCTTGCAGCTTTGCATGGCACACATAAAGGGAGAGGTCGCAAACCTACTCTCATATTAGAGGCGGTTGCATAAAAAAAATTGTGGATCTGGCATGATTTATTTGGTATGGTTGGTTCACACAATGACGTGAATGTCTTAGATCATTCTCTAGTGTTCTAGCGTATTATCAATAACACAATGCCTTCTGTTAATTATGAGGTGAATAGACGTCAACAAACATTGAGGTATTACCTATCTTGTGGTATATATCAAAAGTGGGCAACTTTGATGCAGACTATTCCACATCCAACTACTGAAAAGGAAAAATTATTTGCTTAAAGACAATAAGCAATTAGGAAGGATGTTGAGCGGACTTTTGGCATGTTACAGATAAGGTGGGTTATAACACATGGACCGGTGTATTATTGGAAAAAAGAATACTTGAGCAAGATAATGAGAACGTGCATTATATTGCACAATATGATCATAGAAGATGAACCAGATGCAAACATTTTGGACTGGACACTCCACCAGATGAATCACTCTCACTTCCTTAATACAATCGAGACCCATCATTTTTGGCAACACACTTCTCTGCCCGACTTGGTAGGATTCGCAATGCGGAGAATAATTTGGATCTGAAGAAAAACCTCATGAACCATTTGTGGAATAAATTTGGTAATGAAAAAGTGTAATAAAAAAATGAAATTAAATATATATATTTTTATAATGTATGTTTATTTATTTATTATAGTGGATTGTATTTTTCACATGATTTGTAATGAATAAATATTAAGTTTAAATATTTTATTTTATATTAAAATAGATAATATTGATATATAATTAATTAAACTGATATATATAATTAATAGGACACAACATATATATATATATATGGAAGGATGGAATTGGGATATATATATTTATATATAAAGCATTCTAAATATATATATGTGGGTTTCAATGAAAGCTCTGATTTTATCCCCATCTCCAAGATCTCCACGCCTCCATTTGATTTTATCCCCAATCTCCATGATCTCCATGCCTCCACCTCCACCTCCACGCCTTCGTCTCCTCTACTACCTTCAATGAAAGCTCCGATTTTATCCCCAATATGCCAGATTTTGTCTCCTCTACTACAAAGCAGGTCCTCAAATTTTTTTTTTGATTTATATGTGGGTTTCTATGTTGAAAGTTAGGTATATTGGTCAAATAAAACCCAAGCAACCTATGTGTTATTCATGTGGTCGCCATGAATGCTTCTTTCTAGTCAAATAAGATTTGGCAACTTTAGTAGGTGTGTTGCCATTTTTGACAAAAATGAAACTCATGTAATGTGTGTGTATTAGTTTATTGTGTGTTTAGGATTTGTAAGCATATAAAAGGCATATGTAACCATTAGTTTCATATCAAGCAATCTTACAAGGAAATTTTTCCTTAGTTCTCTCTTTCTCTCATTTATATTTTGTTCTCCATAAATTATAGTGTGATAATAATCTTTGTGTTCCAACAAGCGGTATCAGAGCCAACGATCCCGAACTTTCAAACTGAATCATGTCTGCAAACAATTCGATCCATTTACAACTTCCAAAGCTCACAGAAAAAAATTACAACAGTTGGTCCATCCAATTGAAAGTATTTTTTCGGTCCCAAGATTTATGGAATTTAGTGGAGATCGACTACATCGAAGTAACGAACTCAAAAGTATTTGAGGCATTGAAGAAGGATGAGAAAGATGCGCTGATCGAGATCCGAAAAAAGGATTAAAAGGCATTATATGCCATTTTTCAAGCCGTAGACAAGTTGGTATTTGAAAAAATAGCAATAGCATAAATGGCACACACGGCGTGGGACATTTTGAAAAAATCCTACAGAGGCGATGATCGGGTCATACTACAAACGTTGAGAGGTGATTTCGAATCTTTAACCATGGGTGATTCGCAATTAACCTTGGCATACATCGAACGGGTGCAATCCATCGTTAATCAATTGAAGGTTAATGGAGAAATGATTGATGACCAAAAGATCGTGGAAAATGTTTTAAGATCTTTGACCACCAAATTTGTTTATGTAGTGGCGGCGATCGAAGAAAGGCAAGACATATCAACCATGTCCATCGAATGGTTGATAGGTTCATTAGGCTCCCACGAGCAAAAGATGAACCAGAAGGCCAACAACTCTAGCACAGAGCAGGTGTTGCAGAGCAGATTTGTTTCGACAAATCGAGGGGGCAATCAAGGACGGGGAGGTCGCAGACGCAATCGTGGCAAAGGAAGAAATGACTATGGAGGTCGCAGTGGTAATACCAAAACACGTGACAAAACAAACGTCAAATGCCATCGATATCAACGGTTTAGACATTACAAAAATGAATGTCGAACCCATATGTCGGACGAAAAGAATGAGTATGCAAATCTTGCTGACATAGAATAAAATATAGCTCTAACATGCAATGATGTTGGGCCATATGGCATATGCACAAATATATGGTATATGGATATCGGATATAACAACCATATGTGTGGGAGGAAAGAACTATTCTCACACTTGGACGAATCATTTCGCGGTGAAGTGAATTTTGGAAATCGATCCAAAGTTCCTATAATGGGAAAAAGTGACATAAAAATTCTATCAAAAGATGGCACCGATGTCACCATTGCTGATTTTTTTTTTTTGTCAGCGATGTTCTGGAATTTGTTGAGTATGGGACAACTTTCAGAAAAAGGGCATGACATTCATATTTTGGATAGTGTGTGTACCGTTCATAGCAAAAGTGGGAAATAAGTGGCAAAGGTGCAGATGACAAATAATAGAATGTTCCCATTGGATCTTGATACAAAAACCGAGGTGAATCTGATAGTGAGGTCGAAAGATATCAATTGGCTATGGCACATTCGGTTCGGTCATCTAAACTTTCGAGGCTTGAGACTCCTGGTGCAGAAAAACATGGTAACGGGGTTACCACTAATCGATGCTCCTGATCACCTGTGCAAAAGATGCCTTCTCGGAAAACATCCCCGAGAATCTTTTCTAGTTGGAAAAACGCGGAGAGCCAAATAACCGTTGGAGTTGGTTCCTATGAACATATGTGGACTAGTTGAGGTAGAATCTCTCGGGCACTAAAGGTATGTTATACGTTTTGTAGATGATTTTTCTAGAAAAAGTTGGGTGTATTTTCTAGAACAAAAATCAGAGGTGTTTGGAAAATTCAAAGAGTTTAAAGCTTTTGTTGAAAAACAAAGTGACTTTAATATCAAGACATTGAGATCGGACAAAGAAGGAGAATTCACCTCTAGCGAATTCAATTATTACAAATCTTAAGGGATAAAACGCAGTTAACCGCCAGTTATACACCTCAGTAGAACGGTATAGCTGAAAGGAAAAACAGAACCATTTTTGAAATAGTTAGAAGCATGTTGAAAGTCAAAAGTTTACCAAAGCCTTTTTGGGCAGAAGTTGTTGCATGTGCTATATATCTATTGAACAGGTGTCCAACAAAGAGTGTTTTGGGTAAAACTCCACATGAAGCATGGAGCGGTAGCAAACCGGATGTTTTACTCCTACGATCATTTGGGTGCGTCCCATACACTCATATACCAGAACAAAGGAGAAAGAAACTCGATGACAAAAGCCAAAAATGTATATTTATCGGCTACAGTGAGGTAACTAAAGGTTATAAGCTTTATAATCCTCTCACAAAAGATGTTATTGTAAGCCGAGATGTCCAATTCATCTAGGATGATACTTGGGCATGTTATCAAACACCGCATACGGAGCAACGTGTCATCATTGAAAATAAAACAGAAGAAATAAGTGATCGTTCTTCACTAGGCAATTCATCACCTTCACCAGCACCTTCACCGACACCTGCAGGCCGTCTAAAGCGAACACACGTGATGCCTGCACGTCTCCAGGATTATGTTGTCACAAATGATAATGATGAGGATTTTACTGATGAAACTCTAGTAAATATTTGCTTATTTGCAGATTGTGATCCAGTTTCGTATAAGGAAGCAAGAAATGATTAGCGGTAGATCCATGAAATGAACGAGGAGATTCATGCAACTGAGAAAAATGATACTTTGGAGCTAACTTCTTTACTTGTTGGAAATAAGTCAATTGGTGTCAAGTGGGTGTACAAGACGAAGTATAGACCAAATGGTCAGGTGGACCGATTAAAGGTGAGATTGGTAGTCAAAGGCTATAAGCAGAAGCCAGGAATTGACTACTACGAAGTATTTGCGCCAGTGGCAAGGATGGATACGGTCCGAATGACTATAGCACTTGCAGCTCAAAACAGGTAGAAGATTCATCAGATAGATGTCAAGTCCGCCTTTCTCAATGGCGTTCTTGAGGAGGAGGTATATGTTGACCAACCACCTGGTTTTCTTAAAAGAGGTCATGAAAAATAAGTGTACAGGTTGAAGAAGGCGTTGTACTGACTGAAGCAGGCACCACGTGCCTGGTACACACAGATCGACACATACATATTGGAAGATGGATTCCAAAAATGTCCTCATGAGCACACCTTTTATATCAAATCAAAGGCTAATGGCGATATAATGATTGTATGTCTTTATGTTGATGATTTGATATTTACAGGAAATTGCAAGACGATGTTTACTGAATTCAGGGAGGCGATGACTCGCCAGTTCGAAATGACGGATATGAGATTGATGTCATATTTCTTAGGCATCGAAGTGCATCAAACTGAAGATGACATATTTATTTCACAAAATAAATATGCAAATGATATTCTTAAGAAGTTTCATATGGATTCAGGGACGCCAATTCGGACTCCAGTGGCAGAACGTTTGGTGATGAGGGAAGAAAGAAATGGTGAACTGGTAAACCCAACATATTTCAAAAGTCTACGCTATTTGACTTCCACTAGACCAGATATTGTTTATTGTGTGGGGCTTA
Source organism: Cornus suecica (assembly GCA_963922005.1). Classification (NCBI taxonomy): domain Eukaryota; kingdom Viridiplantae; phylum Streptophyta; class Magnoliopsida; order Cornales; family Cornaceae; genus Cornus; species Cornus suecica. The sequence continues at coordinate 16,240,961 of OY998243.1, forward strand.
TCAGTCGGTTCATGGAAACACCTCGACAATCACATCTATAAGCAGCAAAACGGATCTTACGGTACGTGAGTGGTACTCGAGATCATGGAATTTTTTATACCTATTCTGACGATTTCAGTCTAGTAGGTTATACAGACAGTGATTGGGCAGGAGATGTGGAGACTCAGAAAAGCACTTCCGGGTATGTTTTCTATCTGGGAGAAGGAGTGTTCTCTTGGTCCTTGAAGAAGCAACAAGTTGTTGCATTGTCAACAGTGGAAGTAGAATACATGGCAGCTACATCGGCAGCATGTCAAGCTGTATGGTTACGTCACATGCTGGATGAGTTACACTACGAACATGGAAGTCCAACCAAAATCATGTGCGATAATAAGTCAGCAATCACACTTGCTAAAAATCCAGTGTTTCATGGTCGAAGCAAACATATTGGGATCAAATATCATTACATTCGAGATTTGATCAAAGATGGAGAAATCGAACTAGATTTTTACAGGTCAGAAGATCAAGCGGCATATATTTTGACTAAACCGTTAAAATCTAAAGTGTTTGAAAAACTAAAGAATATGTTGGAGGTTGTTAAAGACCAATTTAAGGGAGGCTATTGAAAGTAAGGTAAATTGGTCAAATAAAACCCAAGCAACCCATGTGTTATTCATGTGGTTGCCATGGATGCTTCTTTCTAGTCAAATAAGATTTGACAACTTTAGTAGGTGTGTTGCCATTTTTGACAAAAATGAAACTCATGTAATGTGTGTGTATTAGTTTATTGTGTGTTAAGGATTTGTAAGCCTATAAAAGGCATATGTAACCATTAGTTTCATATCAAACAATCTTACAAGGAATTATTTCCTTAATTCTTTCTTTCCCTCATTTATATTTTGTTCTCCATAAATTCTAGTGTGATAATAATCTTTGTGTTCCAACATTGTATATATATTGATGTAATTTTTTTGTCTAATTTTTTTTATCGGGTCTGTAATTTTATTTTTTTTGATTTCGTCTCCTCTACACCGATTGATTTATATAAGATCTGTAACTTTTTATTTTTATTTTGTGTTTGATTTGTGTATATATATGTGTGGATATATGTATTCGATGGGTGTTTCTTGCCTCAACCGTTTCCCTCTTCTCTTTCTTCCCCTAACCGTTTCTTGCCTCGCCAAAGGACTCGCCAAATTTGGCGAGTCCGATAGCTAGCCATCGTGTGGGGACAACTTGTAGCCAGCCGCACATGGAACTGTTTGGCTCGCTAGATGGGTTGTGAGCTTGCCAGAAGACACCATACCGGATGCTCTAATATGAAGTTTTGTAAAGGTAGACTTAACAAAATTGAGTTCTGTCCTCTCAAATGGTATTTGAGTAGTCAAAGTGTTTGGACTACAATACAATATTACCTATAAATATCTTATTATTGAAAATTAGATTTCTTTTAGTTTTAAATATGTGATCAATTTCAAAGAAAACTAGTAATATCTAATTTTAAAATCGTTTTAGCCAAAAAATATATATATATCCCACAAGAGTCATTAGTTTTTTTTTTTAATGAGAATAATGCAAGTGAGTGTAACACTGAAACAATCCATACACAATAATTCAAAATTTATGCAAAAAAAAAAAGTTAGAAAATTTAAACAGTAATATTATTGAAGGATAATGTAATTTATAGTAAATAATCAGCAATTTGTTTTATATTAGATGAACTATTGGAATCAAGAACAACAATATTTTAAACTTTGATTTAATTCTTATGATGAACTAAAACATACTTTAAACACACTTTTTAGCACCTAACTCCACACCTCTTGCAAAGCACCAAAATGCCAAGTATGGCAACCAAAGCATAGCAAGAGGTGTGGATTGAAATGCGAAAGAGACTGGTAAAGGATTTGGGAGCCGAGGTTGCAAGGTGAGGTGTTTATGAGAATGTGTATGAGTACTAGAGTACTAGAGCACTAGAGAGAATTGCGTGTGTGGGTGTATCTTCCAACTACATGATATATATAGACAGACATTTATAGTAAGGTGGTGTCTTCCTATCACACACAAGTGTCTACCACTTCATGCCATGCCCATGCTCTAATGCCCAAAATTTAAAAGGGTAAATTACTCTGACCTCTCCTGAAGTTTCACATAATTATTCTTAGATTAAAGGTTGTGTAAATTTATTCTGATCTCCCATATAAGATTAATAATACATTAATATTTTTGTGCATATTGTAAAGTACCCCTAACTGAAGTAATTTATGATTTGCATGTCTAATGACCTCCTATTATTTAAACTACTAAAATATACCTCATTTTACACCACTCAAAACATCTTTATCCTTTCTCATGCAAGTTGGTTAGGTTATTTTAACATAAATTACTCAGTTTAAAACACTAAAGTTATGTGTACTTTAGTAAATGTACAAAAATATTAGTGTAATATTAATCTTACAGGGGAGGTCAAAATAAATTTACATAAACTTTAATCTGAGAGTAATTATGCAAAATCTCAGCGGAGGTCAGAATAATTTACCCAATATAAAAAAAATTGATATTTCATTTTGGGCACATGACCTACACACCTTAGATCCGTGACAACCGAAATACTATATTATAAATATACACAGATTATTGAATTCATTATCTATCTATATATATATATATATATCAATAAAGAATAACATTAAACCCCCGTAACACAGTGAAATGGGAAAATCTCAAGATTGTTAGAATCGGGAGTTTAGGTAGAATCGTTTTGAAGTCCGTATAATCGGAATCGTAAGATTCTACCTAAACGTATTAATTTTTTTTTAAAATATTAAATATTAAATATTTAATTTAAAAGTCTAAATCATATTAAATTTTTAAAAAATTTCTAATACATTGAGCCTTTAAATGTTTTCTCATAAATTTAGGTCATATAATGGGATATTGGACTAAATCATTAAGTTTTTGGGCATTTCATATGGAGGGTTTAACCGTCCAATTATTGTTTTAACGTAGTATAATCATGGTAAAATCGTACAAAATCATAAGATTTTACCAATTAAAATCGGAATTCTGACAACACTGAAAAATATATAGATAACGATAAAAATAAGAGGATAATATCATTTACATTTAACATATATCATATGATGTTCTAATAATTTCATCTTCTAGCTTATATTATTACAGTAAAGAATTTTTTTAGAGTTATTAAAAAAATTTGTTATTTTATTCAACAAAATATAGACGGAGATATATATGATATATATTTCTTGGAATGCATTTGCAAAAGTATTTCCTTAGAACTGTTATAATAGAACTAAAAAAAAAAAAAAACAGTTGCAAATTTCTTTAGTTTCAAAATTCACTTAGTTGAAAAAATTGCAAAATTGTTTTAAGTAAAACAAAAAAAAAATTAAATTCTTGGCATACATATGTAAGAAATAAACTATAAACATGTAAAGGGTGGCTTGCGATGGGTACTTTGCAGGCTACAGGTCATTACGCGGATAAGGTCGCGTATTGATAGGATCTGTAAAGGGTGGCTCGCGAAGAGTACTTCGCAAGCTACAAGTCATTACGCGGATGAGGCCGCGTAATGACAGGAACAAAGTGTTAAAAGGCTGGGAATAGGCCCAGGGCATTTTGAGGGGGATATGCCAGTAAAAGGGCACTACGAAGAGGTGATCCTTAGGGGGTTTGATCGAAGGCATTACTGTAATCAAAACCCAATGCCCTATGTTCTACTCGCATAGGGGGTGCTATATTGGAGCCTACAGGAACAACTTGAAAGTGCAAGTGTAGGATCACAACCTTGCTTGCTATTATTCAAGAAAAGTACTTTAGGAAAGCTAATGGCACTCAAGGTCACGAAAAAGAAACAGGCGCGCGCAAAAAGGTCATGACCTAGGGAGAGAAAAGGCTATGAAATAAAAAATGGGGGGTATAAAGTGCCCAAATAAAAATGGAACCCGCGACCTTAATCGCGGAATCATAAAATGGCCTTGCAATAATAAGGGAAAATTACATAAACTATCCTTGAACTATGACATAATTGCACGCGGTACCCTTTATGTTTCAATAATATCATAAACTACCCTTAAAACCACCTCCGTTGTAACACTTAGCCCCTTCCGTTAAAAGTCAACGACGAAATTTTTTCTTTTTGGTCAATAAAGCCTATTTTTGGAGTGAACTTTCAATTTTGCCCTTATATATGCATGTTCCAATTTAACTCTTACTTTTACATACAAAATTATTTAAATACCCTAACTTTTTTTACCAAATTGCCCTCACAATTTCATTTAAAAAAATATAAAAATATATTTTTTGTGAAAAATATATATTATGTTCCAAAATATGAATTTTTTTTTGCGAAAAAGTATATATTATGTTCCAAAATATGAATTTTTTCCGAAAAATAATTTTTTTGCAAAAATTATATATTATGTTCCAAAATATGATTTTTTCGGAAAAAAAATTTATATTTTGGAACATAATAAATATTTTTTTGCAAAAAACTATTTTTTAGAAAAAAAATCATATTTTGGAACATAATATATATTTTTCGCAAAAAAAATTATTTTTCGAAAAAAAAATTAATATTTTGGAACATAATATATATACTTTTTTGCAAAAAAAATTCATATTTTGGAACATAATATATATTTTTCACAAAAAAAAAATTCGTATAAAATCATATTTTCCGAAATATATATATATTTTAAAATTTATACTTTTTACAAAAAATATAATTTATAGAATCTTTTTATTTAAGTTTATGGGGTTTAAACTAATATTGATGTTAATGGAATTTGCTAAAACATTGATGTTTGTGTTTTTTGGAACAAGCAATTTCAATTTTTATATTTTTTTAAATGAAATTGTGAGGGCAATTTGGTAAAAAAAAAATAAGGTATTTAAGTAATTTTGTATATAAAAGTAAGTGTTAAATTGGAACATGCATATATAAGGGCAAAATTGGAAGTTCACTCCAAAAATAAGCTTTATTGACCAAAAGAAAATTTTTCGTCATTGACTTTTAACGGAATGGGTTGACTTTTAACAGAAGGGGTTAAGTGTTACAACGGAGGTGGTTTTAAGGGTAGTTTATGATATTATTGAAACATAAGGGGTACCGCGTGCAATTATGTCATAGTTCAGGGGTAGTTTGTGTAATTTTCCCCAATAATAATCACGAGGAGGGGTGTTTGCGGATTGGTACCCATACGCTGATCGAAGCCCAGGTGCGGATTGGTGCTGACATGTCACTAACTTATGCCTGACCTCAGGTCTATAAATAGGAGGTCGGGTCTCATTTAAGGGGACTTTTTCAGACACTTAGAGAGGGAAATTTCTAGAGAGAGTGATCTGCAAATGATTGTTTGTACTGTTTCTCTTCTTTTCCTTCTCCACAATTTTGTAATCATCAAAAGAGCAATAAAATTATCATTATTAGTGAGTGTTAGAGTGTGCATAAACTATTTCTGAATCAATCAAATCAGAACCCCTACATTAAAAGCGACTCTGCTGGGGAAGAGATATATTATGCACAAGCTAATCCTCGTCCAACTCGCCGAAGAGGGCGTCTGCCCGCATTGCATATTGGACAAAATGAAGAGCAGGAAGCAGAGCAAGGAGTAGAGCAAAATCAGGAGCCTGAACCAGTTCCACCAGCACGAAGGCAGCGCCGTCGTGCAAACACTGGTGTGGCTCAAGCAGAGACTTCTCCGGTGATAAATCCAACGCTAAATTCACCAGAACTACCATCATTTCTCCTACAGACTCTACTCAGCATTTAGGAGACTCATAAGGCCATTCTCACCTTTATGGAAGCTACAAATGCCTCAGTGCTAGGGTCAGGGTCACGACGAGCTGAAAATCAAACTCTGCTGAGGATAGCAACACAAGGCCTCCCTCAAGAGATACCATGTGCACATACAGAATCACTAGAAAAGGAAGCTTATATCACCAGAGAGCAACTGTTGATGTAGATGAAGTAGAGATAGCTCCACCGTATCATCCAAGCATCATGGCCTTGCCATAACCCGAAAATTATGGGGTACCAAGTTTTCAGCAATTTGAAAACTTAAATTTTTTGAATTAAACTAATTAAACATTCTTTTGATTATTTAGAGATTGGTATGTGAGAAGTGACAAATAACATTGAAAATATGATCTTTAGATATTACATAAGGGATAGTATATTAGGATATTATATCAATTTTCACAATAATAAAAGGTAATCGGTATCACAGTACTTGATAATTTGCTTATCATTGTACTAGTTTTGTAACGTAAAATAGTTTGAATATAGGTCAGTGGCTAATGAAGTAATTTATTATTTTAATAAAGTATAATGATTAATTTTAAAGTTACTCCAATATAGACAAAGAAAGATGATATAACCAACCCTCAATAAAACTATTAATAGAGGACAGTATAGATAATACGAAATTTTGTTAAAAGGTAAACTAAAAATTAAGTTTTGTCGTCATTTCAATGGTATTTCAACACTAGGAGTATTAGAATGCATAAAGCATTAACCTAAAAAGATCTTATTATTAAAGATTAAATTTTATTTGATTTTAAGATATTTCATGAATTCCAAAGATAACTAATACTATTACATTTTCGAATCTTTCAGCAGAAAAAAAAAGGAAAAGAATTTACCCAAAAGTCATTTTTTAAGGAGAATAATGGAAGTGAGTGTAAATATCTTTCTTTCTTTCGTAAATTAGATGATATCAAAGATCGAAAAAAATAGGTATTCAGCACAATAGATAAGTGAGGGCATATATATACACAACACTTCATATATAATGAAAAATGTAGTAAGACAATTCAAATAGTAATTTTTTTTTGACAAACTACATATATAATAAATAAACAATAATTTATACATATTATTTATGCATATTAATTAATTAATTATTATTATTTATTAATATTAATAATTAGGGTTATTGAGAAAAAAAAAAAGAAGAGAAATCACAATTTTTTATTTCTTTTACTTCATCCTTTATTTGTAATGAGAGGAAACGTTTGAAAACGGACCAAATGATCACTTTGTAGCATGCCCGAGGCAGTTTTAAAGTGTATTTTTTGACTTGAGCATCTTTTAAGACGGTTTAAGGGGTTTTTTAGTTCACTTTTTGCTTATAGCGCCTCAGTAACACACAAAGACTTTTTATAATGCAATTCTGGGTTGAAGCTTCAAGGAGCTCAAAGCATTTGTTAGTGAGGAAAGAGAGATAAGCCAATGATCAAGGTCATGTGGGCTATAGCCTATAGGTACCGTGCGTTCAGAGGAAAGGGGAGTTCTCGTGATTTTCCAGTTTTGCCCTCTTTGCCTTAGCCTCCGAGATATGCATGTAGCATATGTGTGTGTATATATATATATATACCCCATCCATCTCTTCCACCTCATATGCTGCAAACGAGCCGAGCTTTGAAGTATTGGGGCTCGGCTCGATTCTTTCAAAGGTTAGCTCGAGCTTGAGCTCGATAAAATTATGAACAGTTGAGCTCGAGCTCGGCTCGCTCAAAGCTTGATCGAGCCCAAACGGCTTGTCAAGCGGCTTGTATATTTTTAAGTGGTTTAGAAAGCAAACTTAAACTTTGATCTAATTTTTAAATGAATTTTTTGACCAAAATATAACAATAACATCATTCAAAATGGGCTTTTGGCTGTGGGTATATCAAAATGGGCTTTTTGGCCCATGGCACCCATTGCTCTCTCACTAATCATGTGGTACAATTTTACACTAGTATTTATTTATATGAACCATCATACACCCACATTTCCCAACCAATCGATGTGGAACAAAACATTAGTTTCTACAACTACTAGTCTACTAACGGGTCGGAGTCGGATCGGATCAAGGTCAATCTGATCCAAATCCGATAAGCCAATAATTAACCCGATCTGATCCGATAATCCGATGGATTTCTCTACATCCAATCCATATCCGATTATCTCATTTATCGGATCTTCGATCCGATAATTATTTTTACAATTCTAATATTCTATTAGCTGAACTGTCTGAAATTATATAGCATACAAAAATCAAACACCAAATTTGTGACCAAATTGCTCTAATTGAGTTTAAAATACATCCATATAAACATTAATACTACTAAAATTTAATAAAATTTCTTTCAAAAAAAAGTTAATCACATTGATTCTAACAGTGATACACTTAACACCACTTACATTACATATCAAGTTTTACAAAAATCAAATACCGCAAAACAATTAGTGGTCAGTGGGACAAATCGGATTGAACTCCAGAACAAAACAAAATCCTTAATAGGATGCATGGCTCGATTATAGAACAAAAAATTATAATCGACCGATGTATGTGCAAAAGTTGCTCCATTCCCTTTCTTCCAAAAAACAATATCACTTCAAGTTATATTAATGTCCTGCAAAAAAATATAAAATGTTAGTTTATGTACAAAAATATTAAAGAAAATTTAAAGTCCACTAATTTTAACTAATTATCACATTATAAATACTTGCCTTCATCAGACCAACACTGGCAAGTTGTGGCAACACAACTCCAAAAACTCCCTGATTCTGAAAAACCTTTATTTTGCATAAAATAAGTAGTAAAGCTTAGCAAACAAAGATCAACTACTAAATGAAAGAACTATAAATTTTAAAAATTAAACTGAACAAATATTTACATTTTTGTTTTCTAGATGGAAGCTAATCTTTTGTCACCGTTAATGCTTCTACGATTTCGGGAAGTAAGGAAGCACATGATTCATCAATCACTCTACTACCAACACTAAATGCTGCCTCAGATGCCACTGTAGTTGCTGGAACAACCAAAATATCCCGAGCTATTCTTTCCATAACAGGGAGTTTAACACCATTAACTTTCCACTAATTCAGAATTTTGAAGTTCTCATTTCTCGGAAATAGTGGCTCTTCTAAATATTGTTCTAATTCTGACTTCCTATAAAGACATGCATTAAACCCATCCAATTTATTATCCTTGGAAGTTCCAAAAGAGTTGACACTTGTTGATCCCTCATTGCATTGAACAAAGTCAGATTCAGAATGATGAGAATACTCATTGAAAAGATCAAAAAGAGCACCACGAACTCTTTTCGCATATTTATGTGCACTATCACCATAAATCCTACCATAATTATATTGCACCAAATCTATCTTAAATCTTGGATCAAAGACAATAGTTATTGCTAACACCAAAGAACACTCCTCCCAATACTTGTTAAACTTTATCTTCATTGGACCAACCAGTGCACGAAGAAAACTACGCTCACTTCCTTCCCATTTAGTCAAAAGCAATTGAATATCACAAATTTCAGGAAAAAATAGATTCGATGTATATTCACTTCCAGAAAAAAGAGTTGTTGCATTATAAAATGTTTTCAAGCAACCACTTAGAACCTTTGCCACTTCCCATTCCTCATTGGATGAGTCAAATTTATAACCTCTATCAGTTTGTCCCAACCTAACAAACACCTCTTTCATTTTTAACGCACTTTCAAGCATTAAAAAGGTGGAATTCCACCAAGTAGGGCAATCCATCTTTATCTTATTTTTATCCCTAAAATTGAGTTGTGATTTTGCATTATTGAATTTTTGAGTTGCATAGGGGATCTTTTCGAATACTTCACCGTTTCTCTAACTTTATGAATAAAGTCTCCAATCAATTTTAAGCCATCTTGCGCAACCAAATTCAATATATGTGCATTACAACGCACATGAAATAGCTCACCATCTAAAGGTATCAAAGACTTCTCACAAAGTCAACTTTTCAAGCTTCTCACCATTCCATCATTAACACTTGCATTGTCAACTACAATAAAAAATAATTTTTTATCAAGATTCCAATCTAGAATTAGATCTATTATGTATCTAAAAAGAGTTTCGGTATCATGGGGATATTCTATGCATTTGTAAGCAAGAATCTTCTTGTTCAATTCCCAAGCATTATTAATAAAATGAGCTGTCAAAAATATATATCCAATATCTTGGTGATCAGCAGTCCATATATCAGTAGTAAGACTAATTCTACCCGAAAATTTGTACAACAAATTACTTAACTTTTTTTTCTCTTTTTCATGAACTTCTAGTATATCAACCCTTACCGTATTCCTTGGCACAAGCTTAAACATTGGTTGGAGTCCATTCACAAATATTTCATGTTCAGCCATGTTAAATGGATAATTGTGTTTAATAACCATCTTTGCATAATCCATCCGACTTTTCTGTTGATCAAACTTAAAATTCTGAATTTTAGTTGTCGAGTCAGAGACATTCTTAGCCAAATTCAACATCTGGTGACCAATATTTCTATGGGTTTTTCCACAACATCTAGCCAAATGAACTTTTAGGTGGCTGGTCCCTTTAGTGCTTTCTCCTACATATTTTTTTTTACAATGCTTACACCTCATTTTTTCTTCCCCCTTTGCATTTGTTATCTTATCAAATTCATCCCAAACTTTTGATGTCAATTTTCGCTTCTTGGGAAAATTTGGGGCTGAAAGGTCATGTATTTCATCCCCATCCCCATCCCCATCATTTTCGTTTCCAGTCATTATGAACAATGGAGTTAATCCTAAAATCACATGATAAAATAACAAGAAAACAATTGATAAATAGAGGTAGAGGAAAATATAAAAATAGCATTTCAAATTTAAAAACATAGAGAAAAGAACAATAAATCTTGTAGTAAGGTCTAATAATCTGAACAAATATGGAACAAAAAATCAAGTCATATATAAGTTAGCCCTTCATTTAGAAAACCAAGTCAACCCTTCATTTCTTGCTTTAGCTCAACTCAATTAAATTACAAGGAATGTGCATTAGTGCGTATATATATATGTATATATATATATTCACACAGACATATATACAACAAGATAAAGAAGTAGAGAAACAAATCATGGATCTAATAGCATAACAGAAACAACAATATCGTAATCTATATATAAATAAAAGACTCACACCTTTGCTCTTTATGTATACAAAGATATCAACTGTTTAGAATCTGACTTTTAGACAGAGGTGGCCCCATTAATGAAAATGTATGAATTGCCATCTTTAAAATTTAAATAAAAATAACAAGCCAAAATCCAACTGTCATAGGTCAAGCAAGAGCTGTAAAACCAAGTAACCGAAGTGTTAGAAACAGTTTTCTTTTGATAGTATAAAACATAGACAATAAGAAAACTTCGCTCATAAAGTATACAAGAAAAACTTTGCTCATTAGGTATACATGGAAAACAATTGTCTAGGATCACACCTACACAGAGATCAGCTACATTGTTTAACTAAAATGTGTAAATTGTCATCTTTAAAATTTAAATTTAAAAATAAGAGTTCAATTGGGTTCAAAAGCAAAAACAATTGTCATAGTTCAAGCAAGAGCTGTAAAACCAACTAAACTAAGTCTTAAAAACAGTGTCTTAGTCGGTCAAAGATCAGGCACAAAACTAAACCAAATCTTATGGCCAGCTCTCCTAACATAAAAAAAAACTTCTAGGAGTACTCAAGTCTCCTCTAAAACCATAAATAAAAACAATAGTCTGAAATATTTTGAGACTCATTTATTTCTTGTCTCCTTTCTTGCATTTTGCTCTTCAATTTGTCTATTGTTTCTGAAAAATATCAAGACTTTTAACTCTCCAAATAGACAATAAGACAGGGTGGGGGGGTGGGGGGGGGGGGGGGGGGAATCCCTAAAAATATGTCCTAAAAAAATGATAACAAGCGTTTGTTTACATTTTTAACCGTTAAAGAAGTCAGACCATGCTAGAGCCCATGAGTGTCTAAAGAAAGCAAGAAGACTGTAATACAGTTAGGAAGAACTCAGAGAAGAAATATATCTGAATGTATTGGATCTGCAAATTTACAATTTAAGAACTACATATCATCAAATTCAATAATAACAACTATATTCCACCCTAACCGGGCATAGGAGAAAGATGATAATAGAGTAGCATAAAAATACCCATCCAAATCCTTACCTTAGTATCAGATCGGTAAACAATTTCTTGGGTATACAGATCGGTAACTAAAACAAAAGAAAAAATTTTGAGCAAAACCCATCCAAATCCTTACCTTAGTATCAGATAAGAAATGAGTAGTAGGGTTTTGTTTTCATATGATTTTGGAACATACAGATCGGTATTTCATCTACACTACAAAATATAAAAACTTATTAAACAATTTCTTGGGTATACAGATCGGTAACTAAAAAAAAAAAAGAAAAAAATTCGAGCAGAGGAGACCTTGGTAGAAGAAAATTCAAAAAAAAAAATCTAGGATTTTCTTCCTAACCAATTATCCCCAACACACTCTTAGTATGAAATAAAGCTCCCTTAGATGAAGAGAGAGAAAAAAAAAATCTTGGTAGATGATGAATTGTGCAGAGGAGAGAGAGTTCATAGATGGCGAGAAAGTGAGAGGGCAAAAAAGCCTCTCTCATTATTAACGAGGCCTTCCTTTAGGGTTTTCTTTATAACCATTAAATGAAGAAAATAGATGGTTGTGATGTTAGTAGCTCTTTCATTTATTTCACATTTATTTTAAGAGAAAAAATGACGTGTTGCAACTTGCACCTGAATAAATACAAATAATCTATGGAATTGATAACCTATCTTAATAATAATCTATGGAATTAATCTTTAATTACATTATAATTAATTACAAATTTAATAATAATTAATTTTAATTATAATTTTAATGCTAAATTTATTATAATATGAGAATAAATGCATGGAAAGAATAAAAAAAGATAATAAACATTATTAACTTCTATGGAATTGATAATAGTTATGAAGATTAATTTTGGGATCGAATTTATTACGATTTGCGTTATACCATTGAAGTGTTGTTACAGAGTTCTGAACTCTCAAATGGAGGATTATATCTTTCATTTGAGGATTTATTTATTGTAATAAAAAAATAAAATTAAATAATTAATATCTTGAATAAGATAATATAAAGTAGTGAAATTACGTCAATACACTTATACATATATATGAAGTAGTGAAATTAACTTCAATTGACAAAATTCCGAATTCAAATTAGTGAAATTGACTTCAATTGAGTGAAATTTAGTAAATCCTCAATTCAAAGTAGTTTAATTGAATTCAATTGAGTAGAATTGATAAAATTCCAAATTCAAATTTATTCCGATTTGCGTTATACCATTGACCTGGTGTTATAGATTTCAACTACAGTTATGTTTGGATTTAAATATAATTTATAAATTGATTTTTATGATAGAATTTGATTCAATTAAGTTTATTGTTATTGAATTGTAATTAGAAATGATTTTATACTTAAAATCTATTTTATATATTTAAAAATATTGCATAAATTGAAAGTATAAATACTAAAATTATTCACCTTTAGTAGTCATATAGATGATCAATTATTATTATTAAATAATAAATAAATAATATTTATATATAGATAATTAGATATAGTACCAAATATATACACATAAAATATAATATATATATATATATATATATATATATTGGATCGGGCTATTATCGGATCGGATTAGACAAATCCAAATCCAATTTGTTAAGGAATCGGATTATCGAATTCGGATCATATTCGGGTTATCGGATTTTTTTTCCAATCCAAATCCGGCTAATCGGATCGGATTCGGATCAAAATCCGATCCATTGACAGGTCTACTATCTTCCCCTTTCTCCCTCTCTTTCTATATTTATATATATAAATACACATATATATACAAAACAATTGATGGATGAGATGCAAAGTTCTCAAGAGCCACCAACTGAACAAAATAGAAATGATATACAACAACAACCTTTGCTTCTCTCCACTCTGCCAAACCATTTTTTGAAGAACAATTAGAAGTAACAAATAAAATGGGTCAGCTTCTTTACTTGTGTAGGCATAGGTATTATTTTAGGATGCACTTGACTCGTAGAGGGGTCTCATTTAGGGTACTAGGCTACTGGGTAGAGCCTTGGACTCGCCCCACTGAAATTGGTATACGGGTTGACCCAATGTGTCCGACATCGAGTCGGATTACTCGTGGCAACTCAAAAGCCTTCTAAAGGTGGTCCTTTTGTGGTAGCGCACCTGTGGAGCTGAAGAACGTACCCAGGAGTAGTACTTCCATGGTCTACGGGTCCTGATGACGTAACAATCTCTCAAGGGCATCTATCACCATTTCTGCACAGCTCTAGCGGTATATGCATGTACTGCGAAGGCTATTGGGGAGTAATCCGTTGCACGACTGATCCGGCTGTGGCCACAGATACCGCGTAGCCATGACACGTGGACATCGCGACACCATCCTCACATTTTGAAGGGATTGGAAAGAGCATGTGGCATGGAGGTTAGGGGTGTAGTTTAGTCATAATAAAGGCCCATAATGTGAATTCCATCTATTATTCTTAATGTGGAAGGAACTCTCCTTATTGGCCCACATTATGGCCCTCATCACTTATTAGAGATATGTGGAGCATTGGTAGAACTTGGGGACCACTTCAATTAGGGTAATATTTTGAGCCAAGTCACCTATAAATAGAAGGCAATAGTGCATTGCCTAGGGAGGGAGGAAGGATCCAACATTTTCTCATTTCTTTTCCCTTCTTGGAGGTTACTCCTTGACTGCGGCAACACTTCTCCTTCCATGAGGCATTCGGCCATGGAAGCTTAGCTCTCCTTCATCACCTCTCACCCTTCTCCTCTACTTACTCTTCTTTTCTCCATCTCTTGGTCTTTAGCTACTTTGGGGGGTATTTCATTTTGAGGATTTTAGCTCTACTAGTGTTCACTATCCATTTCTCTAGTTGTGATGAGGCTACACTATTTGCTCTTTCCACTTTCTCTTTCTAATTCCTTTATTTCAGTTATGTTTATTGTTGGCTACTATGGGGTATCCTATAATGGCAATCAGTGAAGTCCTCTTCTCCATTTTTCTTGTGTTTTGTATTCTTAAACACTTTTTCACCCACAACTTGATGGCACTCAATTCAAGGGGTTCTCCCAATGAAATGGGTTTGCTTCTTAACTTCGGAAAAAAAAAATAATTGGGTTTGCTTCTTTCATCGGAGGTTGCTTTTAGAGAGTTGGGTCATATTTAAAATTTAAATATTAATTAGTAAAATTATTTTAAATTTTTTATTATATACATAATACAATATATACTTATATATAAATATATATATATATATAATCAAGCTTTTAGCAAGCTTTGTTTGCGAACATTATCGAGTCGAGTCCATACTTGTTTGAGTTTGACTCATTTACGAATCAAGCCTGAAAAAAGTGTTTGAGCTTGGTTCACTTGCTAAATAAACAAACGCAAACCGAGTTATTATCGAGCCGAGCTCGAACTACTTGTCTAGTGCTTGGTTCGTTTGTAGTCCTATACACACATGCCTAAAGCTTGTATCAATTTCTAAGCATGCATTACGTTTAAACCCAAAATGCCTCTAAATTACGTTTTCTCGTAGTTGTTTCACTAAAAGACTATATTCAACTCCGAAACGATATCTTATAAGATGTTTTTTCTTCTTATCCATTTTTCTTTATGGTTACATTTTATTTGAATATTTCCTTTTAGCATACCTAAATGAAAGATTGTGTTCAATGACTCTCTGATGGCTTCGTGGCAAACCAAGTACTACTACAATGGAGGACAATCGTACTTCAAAGGTGAGGCCTACTCTGTCAAGCACAATATTGGGTGGTGACACGTTCTCTGTGGTGTGATTATCATTTGTTAATTCATTATCAATGTCTTTAGAAGCATATAGGAATTATGAGCTCCTTGGTCTGAATTATTAATCTTACTGTATAGTTAGGAAGGATCAGACTTATTTTTGGGACTGGCTTATATATGCATGAACATTTGATATTGTAGCAACTCAACCGATCCCTGTTATACATAGAACTAGCGTAAATTAAAATTGTATACAAATCAGTTACACTCAGAACTGTGAATTACTAGTGAGTAGTGAATGTTGAGTCAGATTGGAGGATTGTTCTACTAGAAGAGCTTTCGAATAATTTGATGATGGTAGCATGAGGGTAGGTTAGTCATAATTACCAAAAGAAAAAAAAAATCTAAGATTTATATGTTAATTAGTAAAAGTAGCACGAGGGTATGTTAGTCTTCTTATATTTTAAATTTGTTTCACCTTTTTTTTTTACAAAAAAGAATTATTAGGGAGATACAATTTTAATTTGAAATTTGACATACACAATGCCCGTAAGAATGTCGAAGTACAAGAAAGTATTAATTTAAATCTCCTATGTGTTAATATTATGCACACTTAGAACCACAATTTTTTTATTTTGTAAAACACTATCCTTACAAAACTTGACATAAGTGCCATGAAATTCTTTATTTATTTTTGGATATTCATGCATGGTTACAAAACTTGTCAGAAGTGCAATTCATGTATACAAGAAATTGCTGCTATTAAAAATATAATGGGGAACCAAAAATTGTTTTGCCCTATACCAATTTGAAGCCAATTTTAGCCGTTTTTTTTTGGATGAAATCTCATATATGCATAGACTTTACTCCTATGAACTAGAAAAATCACAAAGTTTGGAGTAACTAATAAAAGCAGAATTGCGGTGATCCAATTTCTTATGGATTTATTTTGACTTATAATTTTAATTTTTTAATTTTTATCTTAGCTAAATGGTGATCCATTTCAACATTGCTTCAATCCAACTTTTTTCGAGTTCAAGCCAACTAGCCAAAGACGGAACTGAATTGTACCGAAAAGAACTCTTGCTATCCAAGAATCAATATAGCATAATACACAATTAGTCATATATATATATATATATATATATAGTTAAAAATTGAAGGAACAACAGTAATATTTTACAACTTTCATTCATTTCATATGCTATTAGAACTGAATATTGCACATATTAAAAAGTCAATCTTGTTAATCCTAATTTCTCCTTCTTCTTTTAAAAAATGGTTCTTTTATAAATAAAATTATTTTTTCTTATAAATATTAGTTTTACTAAATGATGAGTAAGTGAGCCCTTCTCCTTTATATAGCTCAATGTCTTGCAATAGATGGCTAATATCTCTCCACATGTCTAAGCCGGGAGAATTCTAGAATGTGGATATAAAAATGCTCTATAATAAAAAAAATTACTAGGTTATAAGGTTTTAGAGAACACTACACTGCTCTCGATAAATCTATACATTACTGGAGAATTGTAAATAAACTTAGAAGCATTTGGTCCATGAAATGGCTACAAAGAATTCCCGTTGTGCAACAAGTGACGCGTGGGTGGCATAACTTTTCAACACGGAATGTGACAAATAACTTAGAAAATTAAAGAGGTAAAATTGTGATATTAGACTTAATTTATAAACCTTTCTTGTTATCAAATTTGATTATGTTAAAAATTACACATGTGATTCTTACAATGTGACAGGCAGTGTATGGGTGTCCTATTTTACTCTACATAATAACAGTATTCAATTTCTTTCACAAAATAAGCGAATTTCATATTAACACTCCCATTTCATGCACTCACTGAAAATTAAAATATATATATATATATATATATATATATATATATATATATATATATATATATATATATATATATATTGTTTCCAATAATTGTCCAATCCATTCAAGCTACTCGGATTCAAACATTGAAGCGTTTTGAAAAGCATAATGAAATAAATAAAAAAATTAATCGATTCAAGGGAGAAAAAATTGCTCTAGTGAAAGAAAATCCTTTGACCAAATCTCTTCTTAACAAAATGAAATAAAATCTAAATAAATGAATGACATATATGTATATATATATATATTGAATATTTGTTGGCTAGCATCCACAAGGAAGATTTTGTTAAATTTAACTCATCATCCATTAAAGCAGAATGTAAAGTACATTTAATTAAGTTAAGAATATATATGTGTTTTTTTAGGTAGATAAACCTGGATCACCTCCTTACCAAGTAGGCATGTCCCATTATATTCGACATTGCATAAGGTATTATAAAAAACGATTTATTCAATTTGTAGAGAACAATTTTTGAAACTAGAAAAATAAATGAATTGGTAATGTCCTAAATATTTTTTATGCTCATAGTCCACTTCTCAGTTTTGTACACCAAGCAATTTTTTTTGCAATTTTTTCAATCAAGTCAAACTCAAAGAGCTGAAAACTAATTTTTTTTATCTAATTCTATGAAAACAGTTCTTAAGAAATATTTTTTCAGATGCACTTCAAGTAGGCGATGTATCTGCTTCTAAATTTTTTATTGAAAAAACTAATAAAAAGAGTTAATAACTAAAAATGTCCTATACTGTAATTGTAGAAGTTAAAAGATGAAGTTAGTGAACATCAGATGTACATCATATTACAATCTTATTCTATCATTATGTATACATCTTCCCATTTCACAGTGTTATAAGAGTTTAATGTTAATTTTTTTTCTAAACAAATTAATTCAATAATTTATGTATATTTATAATATATTCTTTCAATTGTCACGTATCTAAGGTGTGCCAGTGAAGTGTCAAATATGTATTCATGGAGTGTTTTACATGCCATGCACCCAAAATGAAAAATATTATTTTTTAAATTCTGAACACCGGCATGAAGTGGCAGAACATGTCAAGGAGTTATTAAATGAGAACAAAAGATACCCTCGGAACAAACAAATATACAAAATTACAAACACGACAAATTCTAAAGTAAGACGCTTGGAATCATGAATACATAATATACAAATAAAATTTTAATTATTGAACACAGAATAGAAAATTGAAATTAATTTTTTATATTTATGAAGTACAATAGTTAAATAACTAATCATTTAGAAATTTGTACTCAACTTATACAAAGCTTAAGGAGAAGCTACTAGACAATTTTACCCTCATTTTCATTGTAAATGTATATATATATGGTTTTGTTAATTACATACGGGACTGGTTATACTAAGAACATATTTATGCAATGCTAGTTTGCACGTCTATAATTGGTGTGTTTTGCCTTCCATATCAGATTCTTTTGCTGCTTGGGCATGCTTTGGAATCCTTTGTTGTCACATGATCAAATTTCACATAGAATTTTTGTAACCAAATCAAACTCCAAACGCACCTTTATAACTTGGTTCAGTCACTCCACACTGTTGTCTCGCTGAAAGTGGTCAAACACGGGCATGTTGTTGGGTTTGGCAAAATTCCATTGGAAGGAGGTTGAGAAGTAAACTTGGAATTGACTAGCAAAATGATAGTTGTTAATTTGAAAACAACAAATGGGATGACAGACACATGATGGGTTCAACATAGGTGACTTTGAATGAGTTAGTCTTTGTTTATGTGCTGGTTGAATTGAAGATTAAGTGGCAAAGTCCATATAACTACTTTGGACCAAAGCATGCATGAGGCAACTAAAAGAAATGCGAGGAATGAGGATTTAACAAGATTTTTTGTTTTTTTCACCAGAGAAACTAAATAAAAATAGATTTGCCCAAAAGATGCTCATAACAAAATAAGTCTATATTCAATTTCCTAACACGGTTGGCACAATCCAAATTGAGGGTGGCATGTGCTTATGTGAAGGATTAAGGATGTAGTGTGTCCCAAAGCTTTGATTCTCTGTGTTGAAGATACCAATGTCGACGCGACCAGCTGGAGGATGAAGTAGAAGTACCGTATAATCATCCATCCGTGTAGTATATCGAATTTGCCTGACATCCGGGCCATTGGGATGCTGAAATAGAAATGGAATGGTTATCTCCCAAAAAGAGGGCATCTCCACCCAAATTCTTCACTTCAACTTGCTCAGGCCAACCCTCCTCAAATTGGTCTAAGATCAATTTTAAAACCTTAAACCCTAAAGTTGTATGCCGATGAAATTCTTGATCATCATTATCGAAAATAATGTGCACAACAAGTAAATCCCCGCCGGATGATTTGAAAAGATACATCGGTTGAGAGTATACAATAGTTTGCGGTGCAATTTCCTTGACTTTGGGAGCCTCACTCTCGTCATCCCTTCTATTAACATCAATCATTAGGATTCCACCCAGATTATCAATCGCAACAATCTGACCTCCATGATAAATGACATCATGGATGATCGTTTTCTCTTCATCTATGTAAGCCCAAGTTTTATCTCCCGCTCGAATAAACGCCAATCTCTGGATACCACTATAGACAGCAGTAGCAATATAGCCATGAGGAGACAAACCCGGGTCAGCAGACAATACAACCTTTGTCACTTCAAACTCAACCTTAATATCATTTCCATTAGGGTTGTACTCTGTGAGATTCATAATTGGAGGAAGTGCAATGGTAGCACCAGAGAATGGGTTGATTAGGGTTAGACCCAAGGTTTCTTCAACGGTAAACAACCAACCATATGAAGACCCACAAAGCCTCTTATTGTAAGGTATGGTAACTGAAAATCAAGTAATTTATTTTGACTGATGTTATATAGACCACGCCTTTCGTCGCTATTATCTTCACTAGGAACTAGCAAGAGTGGAACTTGTCTGAAACTATATTTTTTAATGAACAAAACTTTGTTCTCACTGGCCACAGAGTGCCATGGTTTGCAGACCGCCGCGATGCAAGCATAGTTAGAAAGCGAAACCAACTTGTCCAAAATCATATCCAATAAGTTCTTAGGAAGCCATGCCCAGTCTGACTCCGATAACGGCAATGCCAACAGATTAACCATATAACCCAAGAGAATAAACATTTCCTTCATGTCTACTACTCTACTCAATTAATGAAAAAAAAATTAGAATGGAGTTTATAAAAGGAAACAATGTTGCTTACATCACATGCTAGTCAATAGTAGCAAATTCTAAAAACAATAAATATTCAACTTCTAATAATAAAAATCAATTCAGTAATTAGTAGTTATAACTCATATTGAGACAAAAATTAGTTGTAGGAATTTGTACTTATTAGATAATTATATGAATACAATAGAAATATTTATATCGACATAAATTTATTAGAGATTTATATGGCCGAAATGAATCAGTCCATAATTCAGTCCATTAGGGTAAACATGGTCCAGGGTCGAAACAAACATAGGCCAATATAAATAAACCCAAAATCAGTCCAGTAGGGCTCATATGACCCAAGCTATATGTGTAACCTGATTGTTTCTAATTCGTGTATATCCCGTTCGAGATTCCCCTTAACAGATTCTATGTATGCAGATTTATATATATACTAATTAATTTTCTTACATAATTAATTGAAAAAATAATAGGATTATAGGATTCATGATGGAAACAAATTGAGAACTGAAAAGAAAGTACAGATTATCACAATCATGGTTAGCAAAAACGGTTTCGGTTGGTGTATCGGTTGCGGTATCGGTGTAACGGAATTTGGTCAGTATCGGGGTTACGTAACGTTTTCTGTTATCGCAATCGTGAATTTTTGAAAAACTTGCACATGGTGACCAAAATGTATTGATTTGGTACTTTTGACAACATACCTAAAGTTTTATGATTTTTCGATAATTTTAAGTGAATTTTATTTATTTTTTAAAGACATTTAGTACAAGAAATGATTTATTAATGAATTTAAATGTGTCGTCAATCTTCTTATGAGACTATTTCATAATATTAATTTTAAACAAATAAATAATCAAATCATAAAAGATATACTTTATTTTTAAATTAATATAAAATAATTAAAATAAGTACATGATTCAACACCAAAATAAATTCCGCCGTAAAACTTTCAACCACCCCTTTATCATACACTATTCTCTCATACACACAAGCAGACTATGCTTCACCTTGAATATAGTAATAATCCCTGCTCAAACACAAGCTTTGTTATTTATATATATATGGTCACAGAAGAAAATAAGATTATAAAGATATTAAAAAAAATGAGATTTTTTATTGATGAAAGGGTTTGAACAAAAAGGAACAAAATATCAATAGCATTTAACATTATTATTATTATTATTTTGGGTAAATAAATTAAATTAATAGAAAATGAAAACAATTACAGAAAAGGCCATATAAAAGCCTTTTGGAAAATAACAATACAAGGGTTACAAGAGTAAATGCTCTCACTTAACCCCCACCTAACAATTAAAGTATAGAATCAGTATAACCCAATTCAATACAATACAATGAACAAAACACATTAGGGACGAAAACCTAGCCCCCAAAAAAACATCTTCATTACACATCTTGCACTTCAGATCCTTGTAAGGCTTCAGTAAATGGGATTCAATCCAAGTTACACACGACATCCTTTCAGCCAATCATGGCACCACAACAAGCACGTATCAGAACAGCTTCAAAATCCTACAAATGGCTATGGCACGTATCAGAACAGCTTCATATTCTTCCTTCTTTCAGCCAATTTTTTTTTTTTAGGAACCGGTTCGTGTCCATATCGGTCGGTTCACCGATATATCGGCTGGTTCTTAGCAAACCAGCCGATTCGGAGGTGAACCGGCATGCCCACCATTATATCGAGCTGAACTGGTTTCGGTTCAGCCCATTACCGTTGCGAACCGGCCGGTTCGGCTAACCATGATCACAATACCAATTGTAAATGCCAACAAATGCACAACAGAAGAATATCCTTTTTATTCAGATTTGGTTTTCTTTATATACATTCCCTTCTTGGACTTTGAGCCCATTAGGGCAACATTCTCTTGCTTACATCATTTTTTTCATTTTTGTCACGCCCCTAACTTGTTCTACAAGCTTGTTCTAGAATATTTCATGAAATGAGCCTTTAGGGGTGGGCCTTCCCTTCGGGCTTCTTCTTTTGGGCTAGCGGGCTCTTCCTTTACTGGGCTTGACATAATCCGCACGTACACAGGCCCACTTCTTGATCATGGACTTTTTATTGAAGGCCCATCATCGAGAAGTAAACGTGTGGAAAGGAATACATACATCACCCATGTCGGGTGACGTAGCGGTTGCATTAAATGGAACTATTACCATCATCATTTCGAATTTCAAATACACGACCCTTATGGCTTTGGTTTTTGTGAAGTGGGTTGGTGAGACGGCTCGATGCCCCGTTCTTTGTGCACACGACCCTTAGTCTTCTTCGGTAACTTCTATAAATTCTCCAAGGTTCATTTGCGAAACACTTCTTGCACTTCAAATCTTTTGGCTCTCAAAAACTCTCTGCAACTCGGTTTCTTTTCTTGTTATTGCCAGAATCTGCACCTCCTTCCCGAAAAATTCACAAAATCTTGCAGAATCATCCTTAGAGTAAGTTCTTTATTCCAGCTCTCCTACCTTTCTATCAATATGTATGATAACGATAATACTCGGTCGGGTAGTGACCGTCTCCCCTCTTCTGTAGATCCCGATGCCTCCCTTAGTTCTCCATCAGTAGAGGTGGTTAAGATGGTCATATCTAGTCCTCCTGAGGTCACCCAAAACGCTGTTGTGGGTGGGGATCTGGCTGCAGGAAGATCGGGAGATCAATTCTATGTCGATCCCCTTCCCCCTGCACATAGGGTAGATACTGTGCTGAAGAAATTGAGGGTTAAGTGTAGAATACCCGATGGGGTGATAGTTAAGAATTATCCCAAGAATGACGATTTCAGGATAGGGGAAGGAGTTAGGGATGATCAGATCTTGTTGTCGGCTTTTCATCTTTAGGTTCTTCGTTTCCCGATCCACCGTTTCTTTCTTTATGTCATGTCCACCCTGGGTTTGGCTCCGCTTCAAGTGGGGCCCAATTTCTTCAGGATCGTGGCTATGGTCCTAATGATTAATCGGGAGATGGGCCTTGATTTGGATCTTGCTGAGCTCCTCTTTTCTTACAAGATACAGGACCAGAAGGACTGTAGGGGTCGATATAATCTTTTTCCTTTAAGTGGGAGAAAGATGTGCGATGGTAATGAGAAGTCTAATAAGGGGTGGAAAGAAAGAATGATCCTAGTGAGCGGGAATTAGAGGCTTCCCAACTCAGCCAGATTCGTAGTCCCTAGTGAGTTTGACAAACATTTGTTCCCTTCCTTCAAACCTTATCATAGAGGGTCATGCTATTGTGAACAGTGCAATGATAAGTTGGGTCATCATGTGCTAGAGTTTCTGGGAGCGCTCGACCGATTTAAAACTCTAAATTACATCTCATCCCGATTTGATATCCTTAAGTCTAAAATCTGGGGCCAGCCCCTGAGGATGTGTGACAATTACTTGACTGGTGATAATTTGCAGGAACTAATATCAGAAGGAAAGAACACCATGTTGAGGATCCCACCTCCCATCCTTATGAAGAAGGTCAAGCGAGTACCGAGTTCTCAAACAAACCCTTTGGTACCGGGGGATGCCCAAGCCAATCAGTCATCCCAAAGTATTCCAACTCCTCCCTTCGGGATAGTTCCTCCACCACCATCGGGAAGTCCTCCAGTTATTCCACCTCCTCCTTCGGGGGAGGGTACTGCTGAATCGCCCTTTGTCGCATCTTCGGGGGAAATCCATGTTCCTGGATCCCGATCAGTTGAGGGAGAGCCCAGTCTAGTGGGGACACAATGTCCTCGGTCTGAGGATGATGTCCCCGACCAATCGGTTTGGCCCCGTCTGACTACAGCGTCATCGCCAAGTATAGTGAGGGAGTCCGAGGCTACATCTGGGAAGGAGCAACCCGTCCCATGGGGACCAAAGATAAAAATTCCGGGTGGTGGCTTCTTGGTCGCGGGGCATGAGACCATTAATAATGATGTTACCCTTCGGGAAATGGGTCTCCAGATCTGGACCCCCGCAGACCTGAAGAAGCTGACACAAATCGATCGGGCAGAGTTGGCCATGACTGGTCCAGAGATTGCCATGAAGGTACGTTTTTGACCTTGCTGTTTCTTCAGTCATACTTTGTATTTCTGCACTTTATTCATTGATCTAGCTAACACTTGCATTTCTGGAAGATGTTCTACCTAATCCAAGCTTATAATGCAAAGTTGGAGGAGGACAACAGATTGCTCAACAAATCTTCAGAGCTTCTGAGGTTGAAGGAGGATGCAAGGAAAAAGGTGGCCACCTTGCTATGATATTTAATGATAAGCTGGAGGTCCAGACCACAAGGGCAATCTCTGCGAAGCAAATGCTTCAGGCGGCCCAAGAGAAGATCAATGAGATTGAGGCAGTTCGGCGGGCCCTAGCTGCTGAAGTTAAAGGCTTGAAGGCAGAGAATGAGGGCCTAAGGGCCTCTAAGAAGAAGCTTCTGGACAAGAAGGTTGAAACCAAGAATGTCCTGGCAATGGAGAGGTCAACAGTGGAAATGTGCCATCGGGGTGGCAATCAAATGTATAAGCGTCTCTACGACACTGCCCAGTACCGGATCGGGTTCAGCTGGAGGACCTGCTTCCTGGACATCCAGAAACTTGTTAAGGAGCGGGACTTTGCCTCAGTGGAGGAATTGGATGAGTCTTTGGGCATTGCTCCACTGTATGATGATTCGGTTGGAGGTCCTGATGACGTTCACTTTTGTTAGTTCCTGACCAAACCTCTTCCGGGGCCCACTCCCGATTCTGATCCTTCCGTGCAGCCCGCTCTTGTCCAAGTTTTGGACCCAACAATTGCTCATGTGGACTCAAATGCAGCGAGCACTGATGCTGGCACTTAGATAGTGGATTATATCGAGCTTCATTCCAGGTTTTAGGATATCAGAACGTAGGATTCTTCTTTTGTAAAACATTTGTAAGCCTTGGCTATCGAGGCCCATATTTTGAATGAAAATCATGGTTCCTTTCCGGTTGACTTATGCAATACTTAGATTATTTTACCCAAAAAGTATTGTGCCTTTCAGGCGTTTGAGGCCATAGGAGAGACATCCCCATACTTGGTTCATTTTTCACAAAATTTTGATCTCTTCTAGATCAGTGTTGTGTCTTTCAGGCACTTCAGGCCTTGTGAGAGACATGACAATGCTTAGTTTACTTTTCACAAAATTTTGATCTCTTCTGTATCAGTGCTATGTCTTTCGGGCACTTCGGACTATGCGAGAGACATGACAACACTTGATTTACTTTTTTGCAAATTTTTGATCTCTTCTGGATCAGTGTTGTGACTTTCGGGCAGTTCAGGCCATGCGAGATACATGACAACACTTTGTTTACTTTTTGCAAATTTTTGATCTCTTCTGGATCAGTGTTGTGTCTTTCGGGCACTTCAGGCCATGCGAGAGACATGACAACACTTAGTTTACTTTTTTGCATCAGTAGATATTTATAAGCTATTTTTGCTATGAAATTTAGAACATATTTGCTTTGAGAGAGAAATATTCCCCGTTTGTGTTAAGTTTAAATTTTTCCTCATTTTAAATATGACACTTAATGTTTAAGTGGTGTTCAAATTTCTTATCAAACGCACTTAATTAAATAAATGCTGAATTTTTTCAAACTTAAATAGTAAATAAGTGTTATCAAACACACCTTAGACTAATGTTTATATGAAGGTGATGTATCTTGTTGAATCATCTTGCGGGATTTACTTATTGTGCATGGGGTTTTAGATATGAATGAACCCGATGTCCAATGACATACAACTTTAGGGTTTAAGGTATCAAAGTTGATCTTTGATCAATTTGAGAAAGGTTGGCCTAAGCGGGTTGAAGTGAAGAATTTGGGTGGAGACACTTTGTTTTTGGGAGATAACCATTCCATTTCTATTTCAGCTTCCCAATTGCCCGAATGCCAGACAAATTCCATATACTACATAGACAGGGGCGGAGCCAAGAAATTGGCCTGGGGGCAATGCAATTTTTTGTAACTTTATTAATAATTTTTATATTTTTTGGGTTATCAAAGGAAATTTTAAAAAAACTTGGGGGAGGGAAATGCAAATTTTTAGAAATTTATTGATAAAATTTATATTTTTCTAGACTATCTAAGGAATTTTATAAAAAATGGGGCAAGGGACATATGCAATTTTTATAACTATATCTATAATATATGAAAAAAATTAGACTAAAATTTTTTAAAAAAAATATTTGGGCAGGGGCCATGGCCCCCTGACTCCTTATTGGCTCCGCCCCTGTACACTGATGATAATACGATATTTCTAGATCATACTCCAGCAGGTCTCGTTGACATTGGTATCTTCAACATAGAGAATCAAAGCTTTGGAACACACTACATCCTCAATCCTTTAGGCCCTGTTTTGTAACTGGTTTTGGTACCAGTTTTTTGATTTTGGTACGAAATGGTGGTACCAACCCATGTTTGGTAGGATTGGTGTTGGTACAACAGTACTAAACCAATGGTATCAAATGATGGTACCAACCCATGATTTTGGAACCATCTAATGAGGTGGTTTTTGGTGGTGCGGTACTGTAGCAACCCAAACCAAAACCAAATGGTTGCACCATCTCACCCCAAACCAAAACCAAATAGTTGCACCATATTAATATTAATATATTAATATTAAAATATATTTTTGGAAGTTATTTTAATATTATAGTTTTATTATCTTTCCTAAAAATTAATATATTAATATTAATATTAATATATTAATATTAATATTAATATTAATATATATATTTAAAAATTTAATATATTTTAATATTATAGTTTTATTATCTTTCCTAAAAATTAATATATTAATATTAATATATTAAAATATATTAATATTAAAATATATTTTTGGAAATTTAATATATTTTAATATTATAATTTTATTATCTTTCCTAAAAATTAATATATTAATATTAATATATTTTAATATATTAATATTAAAATATATTTTAATATTAAAATTTTATTATATTAATATATTAATATATATATTAATATTAAAATATATTTTTGGAAGTTATTTTAATATTATAATTTTATTATCTTTCCTAAAAATTAATATATTAATATTATTATATTATTAATATTTTAATATATTAATATTAAAATATATTTTTGAAAATTTAATATATTTTAATATTATAGTTTTATTATCTTTCCTAAAAATTAATATATTAATATTAATATATTTTAATATATTAATATTAAAATATATTTTAATATTAAAATTTTATTATATTAATATATATATTAATATTAAAATATATTTTTGGAAGTTATTTTAATATTATAATTTTATTATCTTTCCTAAAAATTAATATATTAATATTATTATATTATTAATATTTTAATATATTAATATTAAAATATATTTTTGGAAATTTAATATATTTTAATATTATAGTTTTATTATCTTTCATAAAAATTAATATATTAATATTAAATATATTTTAATATTTATAAATAAAATGTGAAACCATTCCAAGTTACCAAACATGGTTTGGTTTCGGAATTTCAACCCATACAAACTCTACCAAACATGGTTTGGTTTCGGAATTTCACTTTTTCTCACACCAAAACCATCTGCACCAAACATGGTTTGGAATCAAAATAAAACCACACCAAACCAAACCAAACCCAACCCAACCCAACCCAAAACCAAAAACTAACACCGCACCGCACCGTTACCAAACGCAACCTTACATAGGCACCTGCTACCCTAAATTTGGATCGTGCCAAGTGCCAACTATGTTCGGAGTTTGAATATAAAACGTATTTTATATGTTTATATTTTGCTCAACTGTATTTCATTTACTTTGTGTTTTGAAAAAAAAAAAACAGATCTGCACGAAACGTTTTTTTTCTCTCTAATTTTGGACTCTTAGTTGGGTATCCGATTATGTTTGGTATTTCGTTATTGTTTATCTTTTGTTGTTTATATGGGAAGTTGTTTTATCTTTATTACGCTCATGTTGAAGTATTTGATCTGTGATGGTGGGGTTGTGAAATTTGGAAGGTGTTTTATTGTGGTGTGTATGCAAGGGTTGATTTCAGTTCAACAGTCTCACACTGTCAATACCTTTTATTTAAACAACTTGTTTAATCTTCCAAGAAAAATAAAATTGGGTGGAACTTGGAATCAATACCACAACCATGCATATTACTAGAGTAGTTTACATTTCACATGTTGGGAAAGTGATTAGGTGCATAAATGAGTGGTTGTTAGCCCCACCTATCAACTTAATTTTTCGGATCGAACTGCCGAAGCATCCGATCCCTTATAGTTGGTATTAGAGTCAGACTCAATCATTAATCCAGTATCATACCAAACACTCGCTTGGGTGTGCCCAACCCGATCCGATCAACGAGAGCATTGCGCGAGTTTGGATGGAAGAAAATGTTAGAGGATCTTATCCCACATCGGATCCTGATGGAAAAGTGATTTGGTGTATAAATGGGTGGATGCTAACCTCACATGTCAACTTAAATTTTGGGTCGAACAAAGAATTGGCGTAGTGTTTGTGTAATATGTATTAGAAATGGAATCCAAAAGGTCCAGCTTGACAAGGGCCCTCTCTTTGGTTAGCTTGTCCACATTAGCGTTCTGGAAAATCTTCTCCTTCCATCTGAGTTTTTCAAGCTTTTCATATATGTATGTATGCCTGTGTTTATGGTAGGGCTAAAAAAGTATAGCACTATCAATTTTGCATAGCAATTCCATGTACAAGTCCATAAGAGGCTATTTAAATCAATAGAAGCCACTACCAGAAATTGTAAAATGAGATCAGAATCTATAGACATGACAAAAAGGGGGTTCTAGATATATTGCTGAAATGAGCAGATCCGTAAAAACAAAAGATTCATAACAGGCTCCTGCATTTCCCATATGAACAATCTCTCCTAAGATTTCATAAATCTTGAAGATATTCACTACAACAATCATGAAAAAATATAAGTTTTTTTCATTATTGAAGAAGAAAAGGCTAAATTCTACTAGTGTATAGCATATATGCTTTGTCATCAAATGTATTTATGGCTATGTTAATCCCAGACTAATCATTATAGAGGGTAAAGGGACTCTACATATCAGTTTGGGTGTTGATCTAAATTCGGAAATTCGACGAATAGTCTTCTGTCTCTCTTTTTCTTCTTTATATTGGATTTTAATGCCTGGAAACTATTACAAGCTAAATTTGGATTCGCATATTTCATACAGTAACTTTATACCCTCCAAGGTTTACAAGATGATGAATATTTTGTTTTGATGTCATGCAAACTTACCCTTATTAGTAGTTATCTAATGTCTATAATATGCTCATCATGTCTTAGCATACAAAAACAGGGATTATATTACCAATCACAACTTCTATTTTTGGGCAAAACACTAAAAGTGGGAGGCTCATTTATATAATATCATAGGCCATGCAGGTAACGTAGAAATGATATGAACAGAACCATAACAATTAGTTTCCAATACTGTCAAATAACTCGTAACAATCTAGTCAGAAATACCGTGTTCATTAAAAAACTAACTATTGAGAACAATATATTCGACAACGCTTTTTAATTCATGTTGATGAGAAATGAATATTTTGTCTTATCAAACCATAAATCAAACAAATATCAAATTTAATTACCTACCAAACAAAGTCAGATAGGAAAACAACATAAAGCAAGATGAAAATTAAGGATGGGGATTTTCCAGCAAAACTAGCAAAGTGATGCCGATTCAAGAGGGAAAAAAAAAAACAGAAATTGCAACACGCTTTTCATAGATGCCCTACGCTCGAGATTATATATGCAAGAGATATTTTATCATCAATAATGATTATATTTACTTCCGATCACATATAATGCAAACACAACCATGACTACAATATTAGACTAAGACAACTTCACATATTAATCACATTTGTCTAGCCCTTAATATTCTATATAAAAATCACAATAAAGTAACAGGAGGATAAAATTATATTGATACCTCTAATAAGTTCCACAGAAGTTCGGAGCAAATAGTTGATGCTGAGATACAGTGGGAATTGCTTATGTAGCTGTATAAACCTTTGAACTATCTACCTTCATTTGTCATCAATTGGGAAAAGACTTGGTCTGTTGTTGCGTCCGAAGTCCCATCGCCATTATCTTCTTGAATCCCATTGTTGCTAAGAACAACTCGAGGATCCGGGAGCTCTGGTTCGGTGATATCACCATTTGCCTGAGGTTCTGTTTGTCTTCCAGTTTTCTGCAGTTGTAGTGCATATTCCAAATTCCATAACACATCACCCATAGTTGGCCTATCCACGCCATAGTCAGCCAAACATTTCTCTGCTGTTTCTCCAAATTTCTTCAAAGAGCTTGGTTTTATGTCACCGACGAGATGGGGATCAATGATCTGCTCAAGCAGCCCCTTCTTCTGCCACTGCATTGCCCACTCAGCCAAATTCACTTGCTCCCTCGCAAGCATAGGATCAACGGCAGGTCTAGCACAAAGAACTTCCAAAAGCACAACCCCAAACGAATAGACATCTGATTTATCTGTCAGCTGCTGCCTCCTGAAATACTCCGGATCGAGATACCCAAAACTACCTTTCACACCGGTGCTTACATGAGTCTCATCGAGACAAGGACCGGACCTTGAGAGACCGAAATCAGCAACCTTGGGAACATAATTCTCATCAAGCAAGATATTGGTTGATTTAATGTCCCGATGGATAATTCCCTGCGCCGAACCTGTATGAAGGTAGTGAAGGCCTCTTGCCGCGCCAATGCATATCTCAAGCCTCTGCTTCCAAGTCAAAGGTGGTAAGCCTTTACCATAGAGATGACTTTTCAATGGCCCTTTCTCCATGTATTCATAAACAAGGATCATTTCTGAATGTTCTTCACAATACCCAACTAGGGAAACAAGATGACGATGGCGAATTTTTGACAGGAC
This sequence comes from Cornus suecica, assembly GCA_963922005.1. Lineage (NCBI taxonomy): Eukaryota > Viridiplantae > Streptophyta > Magnoliopsida > Cornales > Cornaceae > Cornus > Cornus suecica. The sequence goes on from OY998243.1 coordinate 16,272,652, forward strand.
TGTTATTTCGGTCTGAAATTCGGGCAGGCCCTGCCTGGATCCTGGCACACCTCGCTTCACAGCGACCTTTATGTTCTCCCGAAGAACTGCCTTGTATACCATGCCAAATCCACCAGAACCAATAATCAGATTCTTGTCAAAATTGTTTGTTGCCAATTGGATATCAGCAAAAGGGATCTTCAATCTGAGATACCCATTCGGGCCCGGGGATGCAACAGCAGTCCCTTCGGAGAGTCTACTAAGTGAACTGCCTGTATATACACGTCGTAAAGGTGTCCAACCCATACTTCTTGCAGGTTTCGGTTTCTTCTTCCTGCATCTCAATAGACCCAATACTACAAGTGTCGCCAAACACAAAGCAGCAACACCTCCAACTATCGAACCCACCAAAACCCAATGACTTCTCTTATTTGGACCAGTAACCGAACTCACAAAATTCACCATCTTCATGATCTCTACCCCATTTAAAATGGCATTTTTCTTCGAAGAACTACTCAAATCAGAAGGACCAACACTAATCCGCACAACCCCTAAATTATCCGAATCTACAACATAATCAATGTAGTAAGGAGATGCAAGCAAGTGGAATGTAAGGGTAGACAGGTCAAGGTCTTTATATGCCATTAGCCCATTGATGTACACATTGAAGTATAGCAGATTAAGAGAAGCACTAACAATGTCACAGAAATGCAATCGGACAAAATGTCTAGCAAACCCTCCATCCACCTGAAAATTCCATGTTATATTGAATATCGAATCCAACGTCAAGTTATCCCTATTCAACTGCTGTGCAGTCATATAAACACTATCAGGAGCAATCTCTCTGCTAGCACCCCCATTCTGATAATTAGGTGGATGGGAGGTTTTTGCAATTTTCGCCGCGGGTTTTAGAACTAAGAAATTCTCATCAGGAACCCAATTCCTCCAAAGGGTATCATTAAAAGGGGTCAATTTAGCACCTCCAACATTGATCCTATGAACAGTTTCTAAAATTTGTGATGAAAGATTCTTAAACTCTTCAATGCCATTAGGCCCAATAAATTTAGCCCCATTATCAACAATAAGATCATCAGGAGCTGAGAACACCTCAATTGCATTGACAAACGCAAAACCCGAATTTTTCGTAGGCATGAACATTATTTCAAAATTGATTTCATTTATCATCAACATGAACTCTTTAACAACAGTGTTATTAACACCAAAATTGCTCAAAAGTGAAAACCCATTAGCTGAAACACTAAAATTTGCATCACTGAGACTGTAATTCTGAGAAGTGAATGGAGAGAAATGGAGACGTACCAAGTGGGTCCCAAATTTGTTTATGCTGAATTCATAACTGGAAGCACTGGTGAAAACCCTAGCAGTGTGGTAAAGTGGAGCTGAACTTGAAGATGGGTTTGGGGTTTTGAGAGAGATGGACTTACCTGAAATGGGTTTTGTCAAATCGCCCACAAATACCCTATTATCAACAGTTGTGTTGGTGTTTGATCCACAGTTGATGAGGTGATTGTCTCTGGGAGTGAAAGCCAGTGAGAGGGGAAGATGTGAGAAGTGAATGAGAGAGAAAGTTAGAGAGAGAAAGTGAAAGATTGTGGTCTCCATAAAAGGTAGGTTCAAAGGTTCTCAGAAAAGAGACTCAAAATTTTGATTTTGATATGGAAAGGGATGAAAATTGGAGGATAGAGAGGGGCAGAGAGAGAAAGTGGAGCATTTTGGAGATGGGTTTTTGCCGGGCTACAACAAAAAATTAAGATGCAGAATCAATGTACAAGATATATACATATCTAAATACATAGATGCTCTTCTCTCTACATATAAATATATATATATATATATGGAAATTAATGAGGAATTTGGAATTGTAGATAGAATTGGGATTGAGAGACAGTGTCCGTCGTGCAAAAGGAACTGTGTAGTTGGAGAGAGAACAAAGAATGGGCTCGTGAAGGAACAGAAGGGTTTTGACTTGTGAAGCTAATCGGTCAGTGGCTCAGGAAAGTGACGAGAGAGAGAGAGAGTGTGAATATGGATGTGGAAATTATTAAATGCTTCTTAAGTGGTTTTCAGACATGTTTTTAATGAAATTCAATATTTTTTAAATCGCTCTCGTGGTGGTGGATCCATTTGTCCCCATAATTTAATCCTAGCTATGATTTGGGAAAGTGTTTTTTTTTTTTTTTGTTAAATTTAATAAGAGACTAGAAGTAGGGATGATAATTGGACCGATACAAAAACGGATTTGCTTATATTTGTATTTGCCTATTAATTTTTTTAAAATACACACGAATATGTCACTGGTTATCTTTTTTTAATTCATACTTATCACATTAAAACTTTACTAAACCGTTACCAGCTCTGTCTCGTTCCATTAATGCAAATTTTTTCAACATCTGTTTCGAATCAATAAACAAATTTACTAACTGCATTGTATAAACATAATTTTCTCTTGTTTAAGTATTAGAACATATAAACTAAAATCAATTATAAAATAATATCAACCCCAAAAATTTAAATTTAAAAATTCAAATAATGTCAATATAAGTTAACACTAAGAGACTGTTTGGTATATGGTTTGCGCTAGGAATTTTTGGTTTTGGGTTGTGAAAAAGGTGAACAGTAGCAATCATACCATGTTTGGCTCATTTGTTTTTTGGGCTAACAGTGTTTTTTTGGTGTACCAAATGGGGTGTTTTTTAAATCATTTCTTGACATGGTTTTATTACTGTTGAACCAAACCAAAATTATTTTCCAAACCATCTCTTGGTCCAACCATATAGATATATATTTTAAAATTTTCATTTAATTAAATTAAATAACTAAATAAAAGTTACCAAACAATAGAATATAATTAATAATAAATAATAAATAAATAAATAAAATTTGAGTAATAAATATTTAAAAATAATAAATAAAGCAAAACCAAATAAATAAATAAAAATATTATGAATAAATAATAAATTAATAAATATTGAGTAATAAATATAAATAATAAATTCTTAAAAAAAACATTTAAATTTCAAATGAAAAAAGATTGAATAATTCTTGCAATATGGTGAAATATTATTATACAATATTAATATTTATTGTAAAAAACAAATTTCATCCTTAATGTATTTTTATTTATATATTTCATTTTTTAAAACATATATATCTTTACAAAATATTATTATAAATAAATAAAATGTCAAACCATTTTAAGTTACCTAACATGGTTTGGTTTTAAAATTTCAACCCATATAAACTCTACCAAATATGGTTTGATTTTTCAGCTTTAGTTTTTCACACAACAAAACCATCTATACCAAATATGGTTTCAGTTTAGAATAAAACTATATCAAACCCAACACAACCCAAAACCAACACAACACCGGTTTCCAAACATGCACTAAGTGTATGAATAAAAATTCAAAGAATATTTATACAGTACGTGCCAATATATACAATAGCAAACAAATAAAATAAATTTATATAAATGAGATGGAGCGAGGCAGGGCAGAGCGGGTATTTACTAAAATCCGTACCCGTCTCATAACCCATGACAGGTTCAATTTTTAATACCATACCCACCCCTACGAAATTAAAAATACTCGCAAACCCTTGAATAAAGGGGCGGGACGGGACTCCAAGGGGGGGTGGGTACAAATTGTCATTCTTAACTAGAAGGGATCAATGTCCTCATCCGAGTTTTATTTATTTTTATTATATTCATAAAGTTTTGCAAATTTTTTATTAAAAGTTTTTATTTACCTTTATTGAATTTTAGTTTTTACAGTAACATATTTCTACTAGAAAAAATTTATATAAATGAGATGGAGCGAGGCAGGGCAGAGCGGGTATTTACTAAAATCCGTACCCGTCTCATAACCCATGACAAGTTCAATTTTTAATACCATACCCACCCCTACGAAATTAAAAACACTCGCAAACCCTTGAATAAAGGGGCGGGACGGGACTCCAAGGGGTGGGTACAAATTGTCATTCTTAACTAGAAGGGATCAATGTCCTCATCCGAGTTTTATTTATTTTTATTATATTCATAAAGTTTTGCAAATTTTTTATTAAAAGTTTTTATTTACCTTTATTGAATTTTAGTTTTTACAGTAACATATTTCTACTAGAAAAAATTTAGAGAGATTATTTTTGTTCCCCCTCCCCCCCCAAATAATTTTTTAGAAAGTTATTATACATTCTTCACATGTTACATGATTGAGCTCTTATAATTTATGTTACTCCAAACATATATCTATAAGAGAGTGTTCATTCGAAACTGGTGACAGAATGAATTTATCGTGCATTACGTATTTGGACTGAAAAATATCGTCAAATATTTGATTTTATATCAAATCAAGACGAAGATGGTCATAAATTTACAAGATTTCTTGTTTCTTCCTTTTCTGTCATTATTGTTTTATTTTTATTATACTCACAAAGTCACAAGATAATGGAAGTGGGATCAATGTTGATTTGGCCATACTTATATACTTTAATATTGTTTGTCCAAAAAATTTAGAATAACATAATCTAGTTTATTATTTTATATCCTAATTAGTCATATCTCACTCAAACCACTTTGACACTCCATAAGTGGAGCCCAACACATGTTACATTTGGAAGATTATAGAAGGGGGTAGTGTCATTTTTTTATTTAAATTATTTGTGGACCAAATTGCACTTATGTAGCAATTAGTCTGAGTGCTTATCACTATTTTGTCTTTAACTATTTTTTACTTGAAGTACCTAATTATATGTTGTGCATATTTTGTGCAAACTTAATTAATTTGAAAATAGTAATTAAACAATTCTATTTTTCATAATAATTTCCTTTTCTTATATGATAATATAAAAAGTATATTTTTATTATTACACGAATTTTATATATATTCATCACCAAATTAATTCGACAAAAATTTCATAATAGTTTGACATAGAAATTTTGTACACTGCATTATAATTCGTGCACAACGCTTGAACAAATTTGAAAATGCAACCATGTTGTGGTATGATCTTACAAAATATTATGTATCCATATCATTATTGTGAGTTGACAGCTATAAAGTAAATAATTTTTTTTGAAAAACTATGACAACTTGTGAAATCTAAATTACTAGTAGAGTTTATTTAAATAGTATTGGAGGCAAAAAAACTAATAAATACAATGGAATTTTTGTATTTGACAACATATACACATATTTTCTATTTGACAATTTTTATAATTTGAAATTGTAGTCCTCTTTACATCATCACCACCATTACAACCCACCAGCTGACACCCTTTCCAAACACAACACCACCACCCACTGAATGATGCAGAAAATTTCCAGAAGGGGCAACATTGAATGGCAAAAAATATAAATTTCTTTTGAATTATGATAATATAAAAATAATACTTTTTTATAATTATATTTTATTTTTTTTGGGCACAACCAACTCATCACTACTACGATCACTCGCACACCAATGGAATGTTGGGTTTATTTCTCATTACAAAGAAAGAAGACTGGTGTTTTTTCAGTCTCAAAAGCTCAAGGTGTGAAAATACTATGATTATTGTTATGGGTGTCACCACTAATTTATATATACATATATGTATATATATGCATTATGCACACATTCTTGCCTCAATAGACGATGCTTATGCCCCAAGTGCGGTAAAGCTCACAGGGCCTATCATACTTAGAAAGTGCTACACAATTCAATGGTGTGTCAAATTTGTTGAAACTTTATTGAGTCGCTTGGTGGATGTCATTTTCATGCGACCATGGAATATAGTTGTTGTAATATGATAGGATATGAAGATTTTTCCATTAATGAGCTGTTGTCACTTATTTCAAAGGTTAGTGGATATACTCACATGGACTGTATACAATGGGAGAATTTCTCTCTATATTTTTAGTTCATTATGAATCTTATGATAAAGTCGTTTGATTAAGAATAGAAATTATTAAGACTATGCATGGGGTAATCTTGTTATATCAATAAAAGTTCAATTACAAACAGTTTTAGTGCCTCTTAGTTTTAGTGCCTCTTAGGACCAATGCCATATATGTTGGTTTTTTATTTTGATTTGGGTTGGGTTAAATTGGGTGTGGTTTTATTTTGAACTGAAATCATATTTGATGAAGATCGTTTTGGTGTAAGAAAAAATAAAGCTGAAAAATCAAACTATGTTTGATAGAATTGGTATATGGACTGAAATTCTGAAACCAATCATATTTGGTAATATGGAATAGTTTGACATTTTATTTATTTAAAATAACATTTTGTAAATATATATGTTTTAAAAAATAAAATATATAAATATTTAATTTTTCATAAATATTTAATTTTTTCAAAATATTTATAGATAAAATATTTTGAAAAAATAAAAGATTTCTGTAAAAATACATATAATTTGTATTTTTTAAAAAAATAATTATTACATTTTTATTATATTTTATTTTTTCTATAAATATTTGTTTTCCCGAAATATTTTATTTTTTACGAAATATATTTTTTCGTTTGGTTTTTTTGAAATATTTTATTTTTTGAATTTATATATAAATATAATATTATAAATGAATTGGTTTGTGTTAAATAATGATTTTGGTGTGAGAAAACAAAACAAAACTACACAAAACCATCTATTGAGATGGTGTAAAAATGGGGCATTTGGTACCAATGGTTTGACACTGTTGCACCAACACCAAGATTACCAAACATGGGTTGGGCCACGAATTTCAGCCCAAAATCATATATTTGGCACAAACTCCTTCTACCAAACAGACACTTAAAACTAGAGGTGGGAAACGAGCGAGTTTGAGTTGGGTAGTAAACATGCAGGTTAAAGAACGAGTCACTAACTCATTTTCAACTCAATTTAACAGGCCGGGTCATTAGAGGTATTATATATCTAAGAAATTCTATAATTATATTATGAAATTTCATAACGGAATGGGATTTTATTTGGTATTACATATCGAAATAAGACATTCCATTATAGGTATTACATATCTAAGAAATTTTATTATTATATTATCAAATTTCATTAAAGTTATTGATTGACAATAGTATAAAAATATATATAATTTTTTTCTATTCGTACATAATTTTTATATATTTTATTTAAATATGTAATATCTCTAATGATTATTAGATATAACCTTTAATATTTTTTGAGAAATATTTATATAGTAATATATTAGAAATTAAGAGTAGTAATTAAATAATGAGGTTTTCTTAGTATTATTATTGATGAAATTTTTTTAGTGGTAGAATTTACCTTTAAATATATATATTTCAAAATATTTTTGATGTTTTTGAATTTTTATATTTAAAATAAAATTATATATATTGTATATCTTATTTATTTATTGTAAATTTTTTAACAATAAGAGTGTGATAATAAGGGTAGTTGGTGTAATAGATAAAGTGTAGGGTTTAGGTATAGGGGTAACTTAAAAATTTCACATGAAAATTAAAATAATCGAGGGCACTAAAGTTATTTTATGCCTCTAAAAAATATCATTGTAACACTTTATAAATATCAAAATATCTACCTGCAATTTAGCTATACCTTGAGTCAATCCAAATTACCCTTTATTTTATATATAAATGTACATGCATATATACGAGTTTGTACTGTGTTTGATTGAAATTTGAATAGCATTGGTGTCTTTTGTCATTTTATGAGTTTTTCTTTTAGGGTAAAATAGACTTCTCAATTATTTAGATTGGGCATTTTGGTCGCAACAACATATATTTTGTGATCAACTCACACCTCCAACTGTTCTCTCCCCCAAAACACTTTTAGTGCTTGTTTGTGAATTGGTGCAGTGTTAGTTTTTAATTTTGGGTTGGGTTGTGTTAGATTTGGTGTGATTTTATTCTGAAGTGAGATCATATTTGGTGCAGATGGTTTTTATGTGAGAAAAAATAAAGCTGAAAAACTAAACCATGTTTGGTAAAGTTAGTATGTGCTGAAATTCTGAAACCAAACTATGTTTGGTAACTTGGAATGGTTTGATATTTTATTTATTTATAATAATATTTTCTAAATATAGATGGTTTAAAAAATAAAAATACATTAAGGATGAATTTTTTTTACAAAAAAATATTAATATTGGATAATAATATTTCACCATACTACAAAAATTATTTAATTGGTTCGTATATGTAGTTTGAAAATTTATAATATTTTTTCATTTGAAATTTCAATGTTCTTTTACCAATTTATTATTTTTAAATATTTATTACTAAATATTTATTAATTTTTTATTAATTATTTATTCATATTATTTTTGTTTATTATTTATTTGGTTTTACAATATTTATTATTCTATTAATTAAATTAAAATTTTAATTAAATAAATATATATGTATATTTAACTATTTATTTTTTTGTACAAATTTATTTAATATTTAACTATTTATTATTTATTATTAATTATTTATTCATTTTATTTTTGTTTATTATTTATTTGATTTACTTTATTTATTATTTGAAAATATTTATTACTCAATATTTATTTATTTATTATTAATTTTTAATTATTTCTATATTATTTATTTAATATTTTACTCAATTTTTATTTATTAATTAATTATTACTTTTGTTTATTATTTATTTGATTTTACTTAATTCTATTTTATTTATTTGATAAAATAATAAGCATGACAATGTTTACTTTTGTTGAGAATGAAACGGTACACTAATGATATATTTTAGGTTATGAGTTGGTTTTAATTCGATGATTATGGGTTGTGAATAGTAACTGCACCATCTAAAACCATGTCTTTAGATGATTCCTAATTTGTTTCATTTGGTGTTAATGGGTTGACACTGTTGTACCAGAACCAAAACTACCAAACATGGGTTGGACTAACTTTTCCACCCCAAATAAAAAATTTGGCACCAAACCTTTTTTGCCAAACACGCACTTAAAAGTCATTTATGTAGATGCACACTTTTAGTATGGCTTAAAGCTTGGCAAAATTATCATTTTTTCACATTACAATAATGCAATAGTAATTTACCGAAAGAAAAAAAGAATGCAATAGTAATTTCACCACTATAACTGGCCATGTCTCATGACCATTGTGAAGTATAATTATTCTAATAATTATTGGTGACATTAAAGAAAAGTATAATATTTAATATATATATATATATATAGAGAGAGAGAGAGAGAGAGAGAGAGAGAGAGAGAGAGTACACCGGCTAATCTCACAATTTCGCCTATTGTTTGGTGAATATATACGATAAAAAAAAAATAGGCCTAATATCTCAGAAAAAAATAAAACAACAATTAAAAAAAAAAAAAAGATTTAGGACAACACGGACCAAACAGCCCCTTAGGGCCCGTTTGGTAGGCGGTCCGATCTGGTCTTATCTGGTCTGGTCTTATCTGGGTGGTGTTCTAAAAGTCTGTTTGATAAAGTTGTTTGGTCTTATGATCTTATTCAAGCTGTTTGGTCTTATGTTTGGAAAATAATACAAAAAATAAAAAAATAATATATAAAATTCATAAAATATATTAACTATAAAAAATATAAAAAATTTGAAAAAAATATAAGAAATTCAAAAATAATATATATTTCAAAATTTATAAATTATTTCGAATTTTTATATTATTTTTTGAATTTTATATATTATTTTTGATTTTTTATATTATTTTCAATTTTTTTATATTTTCTCAAATATATATATATCTAATTTTGTATATTATTTTTGAATTTTATATTTTTTTCAAATTTTATACATTATTTCAAAAAAATTATATTATTTTTCAAAACTTATATATTATTTTTTAAATTATATATATATTTAAAATTTTATATATTAATTTTGATTTTTATATATATTTTTCGAATTTAATACATTATTTTAAAAAAAATATATTATTTTTCAAATTTTATATATTATTTTCTAATTTTATGCATTATTTTTTATTTTTTCTATTATTTTGGAATTTTTTTATTTTCCCAAATTTTAAATATATTTTTTGCATTTTATATATTAATTTTGAATTATATATATATATTTCAAATTTTATACATTTTTTATATTATTTTTTTAATTTTATATATTATTTTCAAATTATATATATTTTTCAAATTTTATGATCCCATGTGTTAAGACAATTGTATATAAGACCACTTGATACCATCATTTTTGGTTGTCTCAAATTACCTCTTTTGGTCCCAAGTGATCCTTGTTTTTTTGGAACCGTGTTGTCAAACAGTGTCCGGTCCCAAAAAAACCATTATGAGACCGGATCACATGAAACCGGACCGCGAACCAAACAGGGCCTTAGTAACATAAAGAGATTGGATCTCTGGTTGGGCTGTTTCTGTAGGTAATAAGTGATCTGGAGTTGTTCCGGATCAGTATTAAGATCTTCGTATTGAAGCCCGGCCAGTGAAGGCTACCTCATTAATATCTCTCAGATTTAGCTTAAGCCCACCCCAGCCTCTGTGATATATTACCCTCAATTTCATAGTTTGTTGTACTGTCTGATATATTATAAGTATATACTCTCAATGGGAATGCTTTTCGGAAGATGCCCTACGCTATGATACTTGTTTGTTACTCATTTTCAAGACCGACGCGATTCTAATATAATTTGATACCATGACTTCAAACAATGCAGCTTGTTACTAAATTTTTTTATTCAACATCATGAATATCCTGTTAATTGACAGATATTGAGTGGTTTTATGTGTTGATTAATAATTTAATATACAGACTAAAACTTATTAAGATTAAAAAATCAACTTTACTTAGAATATTGTCCTCTCGGTCCCAATTATGAAAAAATGAATGTCACCTTGCCAGAATGACCTTGTGGAATTTGACTTAATTACAAGTATTGTTTGGATTAATGTCAAAGTTTGTGGGGTCATGTTTGTCACACTATTAGTTCACATATCTTATTAACCACCTTACCTAGATTTCACCTCATAATATGTCTCATGAGAAATGAATGAACATCATGAAAATTATTTCATGATATAATTATGAGGACGTTGATGCAACATGAATTGACACACGCGTCCATTATACCATGACATAATTTTTATTTATAATAAAGCTTAAACATGTGAGGTGAAAAAGATTATATTGGGTATTGAGGATTCAATGGCATGATTCCAAAGAAGAAAGAAAGGTCTTTCATATAGTTATTGACAGATCTAGAGATCCAATTCAGTGGGTTAAAAAAGATTATAGTTTGTTTTTGGAGTATAAATTATATATATTTATCTTAGTGAGGCTTAAAACAAAATTTCAATGTGGGCTTAGTTGTAAAAAAATCTAAATTATGTGGTATCTAAGATAAAAATAAATAAATTACAGTAGGAGCTAAATACTAAATATTCTAAATTTTAGGATAAAAAATATATATATAATTTTTTTTCAGTGGGGGTCATGACCCCATTAATCTTTAAATGGATCCGTCCCTGCATATAGTGGGGGATTTATAAGAACAATATTTTACACATCATGAAAATAATTTCAAGATGAATCAAGAAAATGTCAATTATTATATAGATTTTGAAACTATATAATTTTGGTCAATCATATCTTATATGTTAACTTTATATAATATACGGATTGTGATTAGTCAAAATTGTGTACTTTCCAATCATTTCTTAATTTCTTGGCCCAAAAGTTTTTGCTTAACCTATCATAACAAATAACTTCCACAAAACAGACAAGAAAAAATATTTTCGACCACTAAATAAATTCCATATTTCACACAACCATACATACATAAATCAAATACTTTTGATTTTATTGAAATTGACGCAAATTATGAAGCTATATGTTCTTATATGTTTTAAGTACATATGTTTATGTCATACACACCTCTTTTGCTATACCATTAGGAGAAGTTTCAGAACGACTAATGAAATAAATTATTTCATGACTAGTAACATTTATTCGATTACCTAAACTCTCAATAGTTAGGTACTGGGGTTCACCATTTCAACAATTCACCAAAAAAAGCATTGTGACAGTGCTACAACTCGAGCACTATAAATATAAACCAGCATCACCTTTAAACAACAAAAGATCGATAAGGAAGGAAAAAACAAAACATTCAAAACAAGAATTTTTTTCAACATAAAATTAGAATTAACCAAAAGATACCCATGGCAAGATAAGTCTATATTTTCTTTTCAAAAAAAAAGAAAAAGAAAAGTCTATATTCGATTTCCTAGCACAGATGGTACGATCCAAATTGAGGGTGGCATGAGCTTATGTAAAAGATTGAGGATGTAATGTCTCCCAAACCTTTGTCGACGCGACCAGCTGGAGGATGAATTAGATATACCGTATAATCATCTGTATAATATATCGAGTTTGCCTGGCATCCGGGCCATTGGGAAGCTGAAACAGAAATGGAATGACTATCTCACAAAAACAATGTGTCTCCGTCAAATTCTTCAATTCAACCTGTTTAGGCCAACCCCTCTTTGAATTGGTCTAAGATCAACTTCAAGACCTTAAACCCTAAAGTTGTATGTTGTTGGAATTCTTGATCATCTTGTAAAACTCTCTGTAGAACAAGTTTGATCCCCACAAGATGATTCCACGGTATACATGTTAGGAAAGTGTCTCAAATTCTATTGTTATTAGGTTTCCTATTTAGAGTTGTATTGTAAAAGGAATTTCTTGTTAAAGAGTTTTATTCTCCAAGAAGTTGTAATCCTTGTCCAACAAGAAAATAAGTTTTCTTGTTCAACAAAGAATGAGGTTTAACTCTATAAAATAAAAATCTAGGGTTTGGATGAGATTGAGAGAGAAAATATAGAGATGTGGTGAGGAAAAGATGAGTGAGAGTGAGGGTGAGGTGTATGCGACTGCATCAAAAGAATGTGCGATGGACATCTGTAATATCTTCCTAATGAATATTCTCTCTCCGTGGACGTAGGCCAAAGTTGGGGTTGAACCACGTTAAATATTGTGTGTTATCTGTGTGATTTGTGTGTGTGAGTAAAAACATGTATAGATGATCTTGGGCGGGATTAATTCTTCAGTGTGAGATGAGAATTAATTTCCAACAAGTGGTATCAGAGTAAGGTTGAAGCAGATCGGTATCAGAAAGTTTCAGGTTGAAGCAAAAAAGAAGCTCATACGTTCTAGCCCAAATTCGAAAATCATAGTTGTTCGAAATCAGAAACCAACCATACCAGGAGATTCATCTTGACGAGACGAAGCCGTGACAGTCAAGCGCATCGCCGGAAACAGCTGTACACGCCCCCACGCTCTGCATGAAGTCCCGACCAATTTTTTGGCTCCACGCGCAACAGTTTCGTTGCGGGTCTATTTCACGGAGAATCGTTAATTGAAACAAGACTATAATATATCAATGGAAAGATCTTTCGAAGACAAATGTTTAGGAACAAAAATCAGCCCCATAGGAGGATGCATGCGCCCTCACACATCACAATAAGTTTCTGACGTCGTTAGTAATTTTGTCTTTCGTGCTAATTTATTTTTTTGCCCGTTTGGAGTCATTTTTGACCCGTTTTGACACGGTAAGAGGCGTTCTTAAGGTTTTGTTCCACTCCGGACGCAACCATACGATTGGTTTTGCATGATTCGACTCCGAACATCTCGAATAGGCTCGGTGGGAACTATGGGAGAAGAAAAGACAAAAATGGTCGGGTTACAAAGCTTGGTTGAGGCTGTTTTTTATGTCGATGAGGTGGAGGTTATGTTCCGGTTGAAGCATTAAGGCATATGGCGCATAGCGGCGCGGTGGAGAACGCGTAGCACTGGTGGCTCGCATGTGCTGACGAAATTATTGGGTTTCAAGTTGATGATGATGCCGAGTCATTGAGTGATTTGAGTGAGACGACGAAGATGCAGGTGGTCGGGACGTGGTTGAAGGCGTTGGAGGGATGATATGTGAGGAAATAATTTGAGAGTAATGGTGTTTTTCTTGAAAATATTGTGTAAAGTTGATTATGAAGATGAGAACTGTGAGGATTTGGGAATTGGCGAAGTGAAGGAGTTTCTGATCAGTGATAATGATTCTGATAGTGATTGGATAGTATAAACCTTTTTTTTGAGATGATGAAGATTCGATAAAGGTGGAGATTGTGTCTTGGTATAGAGGTAACCGAACTTAAAGAAGATAAAAATGATGAAGTAGATGAAGTGATCGCGGAGAATGCGCGGTTATGAAAATAGTGTTGAAGATGATGTTGATGTTGAAGATGATGTTCACTTTGAAGAATGTTGAAGAAACGCACATAGTCACGGTGGAAGTGGAGCATTATGCGTGTAGATGAAAAAGAAGAAATTGAAAAAGAAGAGTGTTGATGAAAAAGAATAAAATAATGAGTAGAAGGGTGTTGAAACTTGAAGCAATGTAGAGCTTTGAGAAGATGATAGAATTCGAGCCAATGTGGAGATTGTTTGGAAAGTGTCTCAAATTCTATTGTAATTAGGTTTCCTATTTAGAGTTATTTTGTAAAAGAGATTTCTTGTTAGAGAGTTTTATTTTTCAAGGAGTTGTAATCCTTGTCTAACAAGAAAATAAGTTTTCTTATTCCACAAGGAATGAAGTTTAACTCTATAAATAAAAACCTAGGGTTTGGGTTGAGATTAAGAGAGAAAATATAGAGATGCGGTGATGAAGAGATGAGTGAGGGTAAGGTGTATGTGATTTCATCAAGAGAAGGTGCAATGGACACCAGATGTATGCGATTGCATCAAGAGAATGTGCAATGGACACCAGATGTATGTAATTGCATTAAGAGAAGGTGCGATGGACATCTGTAATATTTTCCTAATGAATATTCTCTCTCTGTGGACGTATGCCAAAGTTGGAGTTGAATCACGTTAAATATGTGTGTTATCTGTGTGATTTGTGTGTGTGAGTAAAAACAAGTATAGATGATCTTGGGCATGATTAATTCCTAAGTGTGAGATGTAAATTAATTCCTAACAATACATCGGTTGAGAGTCTACCACACTTGGCGGGCCATGGCGCCCGCTATGCAAAGGATGGAAGCTTATAAGCCAAAACAGTTCACAAAGAAGTAGAAGCATTGCGAGAAAATAAAGTAGAAAGATAATTAGATAAAGTTTATGTGATTTCAATAAATGAAAAAGTACAATTTAAATAATTTTGGTTATATACAAGAATTTATAATTTCTTTTGTGTGTTTTAAACATCAATATATTTTGGGTAATTATCATAAAACCCCATATGGTTTCAAAATTGTTCAAAAAACTCTATGTAGTTTGAACCATCCTATGGTTTTACATTTGATCAACTAGCCCCCTTCCCTCTAATTTAAGACAAAACCAGTTTCAATAGAAGTTTTATCTTAAATTGGATGAAATGGGGCAAGTTAATCAAATGAGAAACCATAGGGTTTTTTTCAAACTTGGGTTTTTTGAACAATTTTGAAACCACATGGGTGTTTCACCGTAAAATTGAAGTTCAAAACTGATTGAAAAATGACCATGTATACATAATCCATGTTTTACGGTAAGAGTTTAAGAATGAGTAAAAAAAATTGAATGGTCTAAGTAATAAAATTTTATTTATTTTTCTCAATTAAATGAGGTACATCTTGTAACACTCTCCATAATACAATTCTTCTAAATCTATTTTTGGGACCTGTAGAATATTTTATGAAAACATATTTTGATCATTTTCTGGTGTTTGATTGGCTACAATATAAGCAAAACATATTCTCTTGTGCTCTCAAACCAACAGACTCCTTTTTTAAAAAACACTTCGCCGAGCCTCAAACTCTTGACTCTTCATTTGGGAGTAAGGGTCAAGCACCGCTTGATCGGTAGGTATGTAGAACCGACATTATATTTATATTAGAGAATGACAAAATTATATATCGATAAATTCATGAGACAGTTGAAAGGAAATCAACCCTTGCATACCACCACCCATAAAAGTAAAATAGACTTCAAGGGCAAAGATGTCACAAGAACAAATCCTTCAACTCGACCATAATTAATATAAATCACCATCATACATAACCACCCAAAAATCAACAAAATCACAATACCAAACATAATCGCTAAAAATCAGAGGAAACAAAAACTTTGGATGCAAGATTTTGTTTTTAACACACAAACTAAAAAAAAAAAGGAAAAGATTAACCAAAAGTTACACATAACAAAATATGTCTATTCAATTCCCCAACACAGTTGGCATGATCCAAATTGAGGCTGGCATGTGCTTATGTATAGGCTTGAGCATGTAATTTGTCTCAAACCTTTGATTTTCTACGTTGAAGATACCAATGTCTACCCGACCATATGGAGGATGCATTAGAAATTTCGTATAATCATCTGTGTAGTATATCGAATTTGCCTGGCATCCGGGCCATTGGGAAGCTGAAACCGAAATGGAATGATTATCTCCCAAAAATAAGGTGTCTCCGTCCAAACTATTCACTTCAACCTGCTTAGACCAACCCTCCTCAAATTGGTCTAAGATCAACTTGAAAACCTTACCTTTAGTTGTATACCGTAAGAAATCTTCATTACGTTTTAAAAACCAGTAAACAACAAGTAAATCCCCGCAAGATGATTCAATAAGATACATCGGTTCAGAGTATCTATTACGCGGTGCAATTTCCTTGACTTTGGGGGCCTCACTTGCTGAAAATCACTGGAGGTGATTAACATGCCCAGGATTAACACACTGAATGAGAGAAACGAATCTTATATTTTAAAACTCACACTTCTCGAAATACAAACTCTTTCTCTCTTTTTCCTTTCTTTTCTATGTTCTAGCTTCTAATTCTTACACTACCATATCACATGTATATATAGAACTGAAACATATAAACTGACAAACAAAATCACTTCATGGCAGCCATTATTGACTTTGGTGGATAGGCTTGCATTATCTTCACGCATGTTTTGTGCAGCCACTCATGCATGGTCTTGATAGCAGCTTATTTGAACTTTCAATGGATAATACTTATCATATCATCTTGCTTCTTCACGAAGCAAGTTTACTTTCCAACATCCCCCTTTAAACTTGATTCGGGAATCTTCTGCAATCCTTGCATCTTTCTCAGTCTTGTAGACTCGTCTTGGAATTTCTGCATTCCTTGTAACTGGCTTTGCCTCTCTTGTCCAGTTTAACACAGAGATGGTTGACTCTCTTCTTCATAGTCAAGTCCACGACTAGCGACAAACACCTCGAACTGAACTGAGTCGACCTGCCTGAACTCTGAAGAGATACTATTTTCTTTCCCTGCACTTCCTTTCCTTGGAACCATTACCGAGGCATTACATTTCTTTCTCAGACTATTGAACTCGTCTGGTTTCACTTTTCTACTCTTGTAGTCTTTCACAAACATACGAGTTTTGTATCTCTGAACTTCGCCTTTTCCATTTCTCGTCATATGGACGCACTTCAACCCAGTTAACTTATGATCTTCTGGTGGACTACACTGCTTCTTCTCTATGGTGAACTTCTCTTCATCCATATATGTCTTCCATTTCTTCTCTTGAATGGCTTCGGTGAAGCTAACCAGATCTACTTCTGACTTCTTCTTGTCAGGTACGGGAGCAATTTGTGTAACTGTTGGTGGCACTGCTTGAACCTCTTCTTGTGGCACTGTTGGTATCACTTTTTCTGCTTCATTCTCTTCTTCTTCTTCAATCACGAGCTCCTTGGGTTCCATTTCTTCTTCAATTATCTAGCTAACATGATTCTCATATTAAGCCATCAATACCATTCAGTTTAGCTCATTTGTGTCTTTCTTTGCAAAGTACACATGTTCGTCATTTTCATCTTCTTATGTTAGCTCACTTCTGCATTCACGGGCATAGTGGCCATATCTGTTGCAGTTATAACACTTCACTTTTCTTTTCCCATCTTCACTTTCTCGTCTTTGATAGCCACGGCCTCTACCTCGACCTCTTTGTGAATTTCCCCATTTCTCTTCTCTGGCTGAGAACTTTGACTACAGGACTCGTTCGTCCTCTGGGATGCTTGAGGAATTCTTCTTGTCGATTCGTTGTTCATAGATTTCTAGCGTGGCTTGTAACTCATCAACCGTCATGCCATCCAAATCCTTCGATTCTTCAATGGCTACAACCACGAACTCAAATTTCGAATTGAGCGATCTCATTATCTTTTCGAGCACACGTACATCTTTGATCTTTTTTCCACATCCTCTAATCTGATTCACAATTGTCAATATTCTAGTAAAGTACTCAGAAATTGACTCTCTTTCTTTCATCAACAGCAATTCAAATTCCCCCTTAGACCTTGAAGTCTAATTTTGATCGTCTTTTCAATTCCTTGATTTGCTTTACGAAGAATTTCCCATGCTTGCTTGGCGGTGTTGACGGCGGAGATCTTCTCAAAACTTGCTTCATCTACACTCTACTAAAGTAGATATAACGCCTTCTTGTCCTTTTGTCTTTAAGCTCGGCCTGTTGGGCCTGACTTAGATTCTCTACTTCTTCGGGTTCATCATACCCGGTATCAATCACATCCCACAAATCTTGTGAGGCTAAAAGGACTCTCATCATGATACACCACTTCTCGTAATTATCTTTGTTCAGTCGCGGAAGCTGGGGTTGGAAAGAATTGCAGGAGGACGCCATCAGATTTGCTTAAGCACTTGAGGTGCTTATTTATGAAAATCGGTGTTGAATCTGGTCAAACCGATCGCACGGTTGCGTCCGGAGCGTTCCGTTTAGTCAAAAACAATTTTTCGTTTACTCAAATCGGAGTTAAAATGAGTCCGGAATGGACAAATTACCAACTAGGGGCAAAATGGTAATTTTTAGTTTTTTGCTGACGTGGCAGTGACACGTGTCAGCTCCTGGTTGGGCCACGTGTTGGCAGTTGGTTGGGCCACATGGATGATGACGTGCAAGGTGACGTGGCACTGGGTGACGTCACACACTGACGTGGTAGCACGTAGGTGCGCGTGGGGGCCACGCGCGGCTGGAGGTTGAAGATGATAGGCGCGTGCAGTACACGTGGGCTCACTCGCCTATCTTCAAGTAGCGCGTGAGGGTGCGTGCCTTGGAATTTGGGCCTGATTTTTTTGGGGTTACGTTCCTGCTGGAACGGAGAAGCTAGCTATGTGTTCAAAATTGTGTTTTGAACACCTATGATTCACAAATAGGATTTGAAAGGTTCGGCTCTGTTTTATTTTTTCACTTCTGGGCTTGCTCAAGCTTCACCAAGCTCTGATACCATGTTGAAAATCACTTGAGGTGATTAACATGCCCATGATCAACACACTGAATGAGAGAAACGAATCTTATATTTCAAAACTCACACTTCTCGAAATACAAACTCTTTCTCTCTTTTTCCTTTCTTTTCTATGTTCTAGCTTCTAATTCTCACACTACCATATCACATGTATATATAGAACTGAAACATATAAACTGACAAACAAAATCATTTCATGGCAGCCATTATTGACTTCAGTGGATAGGCTTGCATTATCTTCACACATGTTTTGTGCAGCCACTCACGGATGGTCTTGATAACAGCTTATTTGGACTTTCAATGGATAATACTTATCCTATTAACATCAATCATGAGGATTCCACCCAGATTGTCAATTGCAAAAATATGTCCTTTATAATATACGAAATCATGGATGATCCTTCTCTTTTTATCTAAGTCCAAGCTTCATCTCTTGCTCGAATAAATGCCAGTCTCTTGGAACCACCATAGATGTCAATAACAATATAGTCCTCAGGAGACAAACTAGGGTCAGCCGACAATATAGCCTTTCCGACGTTAAACTCAACCTCGAAATAATTTGCACAATGGTCGTCCTCAAAGAGGTCCATAATTGGAGGAAGTTCAATGGTAGCACCAGAGAATGGGTTGATTAGAGTTAGACCCATGGTTTCTTCAACTGTAAACAACCAACCGTATGAAGAACCAGAAAACCTCTTATTGTAAGGTATCGATACCTGAAAATCAAGTAATTTATTATAAGTGTTGCTATATACACCACGGCTTTCTTCGCTATTATCTTCACTAGGAACCAGCAAGAGTGGAACTTGTCTTAAACTATTTTTTTTAATGAAATGAATTTTGTTCTCACTGGCCACATAGTTCCATGGTTTGCAAACCGCCGCGAAGCGAACATACCTAGAAAGAGAAACCAAATTGTTTAGAATCATATCCAATATATTCATCCAAACACGGAAGGTTCATCTTTTCAACCATCTCCATTACGCAAGGGTAAAGTTCATTAATATCACTATAATAAAATTTTCTCTCTTAAAAAGTTAAAAAGCCCAACTTAATTTATTTTTCTAGAAAAAATGTTCTGAGGGAGTAACATTTTTAAGGGGGGGGTGTGATAGTAATTAATTAATATGGCCCCAAGTAAATGACTCCATTATTCAGTCCATTGGGGTAAACACCGGCCGTTGAAGGTTTGGTTTCAATTCGTTAAGCAGTCAACGTCTAACCTGATTGTTTCCAATTTGTATATACGACATATATACCTGTGTATGTACACGAATTACACACATATACATATACTAATACGTACAGTATTTATTTAATTTTGAAACCTAATTCGTTGTCTTCCATAATCAATTCATTGGTAAAATTTATAACAAGAGTATAGGATTCATAAACTAAATAACCCTATAACAAATTGAGAACTGAAAAGAAAGTACAGATTGAGAGTTATGATCACAAGAACTAACCTCAAGTCTTCTGCGATCTTAATTAATCTTCAAAAACTTTTGAAGAAAACAAGTAGAAGCACCTAATCAAGAAAGAAGTAAAATGGGGACGTGACTTTTATATGTATATCTATATCTATATTACTATTAAAAATGTGAAAAAAGTTTTGGTATTTCGGTATTTATATTCAAAATTTTATATGTGATTTTTCAATCCAAATTATGCGTGAATTATTATTATTATTATTTTTTGATAAATAAGTATTTTATAAACTAAAGACATTCAAATGGGGAATGCATCCCTTTAACAAAAGACCCCTACGGGCTAAGTGATCCCAAAAACTCTACTTTCTCGTCTATAAACTTTGTGTGAATTATAACTACAAAGTTTAGTTGAAATCAATAACTCCTATTTAATTTTTACTTGAATTATAACTACAAAATTTAATTGAATTCTATAACTCTAATTATAACTACAAACTTTAATAGACACTGAGAACAAAAATGTAAAAAATAATACTCAACAAACTTGCATTCAACATAAGCTAAGAGCAGTAAGGAAATGTGACGCCGGACAAAATAGAGATTATTCTGCAGGCTATTGCAATAAGTAATTTGCAAGGAAAAAAACAGGAGAATTCGACCCAAAATTCAAAGAACACTCTGGAATTCAATAAAATTATTTATAATCAAGAAATAATAAAAAACAACCCACAAGTCGGCTTTAAATAACTAAAAATCGACCCTTAATAGGATTTTTACCAAAAATAGCAAAACCCTAAAAGTCTTACCAAAACGAAATACGGAAAGAAATCAAAAGATTACTAAAAATCTGGCCCAAATCGGGTTCAGAATCAATTCATAATCGACAAATAAAATATTACCATAAATAGCAAAAATTAACTAAAAATAAAGATTTGAAAAGAAAAACAGCGGATTTCGGGTTCGAAACGAAGTACACCCAGCGTAGCTTGGTGGCCAGGACGTGCGCTCCGAAATTAGCTTTTTGAATTGGGGTCACGAGCGCGAATCGGACACTTGTAGCTACAGTTATGGCAAAAAAACCGACACGTGCACGGAAACCGCAACAATTAGGCTATATCACGATTTCTTGTCATCTTTGCGCTGATCCTCTCGCTTCAGGTAATTCAGCATCATCAATGACCAATCTGATAGCTCGGCATCGTCTAACTCGGATCCCCTGCATCAAAATATTTCCGCAAATTCACATTCTAGTTATTTTACATATGAGAGAGTTTTGTAAAGAGTATCCGTTAGAGTTGGTGAAAAGCATGAAGTTGATTTTCTGTCAGCCTGACATCCCATGTAGCTAATTCCCAAAAATATAACAATATAATAGTTATTTTACACATCATAATTCAACAACTTACTTTCCTATGAATTTCTGTATAAATAAAAATAAATAAATAAATAATAATAATAATAAATCCTCTTATGAAGTCTTTGATTACTTTCCTATGAATTTTGGCGTCGAATAAAAGAACAAATGAAGTATTTTATCCACCTACAAATACAATTCCATAGGGCCTGTTTGGTAGAGCTGTATTTGTGTTTGTGTTTGTGTTGAAATAAACAAAAAACACGTTTTTCATTTTTTTGTTTATTCATCCAAAAACAGAAGTATGTTTGGTAGAGATGTTTTTTGGGTTGAAATTGAAAAATTAATAATATAAATAATAAATAAAATATAATATAATAATAATAAAAAATGAATACAATAATAATAAATAAATATAATAATAAAAAATGGACTAAATAATAAATAATAATAACAAATTAATAAAATAAATAATAAATTACATAAAACATATTTAAAAATATAATAAAAATAACAAATAATAAACAAAATGAAATAAATAATAATAAAAAATAATAAATAAATATAATAATAAATAAATACTTCGTAATAATAATAAAAAATGAGTATAATAATAATAAATTAATATTAAATTAATAAAATATATTTTTAAATAATTAAAAATGAATAAATAATTTATAAATAAAATGAATTAAATAATGAAATAATAATAAATAAATAAATAAAATATATTTATAAATTAATATATAAATTAATAAATACTAATTTAATAATATAAATAATAAATATAATAATAATAATAAATGAATACAATAATAATAAATAAATATAATAATAAAAAATGGACTAAATAATAAATAATAATAATAAATTAATAAAATAAATAATAAATTACATAAAACATATTTAAACATATAATAAAAATAATAAATAATAAACAAAATGAAATAAATAATAATAAATAATAAATATAATAATAAATAATAAATAAATATAATAACAAATAAATACTTCATAATAATAATAAAAAATGAGTATAATAATAATAAATTAATAAAATATATTTTTAAATAATTAAAAATGAATAAATAATTTATAAATAAAATGAATTAAATAATGAAATAATAATAAATAAATAAATAGAATATATTTATAAATTAATATATAAATTAATAAATAATAATTTAATAATATAAATAATAAATTAATAAAATATATTATAAAGTGAAGAAAGTGTAAGTGATAAACACCCCAATAAACACCAAATTCTTGTTTATTCTCATATGCCTAAAATTTGTCTAAAGTGAAAAAGTGTTTTTAAACACACATATCCCAAAAACACTAACTAAACAAGTTTATAAACACAAAACACATAAACAAACACAAAAACACCCCAACCAAACAGGCCCATAATGTACAATATAAACCCACAGTCACACATTAGAAAAACAAAAGAATCACAAAACATAAATTATATTGAAGTTAAAAGGAAACTCTTAGCCTCCATTCATAAAACACCAACAACCAAACAATGAAGTGCTTGTTTGATAGACGGTGTGAAGTTGGTTTTTGGTTTTGGTTTGGTTGGAGTTGGTGTGGTTTTATTTTGGTTCCAAACCATGTTTGGTGCAGATGGTTTTAGTGTGAGAAAAAGTGATGCTGAAAAACCAAATCATGTTTCGTAGAGTTGGTATGGGTTGAAATTCTGAACATTAATATATTAATATATTTTAATATTAAAATATATTAATATATGAGTTTCACATTTTATATATTAATAAATATTAATTTTATTTATTAATAAACATTAATATATATTAATATTAATATATTAATATATGGGTTTCACATTTTATTTATTAATAAATATTAATATTAATATATTAAAATATATTATTATATTTAATTTTTCGAAATATTTAATTTTTCATAAATATTTAATTTTTCAGAATATTTAATTTTTCAAAATTTATTAATATCAAAAATGAATTTGCTACAGTGTTGGTACCAAAATCAAAACCATGAACCATCAAAAATGATGGTTCCAAATTTTGGCTCATTCCTTCACAAAAGTTGCACCATGAATTGCTACAGTGTCTACTCCAAATTTCCACACCATTTGCCAAACATGGAGTGTAGCAAAATTTTCAAATCAAACCCAAAATTTTGGCTCCACTCCATTTGTGAAACATGCACGAAGTCTTGGATTAATTTGTTTCATGACAGGACAAAACATTAATAAAAATACACAAAATTTACCTCTGTAATATATATTCTTGATAGGAACATATTAAACCCCAAAAAACACAAACCTAAACAAAATTAAATTTTAACTTGTATTGGCTTCTTACCAACCACTAAACCCATTACAAATTTTCCAGTGCTGAACACATTCAAATGCAATATTGACCAAATTTGGTTAAGTAAAGGAGCTATCCCATCATCAATTATATATCTCTACACTTTTTCACTCCTACACTCCTAATATAAAAATATTACCTCTAAAACAGAGATGTGTACATAACAAGAATAATATGAGGTAGCTAAACACAAAATTCACATTAGCATATAATAATCATTTGACTTAGGTATGTAATAACAAAATGAAAATTATTAAAATCTATAAAGGAATTATTCATATATAACATCAATGATTTTGAGAAAATTGAAGAACCAAAACAATAATAAAATAAAATGAATAAGAAGAGATGAGTACAAATCGGAAGAATAAACCTCTATTATTCTCCTTGCAATTTTTCTGTTTCCTCCTTGATTATTTAGGGCTTGATAACTTGAAACCCTAAAAGTACGAATTCATATCATCATATATTAATAGATCTTAAAAATTAAAGCAAACAAATAAAAAATGGGAAGATCATAAAGGGTTTAGATCCACCTATAACTCATTTAATAGATAGAAGAAGAAAGCCCCAACAGTTGAAATCCCCTCAAGTTGTAGATGTCACCGACAACATATGATGAGTAAAATGGAAAAGAGTTGGGGTTTATCAGATCTGAAAATCAAACCATCAAACCACGTAGTTGAGGTTCACTTAATGAGAATTGGTCTCACCAAATATCGCTAAATTTCCCTCCTCTTGAATTTTTGAGAGTTTTTGTGACAGAATTAGAAAGAAAATAAGGAAGTTGAATGAGAGTGTCAAACCTAAATAAAATTAATTTAAAGAATTTTTTGTGTTTTGTTTTCTGTTTTCTGTTTTTGTTTTACACTTTGATTCCTTCTTTTATTTTTTTCTTTTCTTGTCTTGTGTTGTGTTTTAAGTGTTTGTTCTTAGACTTTGATTTCTTGTTCTTTCTTGTTTTTCTGTTTTATTTTCCTTTTATTGTTTTAGTGTGTTTTGGGTAGCATAGTTGTCCAATGGAACTAGGTCCTAAATATATAACAAATAGTATTTTCATGACCCTATCACCTAGTTAACTGTAATACTTCCTCAGTATAAGATAATATTTGGGTCTCCTCAATATAAAATGATATATATATATATATATATATATATATTTATATATTTGTGTTTACTCATGCTCAACTTGGTTGAACTTTCGAAATCATATACATAATCTGCTTCTAGCTTTTAGACATTTAAACAAAACTACACTAGCAGTGATATCCGGATTCAGGCCTTGGTCGGAGCAGAAACAATCCGTATTTCCTGTTATCTGGGCTTCGATACAGTGTTGGGTGGTATTGGTCCTCTCTCACTCCAAAAATTAACTCAAAGGGTAAGATTTTCCTTCACACTTGTATACTAATCACCATAACCTTCAACAACCGATATGAGACAACTCAAACATAAAATTCACAAATGATTATCAGTGTCATTGCTTTTTCGAGACCTTTTCTGTTTACGTGGTAAAGGGAGTTGATCTAAGATTGAAGATTTCGATCTAATGCGGTCCGAGGAGAGGATATAAATGTTTGCTGAATCTAAGTATGATATGCATGTTTGATACAAGTGGAGGTATGTGATATTACCTATGACGTTATGTATATATACATAATACATATTTATAAATTATAAGAATTATACTTCTGATTTGCCTTTGCTATTTTGAATCCTTTTTCTTTTATGTTTTAGTAATGATGAATTTAAAGTCCAGTTTCTGATCATTACTGTCAACAATGCTGGAGCAAAGAGGTGGACGAAACAGAATTTTGGCTCCACCATTTTTGGTCAATAAAACTTATTTTTGGAATGAACTTCCAATTTTGCCCTTATATATATGTATGTTCCAATTTAACTCTTACTTTTACATACAAAATTACTTAAATACCTTAATTTTTTTTACCAAATTACCCTCACAATTTTATTTTAAAAAATATAAAAATTGAAATTGCTTGTTCCAAAAAACACAAACATCTTCTATGAATGCAACTCTCTCAAAATGTCATCCATGAAAAGGATCAAATCTCAAAAGTCAATGGCATTTATATATGACTATATATACATATATATATATATAGAGAGAGAGAGAGAGAGAGGTGGGGGAGATTGATAAAGGTGGATGGATTTGGAGACAGGGAGATTGAAGAGTAGTAGGGAAGAATTATTAGGGCTTAGGGTTTGGAATGCAGGATGTGAGAAAGAGTGATAAAGAAAGGTGGGACTAATTTTTCATCTTCAAACAATCTTCCAACAACATCCATCTATTATCATTGGTGTCAAAATGCTCCGTTTTGGCTTAGAGATTTCAACTTTGTCTCTGAGTCACCATTTCTAGGGTTTGACAGATTTAGGGGTTTTGATTGCGGAGAGGATTGAGGACTGAGTGACCATTTCTTGGTTGTAGATTTGGGGGTTTGGAGGGAGCGGCGGCATATTTGGGGTTTGGGTTGCAGATTTGGGGGTTTTGGTTGCGAGTTGAGTCACCATTTCTCTATACTATGGCGGCTGCGCATGGTAGTGGTGATGAAGGAGAGAGAGAGGGGCGAGTGGGGTGAGAGATGAGAGGAATTGTTTTTCGTTCTTTTTTTATTTCTCCAAAATATAGGAGGGTAATAGGGTAAATTCGTAATATTAAAGAAAAATCATAAAAAAATAACATTAATATAAAAGTTTTAGAGGGTATTTAGGTCATTTCATTACTATAGCTGATTGGAATAAAATTCCGGTGAGTATAAGAGTAGTTTATGATATTATTTGAAACGTAAAGGTACCGCGTACAATTATGTCATAGTTCAGGGATAGTTTGTGTAATTTTCCCTTAAATTAGTTATGAAAATATATGTAATTCGTATTTCTCCTCCAAAGTTGGGAAGTTATGTTATAATGACTAAATTTTATTTCAATTATATTGATCAATCTTCATATAGGTAACAAAAGAGGGATTTATATTTTAGTTTATATCTGAAAATTCATGATTCAACTATCAGTGGATACGAAAATAATTGCTAGTATAGACCAAAATGGACATTACTGAATTTTTCTAAAATCATACCTGCCTTAACAGTCAATTCCCCTTGCTGAGGCTTTGATGGTAGCATTGTTGCACTATAATAACTGGAGAGAAAACCAATGAAGATTGATTAATTTTGAACCCTTTATTGGCTGGTCAATGCACTTGTGATGCTAGAAAAACTTAGTACGTTTGGGCTAAACCACTCTTCGAATCATCTGATGGATGAGTTTCGGTGCCTAATCAATTTCACCTCGTGATTGGGATAAATTCGTTTATACTTTCAGGTTTGTCAATACTTCAATCAGAAATCCCTAGATTTGTACAGGTTCGATACTAGGTTCGTTACTCTTTCTGTCACCTGTCATTTTCCTCTCTAATATCACTTTCAAAACTTGTCAACAACATACACAAATTGAATTATTTTGATACAGAAACTGCTAATTCAACACTGCCTAATATTTTCCCTCTACTTTAATTTGTCATTTTGCCCCCTCACCCAAACCCCCCTTTTAAGTAATACAATGTACAAATAATGACACTGTAAATATAAAAATAAAAATAAGATTAAAAAATCATGAATTATTCTCAACGGAGTTAAAATCTTGGTTTTTTCACAACATAAACCAATTCAATGAAGTGTAACTTCTTATTCTTATTCAATTATGTTTTTTTCATGAAACAAAATCCCAATAAGAAATTTTCAAAAACTTTCTTCAGGAAACTTCATACTAAAAATTTTGGATAGTTTTTTTCATTTTGAAGCTTAGTCGACTTGGACTCTTCTCTTTGTGAAACAGACATTATAATAAATATTGGAGAATGGCAAAAATATATATTGGTTTGTTCATGAAACTTTTGAAGGAAATTATTGAGGAACTCGTATCATAACAGCTCTACCTTCCTATTATATTTAAATTGTATAATTGATAGACTTTATTTGATTGTAATTATCCTTTTAGGGCTTTTATGTATCCCATGATTCTAGGCTTAATTAGCTAGATTTTTATTCCTTTCATACTGTCTGTATATATATTCTTACAGAATCAATACACATACACAGAAAACATTATTCATAATATATATTGTCTTTCTCTTATATGGTATCAGATCTGTTATAGCTCCAACGAGCCCAAAAAGTTTCTGGCATTTTCCATCCCATTTAATTCATTTGATTTGTTTCACACCTGCACTCAAAGCAATGGCGGAATCCACAGCCACCTCCATCATCAAACAAACCAACAATGAATCTATCACTTCTCCAATCAACACCAACACCTTAATAGCTATAAACTCCTCTCAACTCCCTGACAAACTCACACCATCAAATTATCCTTCATGGAAAGCTCAAATAGATGCACTTCTTTTTGGCTACGATCTTATCGGTTTCGTTGATGGAACCAAACCATGCCCTCCAAGTACGATTATGGTGGACAACAAGGAAGTCTCCAATCCTGAAGCACTTCTATGGAAAAGACAAGATAAACTTCTCCTCCATGGAATTCTCGTCTCATTGTCGGACCGTGTGAGACCCTTGATCAGCTCCTCTCAAACATCTACAGAAGCGTGGAGCCAGCTCAATAAATTGTATGCAAATGCCTCATCCTCTCGTACCATGGGCCTCACCAATCAATTGTCGAACATACGAATAGGTAACCAATTTGTCGTTGAATACTTTGGTACCATTCGAGGCTTTGCTGATGAACTTGCACTTATTGACGCCCCTGTTCCTCTTTCCCATCTCATCAACCACACTCTCAACGGACTTGGACCGGAGTTTAAGGAACTCATTGCTACAGTAAGAGCCCATGATAAAGTCATCTCCTTTGAAGAACTCCATGACAAGCTAGTGGAGTATGAGCTTTTTCTCAAGCGAGAGGAAAATCAGGCCACTACTGGTGGCATTACTGTGAATTCTAGCAGGTTTCATTCTTCATCCAAGAATACAAACCATGGCTACCAAGGGAAGAAGAATTATCAACCGAATTACCAGTCCACTAAAACTGGTCAGAATGGGCAACGCACCAACAGTCAAAGCAACAATGGAGGCAAAAACTCCTACCTTGTTTGTCAATTCTGTGACAAGCGAGGTCATGTTGCCCGTGATTGCCATACTATAAAACGCATGATGGGCCTTCCCATACCGCCCAGGGTAAACAACACCACTACTTCCGCAAACAACCGCACCATAGGCCCAAGTTGGATCCTAGACAGCGGAGCCTCTCATCATGTCACTTCTGATATGGGTAACCTTTCCATCCACGAACCTTACGAGGGACCAGATGACATAGTTATCGGTGATGGTACAGGTGTCAAAATCACCCACACTGGCACTTCTTTCATTTCTTCTCCTCCCAATTCCTTTTTACTTAAAAATGTGTTATATGCTCCAAATATGAAACAAAACCTTATCTCTGTTTATCAATTTTGCAAAACCAATAACACATCAATTGAATTTGACCCATTTTCTTTTTGTGTTAAGGATCTTACTACAGGGGTACCTCTCGCCCGAGGCCGGAGCAAGGATAATGTCTATGAATGGTCCAGCATCAAGGAAATCCCGCCGGTAAAGAAACACACATTTGTTAGCATTAAAATAACACTTGATCGTTGGCATGATAGACTTGGTCATCCGTCCTCAAAAATTCTCTCACACATTATGTCATCTCATCAACTTCCAGTCCACTATAGTTCCTCCTCATTATCATTTTGTGATTCTTGCCAATGTAATAAAAGTCATAAACATCCTTTTGGTATTTCTAGTCTAAAGAGTCATCGTCCATTATAACTTATTTATTCCGATGTGTGGGGACCCTCACCTGTTCGATCAATAAATGGTTTCTCTTTTTATGTTATATTTGTCGATCATTTTACCAAATATTCTTGGTTTTTTACCATGACTCAGAAATCTGACATATATAGCATTTTTTCAAAATTCGAAATAATGGTCGAAATTTTTTTCAACAAAACCATACAAACCATGTATACTGATGGTGGTACTGAATATCAAGGATTAAAAACTTTATTTGAACAACATGGCATCCAACACCTTATCTCACCCCCATACACCCCTCAACATGTTGCATCTGTCGAGCGTCGTCACCGACACATCGTCGAAACAGGTCTCACCTTACTTCATCGTGTTTCTATTCCTTTATCCTTCTTTTGCATTCGATGCTGCTGTTTACCTCATTAATCGCCTTCCAACTCCTATCCTTGACAATAAGTCACCTTTCGAATCTTTATTCCTATCTCTGCCTAATTATTCCAAATTATAAATTTTTGGGTGTATGTGTTATCCATGGTTACAACCTTATAATCGTCACAAACTTGAGCAACGATCTAAACCGTGTCTTTTTCTGGGTTATTTAAATCGTCACAATGCCTACATTATCCTTGAACCTACCACTTGTCGTATTTACTATTCTAGACATGTTGATTTTATTGAGGACCAATTTCCATCTTTTTTAACCCAAAATTCAAATGATAAAATCAATGATTTTTCCCTTAAAAAATTGCCTGGTCGTGACTCATCAAAAACCTCATCACCTGATTCCTTTTCTCCATTTTTAAAAGTCGACTCTTTTTAAAATTTCGATTTTCCATACTCGTCTCACCCACAAAATCCGCCCCCCGTTCTTCCTAAAATATCAACCTCAAATGTTACACCTCATCCACTCTCCACCATCTCTTTCATTACAATTTTATCTCAATCCATGATTTCACAATCTCCTCAATATTTTCCTAAACATCATCCTGTGATCCCTTCTCCTTTATCGCAGCCCTCCCCTCATGAGTCAACTCCCTCATTCACTCACCCATCAAATTCAAATCACTCCACTGATTCATCCTCATCCCCACACTCAGGGCAATCTCCATTTACTCAACGTCAATCTCTCTCTTCTACTCCAATCGAGTCAACATTTTCCTCTGATGATCAAACTCTATCCTCTACCACTTTACCGGCGGCCATCTCGAATGACAATGCTCTTGCTTCACTCTTGGGTGCGACTTCCCCCGGGTATGATTCCTCACATCCTTCTTCTTCTTCATCTTCTCAACCCAACCTCCATCCCATGACAACCCGCTCTAAGAACAACATTGTTAAACCTCTAACCAAACTTTCCCTCTTAGCCACTAAACATCCACTACCAACTATCATTGAACCTTCCACCTTTACCCAAGCCCTAGTTAACCCCAAATGGAAGAATGCCATGTATGATGAATTTGATGCCTTGACTAGTAATGATACTTGGGAACTGGTTCCTCGCCAACCTCACCATAACCTTATTGGGTGTAAATGGGTGTTTCGAGTCAAATGCAATCCAGATGGTAGCATTGCTCGGTATAAAGCCCGTCTCGTTGCCAAACGTTTCCATCAACGTCCAGGTGTGGACTATCATGAAACCTTCAGTCCGGTAGTCAAACCCACCACCATTCGAGTTGTTCTTAGCTTAGCCGTTACAAATCAATGGCCCATTCATCAACTCGACGTTAATAATGCCTTCCTTCATGGCCATCTCACTGAGGAAGTCTTTATGTCCCAACCTCCTGGTTTCATTGACCCGTCTCACCCTTCTCATATTTGTCGCCTTCGAAAGTCTTTGTATGGCCTCAAACAAGCACCTCGTGCCTGGTTTCAAGAGCTCAAAAATTTTATCCTCACCTTGGGATTCATTAATTCCAAATCGGATACTTCTCTATTTATCTATGCTAACGACTTTCTCACTGTTTATTTTCTTGTCTATGTGGATGACTTATTGATTACAGGAAACTCTCCATCCTTCATCGAGACAGTCATTGCCTCTCTCTCTAAACGGTTCTCAATTAAGGATCTTGGTGATCTCCATTTTTTCTTGGGTGTTGAGGT
This sequence comes from Cornus suecica, assembly GCA_963922005.1. Lineage (NCBI taxonomy): Eukaryota > Viridiplantae > Streptophyta > Magnoliopsida > Cornales > Cornaceae > Cornus > Cornus suecica. The sequence continues at coordinate 16,304,935 of OY998243.1, forward strand.
CATTCCTCAAGTCGATGGTCTTTTTTGTGCCAACACAAATACATTCGGGATCTTCTTGATTGTTTTCAAATGTCTGGTACCAAGGAGGCTACCACTCCTATGAGTATTTCCACAAAACTCATGCTTCATGATGGTTCCGCTTTGACTGATGCAACTCTTTACCGTAGTCTTATTGGGGGACTACAATATATCTCTCTCACCCGACCCGATATTGCTTACTCCATCAATAAGCTTGCATAATTCATGTATGCTCCTACTCACACCCATTGGGTTGCCGCCAAGCGTTTACTTCGGTACCTTAAGCACACAATCCATCATGGCCTTTATTTACATCAGAAGTCGTCACTTGATCTTCTTGCTTACTCCGATGCAGATTGGGCCGGTAATAGAGATGACTGCACTTCTATCTCTGCCTACATCATATTCCTGGCTCTAATCCTATTTCTTAGTGCTCTCGCAAACAACGAACTGTTGCTCGGTCTTCTACTGAGGTTGAGTATCGTTCAGTTGCTTCTGCCGCTGCCGAACTAGCTTGGGTCACCAACCTCCTACTTGAACTTTAAATCTCCATTCCACATGCTCCAAAGTTACTCTGCGACAACCTTGGTGCCACTTATCTTTGTGCTAATCCGGTTTTTCATTCCCGCATGAAGCACATTGCTTTGGATTACCATTTTGTTCGTGAAAAAGTCTCTCATGGTTTGCTTACTGTCTCTTATGTCTCCACTCACAATCAGTTGGCCGATATTCTCATAAAGTCGTTTGCCAAGCCTCGGTTCTCTCTTCTTCGGTCCAAGATTGGTGTCTCCAATTGTAGCCACATCTTGCGGGGGCATATTGAGGAACCCGTATCATAACAGCTCTACCATCCTATTATATTTAGATTGTATAATTGATAGACTTTATTTGATTGTAATTATCCTTTTAGGGCTTTTATGTATCCCATGATTCTAGGCTTAATTAGCTAGATTTTTATTCCTTTCATACTGCAAAACTCTATATATATATTCTTACATAATCAATACACATACACGAAAAACATTATTCATAATATAGATTGTCTTTCTCTTATAGAAATAAACCCTAGCATACCCATCACCATAAACAGACTTACAGAGCAAGATTTCATAACCCCATCCTCATAGAACAGGTATTTCAACTCCAGCATAATAAATACAAACCAACATCACATATAAACAACAAAATATCAACAATAACCCAATACCAAACATAATCAATATTCGATTAAGAGCTCAAAAAAAAAGAAAGGACAAAAAATATTTCAATGCCAGATATTTAATTTTTTCAGCACAAAAACTAAATAAAATTAGCTTAACCAAAAGAAACACACAACAAAATAAGTCTACATTCAATTTCCTAACACAGTTGGCACAATCCAAAGTGAGGGTGGAATGAGCTTATGCAAAGGATTGACGATGTAATGTGTCATAAAGCTTTGATTCTCTATGTTGAAGATACCAATGTCGACATGACTAGGAGGACTTAGATGTATCATATAATCATCTATGTGGTATATTGAATTTTCCTGGCATCCGGGACATTGGGAAGCTGAAACATAAAAGGAATGATTATTTCCCAAAAACAGGGTGTCTCCGCCTAAACTTTTTACTTCGACTTGCTTAGGCAAACTCTTCTCAAATTGGTCTATAATCAACTTGAAAACCTTAAACCCTAAAGTTTTATGTCGTATCTTGTGCACAACAAGTAAATCCCTATTAACATTTTTACCTAAAAACAACAACAAGTAAATCCTTGCAAGATGATTCAACAAGATATCTCAGTTGATAGTGATGGAAATTTACTTCGAATATGCACACATATATATAAATTTTCATGTATATATCAACATATATAAATATTAAATTCGGTTACCTCTTAAAGAACCGAACTTTGCGGAATCTTTGGATACAACCACCGTTTGTGTCACGATCTTTCTACCTCGTCTGATAGAGCGGTTACTAGAGTCGTATATATATGTTCCACAATCCAAGACCTTGGTTGATGGCTACCAAAGATATCTATTAAGGAGAAAGAGAGAGAATACTAAATGAAGAGAGAATTTCTCTTTAGAATTCTTCTTACACCCTCATTTCTTTCTTTCACAAATAAAGGTATATAAAGATAGCATCGTATCTTTTCTTGGTGGATGCATATTGTTATTTATTCCATTATTAACCTAATAATGAAATAAAATAAATGTAGTGGACATGCATTAACAAATTAGTGAACAATGCACTAATAGTCCACTCATATACAATAATGCACAATAATTTCCAATATCTCCCACTCATCCACGTAAGGAGAGTTAGTTAATTCTCCATCTCTCATCTCTACCTCATCTCTACATACAGGAAATGGATTGTGTGACTGGATGAGAAAGAATAGTGTAGGAGTATTATATTAAGCTACCATCAACTAACATTGTACATCACTATCAACAAGTAATCTCATCTATACCCCAAACTATTTTGTTACACCTGATTCATCATCCATTATCCTTCTCGAGACTTATCTCAATGCAATGATTGAATCCTTTAATCGATAATTGTACTCAAGACTATGTCAGGAAACAAATTCCGACAGTGTCACCTGGGTTATGAGTCACAATACGATAGTGTATCACGAAATGATTTTCCCCAACCACTTACGTTAATCAAATTGGACTTAACAGCTTTCCTAGATATGCACCGCCGGACCGCATCAATCATAGTCCTTTAGGTACATACTAACGTAGCATCATTAAGTCATCATATCATAATGTAATTCTAGGTCATAAGGGTATAAGCAAAACCAATACAACATGATCCTTAGAACTCACACAGTGATGAAGCAAGGATATATTCAATCACTTTTTATCAGCAGTCGAAGCACATACAATATGTTTTGTATGCTATGACAGAGCTTCCACTCAACTGGGCATGTCAAGCTCATAGTCGTTATCTCAGCGCCTAACCCGATTACTTCAACACAGTCACTATCTAAGCACCTGTTTGAAGTATCGCATTCGGCTATTATCAGGCAACATGAAAAATGTGGTATTATTTCATGTTTGATTCTCATTAGAATCTCATCTTAACCTTTGTCAAGGCGACAAATGAAGAATTCTTTATCTCATCTTGTTCTTTATTTAGGCGCCAAGGCGATTTCTCATGTGAGAGAGATAATCCATGTATGTTGACATTCATAAGAAATGTATCATAATATGCATAGAATCATATTAAAACTAAAATGTCATTTAATGTCCATTACATCATATCCTTAGTAAACCCATACTTCTTACATGAGATATGAAAACATCTCTAGGGATAGGTTTACTCATTGGGTCAGCCACCATATTGGCTGTGGATATATGTCTTAGGACCACTTCCTTTTGCGCAACTATATCTCGAATGTAGTGGTAACGAATACTTATGTGTTTGGTTTTTCCATGATACTTGGGATCGTTTGCATATGCCAAAGTTGTCATACTATCATAAACAATGACCGTAACATCCTCTTTGTGTGGCGCTAAGTCAAAATGCAGCAAAAAATTCAGTAACCAAACTGCCTTTTGCACTGCAGCTGAGCAAGCTATACTCAGACTCCATTGTTGACAGAGCTACACATGATTGTTTCTTGCTACTTCAAGTAACAATTCCTCCACAAAGAAAGAATGCATATCCCGAAGTGGATTTACGATCATCTCTATCATTGGCCCAGTTAGCATCACGGTAATCTCATATCCTCACCTTTGTAGGATAACATTATATTTTTAGTGCCTTGGAGATACCGAATTTTTTTTTTACTATTTTCCAATGAACAAGTCTAGGGTTACTCTGGAACCTACTGACCAATCCCACTACAGAGCAAATGTATGGTCGAGTACACAACATAGCATACATCAGACTACCAATTGCACTTACATAAGGTACTTTGGACATCTCATTATTTTCTTTATCTGTTTTAAGGCATTGACTTATATGTAAGTTGCATCTTCTTTCTATAAGAGTATTTATGGGCTTGGAGTGATGCATCTGAAACCGTTCAAGAATTATCTTTATATAAGTATCTTAAGACAAACACAGAAATTTCTTTGAACGATCTCTCAGGATCTTCACCCCTAAGACAGTACTTGCTAAGCCTATGTCCTTCATCTCAAAAGTTGAGGACAACCATTCTTTAGTGGCTTCTATCTCCTTCATATTGTTCCCAGCAATCGAAATGTCGTCAACATATAATGTAGGGATAAGAATACTATCCTTGGATTGTTTCACATACACACAGTGATCTTCCTCTATCATCTCAAACTTATGAGACAACATGCTAGAATTGAACCTTTTGTTCCACTGTCTAGATGATTGCTTGAGACCATAAATAGAATGCTTAAGATGACACACTTTGTCCTCTTATCCTTTGACTACAAAACCCTCTGGTTGAGTCATATAAATCTCTTCATCTAGTTATCCATTGAGAAATGCAGTTTTAACATCCATCTGGAAAAGTTCTAAATCCATATGCGCGACAAGTGCTAGAACAAGGCGAATTGATGCAAATCTCACCACTGGGGAAAATGTCTCATCATAGTCTATACCTTCCCTTTGGGTATAACCTTTCACCACAAGACGCACCTTATATCTATCAATGGAGTCATCTATTTTTCGCTTTGCCTTTAAAACCCATTTGGTTCCAATGGCTTTACGTCCAGCAGGTAGATCAACTAACTCCCATACATGATTCTTTTTCATTGAACTCATCTCATCCTCCATAAACATTAATCCATTCCTGATATGCAGCTAAAGATAGCGTTTCTCTAAAAGAATTTAGCTCATCCTTCTCCTGTGGAGTGCATAAGAGGAAAACATGTATCATCCATTCATTATGAGTAGGTGAAGAGAGCACTTCACTAAAAGAAGTTGACTCATCTTTCTCCAATGGAGTGCATAAGAGTGTTTCCTCTTCAATCGCAAATCGACGACAAGGAACTATTTTACGTTTACTCCTACGAACTTGAGTCTCTTAAGAATCCATTTGGTGACTCCCACTCCCACTGGATTTAAAATTACTATCCTATTTGGCGATCGGATAAGAAATTAATTCCCCACCCTCGCTAAAAGGAGAAAAGTGATATTCAGAGTCTACCATCTCGAAGAGTTCAAAATTCAATTTTGTTTCACCTATGCTTGGGAACTGATCCTCAATGAATGTGACATCGCGTGACTCAATTGTAGTCATCCTTTTATGAGGTTGTTCACCATACATCACATAGCCTTTAGAGCTTTCATAATATCTTATAAAAACATTATTATATGTTTTTAGACCAATTTTTCCATACTTATGAGATGTATTGTGAACATATCATGCTGAACCCTATGGACGCATATGTCCTAATTCTGGCTTCCTATGATGCCAAAGTTCATAAAGGGTTTTAAGGACTGACTTAGAATGTACACGGTTAAGAATGTAGGCAACAATCAATAAGGTATCCCCCCAAAAACTAATAGGGAGATTAGCTTGCGCCATCATTGATCTAACCATGTCTAACAATGTTCGATTCCTACGCTCTGCAACTCCATTTTGTTGCGACGTATTAGGAATTGTTAATTGTCTGCGTATCCCCTTTTCTTCATATAGTTCCTTGAACTGGTCTGATAGATACTCGCAGCCACGGTCAATGCGAAAAACCTTTATTTTTCGCTCTATCTGATTCTTAACCTTTGCATGAAAGCATTTGAAGCACCCAAGTGCCTCAGGTCGGTGAGAAAGTAGATAGACATAACCATAACGCGTACATGCATCTATAAAAGTGAGAAAATAAGAGGCGTCATTGCGTGCCTTCACATTTATTGGTCCGCATATATATGAATGAATGAATTCTAGAGGGGAAGTAGCTCGTGTAGCCTTACCAAAAGGCTTTCGACTACGCTTTCCAGCCAAAGAAGGCTTACATCGAGGCAAGTTAACCATAGTTAGAGACCCCAATAGGCCTTCTTTAACTATTTTGGTAAGCCTTTCCTTCCCAATGTGACCAAGTCTTGCGTGTCATAGCTTAAAATCATGAATAACATCTTTACATGTCAAATATTCAGATGAAGAAATCTTATCGCCCAAATCTAGGTGATATAGATTGTTTATGAGATAACATTGTCCATAAGCAACATCATCCAAGAACATATCCAATTGTTTATCACTTATTTGAAAAGAAAAACCAAGTTTAACAAGTGTTGAAATTGAGACTAAATTATATCGGACACGAGGTGCATAAAGCACATCATGCAATAGTAGTGTACTTCCTGAGCCTAGTCTGAGCTAATATGTACCAACTCCAAGAACCGCCTCACTAGTACCATTTCCCATAAAAATGCTTTGACTACTTATTGGTATCCGATGGTAATCTACAAAACCAACTTGCTCTTGCGTCACATGTTTGGTCGCTCCTGTATCCAATATCCACACAAGAGATGAATGAGCAACAAGTACATGTGAGCAAACAAAAGTAAACAGAGAGTTTGGTTTAGTAATTACCCTCTTCGGCTTAATGCACTCACTGGAAAAATGTCCCAGCTTCAAACAATTGAAGCACTTCAGCTTATACTTGTTTTTCTTTACACCACGCTTACCCCTTTTTCGTTTGTTGACACTGCTAGCACCTATACCAACATCTAGTGTCAAGTTATTAGTTCCTCCTTGCCTCTTCTGACTACTTCCTTGTCTTTTACGATTAGGCACACATGCCATATCATTGCCACTCTGGGTGACAAGTGTAGTAGTGCAAATTGCCCCTTGGCGTTCCGTTTCTAGTTCCAAATGACGCGAAATATCAAAAAACTTTTTGATATTTTCATTGTAAGTTAAAATTTGCTTTATTTGGTTCTAGGAATTAGGCAAGGAGCGGATAACAGCCAGAATTCGTTGTTCATCCAGAAGATCATTTCCGGCAAACTTTAGATCCCTGATCATTGCCAACATCACCCTTAGGTGTTCAGACATTGTGTGCTTGAAATCCATCTTATAACTTTCAAACTTAAGGGTTAAGGCATGTAGCCTTGTAGCGGTAGTGCCACCAAAAGCAATTTTCAATTTATCCCACATCTTTGAGGTTGTAGGGAAATTCTCAAATTCCCCTATAAAATCATTATGCATGTTGCTTAGCATAGTAAAGCGCGCATATCGATCCTTTTTCACCCAATTTTGACAGGATTCTATGTCCCAACAGTGTTGGGAAATAATGCCCTCCTCAGGTGGGGTCATTTAATTGGTTAATGTCTCTGAGACATCTTGTTCATTAAGCAAGTATTAAATTTTCCTATGCCACATGTCATAGTTGGTACCGTCTAGCTTTTATCCTCTAGTAAGATCAACAATTACATTCTTTGAGGTCATCTACATTCAAGATGCACAAAATGACATTTAACATACATTTCCTTTTTATTTAGCTTCTAAAAATTCAATTGAAGATATTATTCTATTTTAGTATAATGAGATCAAAAATTTCGCTATACTCATAATCATCTCCCAATTATGCTAAACAAAAAATATTCTCAATTAAGTTTGAGCTAAATAATTATGAATTAAAACACATTTAATTCATCCACATAATAAATAATTATTCATCCACGTAAACTCCCATTGGAGCCCAATTGGCATTCTAGTACTTTCGTGCCAAGACAATTCTAAATATATGAGTATGGCACGCAATTACATCCCCTTACAAGGCTTCAATAATAAGATACATCACTTGAATCAAATTACATCCCAAATAAGCCTAGTACACAATTCTACTATGAATAAATTGAGGATGCCGCACCATATCCCATATATCTAAAATGAAATCTTGTTATAACACTACAACTTAAACACGTGTACTAGATTATCAATTCAATAATCCCGTCAATATTTAAATTCTCACATCAATCCACAAATGAAATATAATTTTTTTATTGTTGGGATTTTCATACTCACCCAAGTGGGAGTAGAGATTGAGTTTCACATTGAAAATAATCAATAATCATTATCAAACCAATATTTAATAATGAAAATCATACCTTTGATGAGTGACTTGCAACATACCCTTACTTTCAACATGCATATAACTCAAAAAAAAAATTCCAAAATATTAAATTGAATCTCATAATCAATTTAATAATTTGCAGAAAATTTCAGGGGATATAACTGTAGTTTCAGTAAACTAAACTGTAATTCCAGTGAACTACAGGGGTCATATTGCAATTCCAGTAAGCTAAAGGGGTCATACTGTAATTCCAATGAACTAAAATGTAATTCTAGTGAACTACAGGGGTCACACTGTAATTTCAGAAACATTCGGGGAACTAACTGTAATTATAGTAACTAATTACAGTAACATTATGTAGGGATGACAATAAAACTCGTCCCGCCCCATACTAGCCCCGCCCCGTTTATTTAGGGTTTGGGGCCCTGATTAAGTTAATCGGGGCAGGTATGGGGCGGGAAAAAAATTCCAGATTATATTCGGGGTGGGTATGGGGAACCCCTACCCCGTCCCGCCTCGTTTAAATTATTTACTAAAATACCCTTATATATATTAAATATTACAAATATTCCCATATATATTATATCTATTACAAATATACCCATATATATATGTATATTTTAACATTATTTTAAATATATTTTTTAATTTTTAATTTTTTTTAAAAAAAATAATAATCGGGGCGAAAAAAATAAAAAATAAACAAGGCGGGGCGGGTATGGGTCGGGGAAAAATAACCGGGTTTGGGGATGGGGAAGGTGATCCCCGCCTCGCCCCGCCCCATCCCATTGCCATTCCTAACATTCTGGAATCAATATGTAATTACAATACCAATTTTCGAAAATAGTCTTTTCTTTAAAGAATTTCAAAATTTCTTATCTTTTAAACTGTATGTTCGAAAAATACAAATTATATATGCACGGAAAGCTCTTGAAACAAGGATTCCAGCAATATAATTTTCACGCTTTAAATCACAACTACAAGAGAGAAACAAGCAAAACAAGTTTATATTCTAGAAAACCTTTTATATTTTCTAAAATTCCAAAACTAGTCAATTTTGCATAAAATTTTGCAGGACTCTCCCAATATAGATGGAAAATAACATACTTGAAAAAAATCAAAATATCTAGACTTCAATTTCTCAATATTTGAATTTTTTCAAGTCATAAGCATATTTTCTCTTAATAAATTTCATAAATTTATTTTAAGCATACTATAAATAAAACTAGAGGTAAATCTAGCGAACAACAAACATTATGGCTCTGATACCACTGATGGAAATTTACTTCGAATATGCACACATATATATAAATTTCCATGTATATATCAACATATATAAATAGTAAATTCGGTTACCTCTTGAAGAGCCGAACTTTGCAGAAGCTTTGGATACAACCACCGTTGTGTCACGACCTTTCTACCTTGTCTGATAGAGCGGCTACTAGAGGCGTCTATATATCTTCTACAATCCAAGACTTTGGTTGATGGCTACCAAAGAAATCTATTAGAGAGAAAGATAGAAAATACTAAATGGATAGAGAATTTCTTTTTAGAATTTTTCTTACGCCCTCCTTTCTTTCCTTCACAAATTAAGGTATATAAAGATAACATCTTATCTTTTCTTGGTGAATGAATATTGTTATTTATTCCATTATTAACCTAATAATAAAATAAAATAAATTAAATGTAGTGGATATGCATTAACAAATTACTGAATAATGCACAATAGTCCGTTCATATACAATAATGCACAATAATTTCCAATAGATAGCATCTAGGTAGCCCGCGTGGTGCAATTTCCTTAACTTTAGGGGCGGCACTCTTGTCATCCCTTCTTCTATTAACATCAATCATTAGGATTCCACCCGTTGCAAAAATCTAACCTTTATGATGTATGACGTCATGGAAGAGAATTTTATCTATGTAAGTCCAAGCTTCATCCCTTGCTCGAATAAATGCCAGTCTCTTGCAACCACCACATATGGTGGTAACAACATAGTCATGAGGAGACAAACAGGGTCCGCAGAGAGTATAGCCTTTCCCACTCTCCATTCAACCTCAAATATTCCTATAATGCCAACAGATGATAATAAAGTCCCTCATGTCTATTATAATAATCAATCAATTGAAAGAGAAAACATAAAAAATATTGGATGGAGAATGAAAAACTATTAAAAAATCAACTTCCAAAATTAAAATCCAACTAAACCACTCCAAAACGTTAAAGTCGTAACTCATAAAAACAATATGTATTGCGGCAGAAATTAGTTATAGTATATTGTATTTCCTATAATATAATTATATAAATAAAATCCAAAGAGTTATATCTAGTTAAACCTATTATTATGTAAAGGAGAATATCTTCATTTGTACATCTCTCTACACGTACTCACTTCGATTGCAACATAGGCATCATCTGTTTTCCAAATACATCATAATTTTTTGTTTTGTTCAAACCAATACGAAACACAAATACACACACACAATAGAGACACCAATATTTATAGTGGTTCGGTCCAATAGGTACCTACGTCCACTTTGAGAGCTTTTCACTATCGGTTGAAGAAAACCATGGCGGGGAGGAGGATACAATATCGCTCAACTCTACCTCACACACTCTTACAACTCACAAACACTCTCACAGAAACTCTTTGAGTTTCTTACACTTCTCTCTTGAGTGTTATGCTCTACCTATATTGTGTCTTATACAAACTTCACACAATACCCATATACATATATGTGAACAACCGAATACAACCAAAACCCTACTTGCACAAACGTAATCACGGAAGCTGCTAAATACTCTTCATGCTTGATTTATCCCAGCCGACATTCTTGACTTCAACAACACATGCGTGAGCTTGACAGTTGCAAGTTGTTAGTTGATGGTTGATGGTGGAGAGCTTCGCATGCACACGTGATATGGAACAGAACTTATAATTCTCCCCATTCCATATCAATCGGAGAAGAACGTCTTCTGTTGAGCTTCAATTGATATCCATACTGGCTATATCTCTGCATAGCTCTAGCTTTTCTCGAGTAACCACTTTAGTTAACATGTCAGCCGGGTTCTTGTCTGTGTGGATCTTCACAATCTTCAGTAATTGTTGCTCCATCACTTCGCGTATCCAGTGATAGCGAATGTCAATATGCTTCATGCGGGAATGGTACATTGAATTCTTGGTCAAGTCTAGAGCACTTTGACTGTCACAATGTACTTTGTATTCTTTCTGAATAACACCCAGTTCTTGGAGAAATCGTTTTACCCACAACATTTCCTTTCCAGCTTCCGTTGCGGCAATGTATTCTGCTTTCGTTGTAGATAAGGCAACACACTTCTGCAATTTGGACTGCCATGACATAGCTCCCCCTGCAAAAGTAAATAGAAATCCTGATGTAGATTTCCTGCTGTCAATGTCACCGGCCATATCTGAATCTGTATAGCCCTCCAAAACTGGTTCTGCTCCCCCATAGCATAAGCATAGTTTCGATGTACTCTTCAGGTACCTAAGAATCCACTTGATTGCTTCCCAATGGTCCTTGCCTGGATTTGAGAGAAATCTGTTCACAATGCCTACAGCGTGAGCTATATCTGGTCTGGTGCACACCATTGCATACATCACACTACCAACGGCTGAAGAGTAAGGGATTGTTTCCATCTCTTCATTTTCTTTCATCGAAGAGGGACATGATCGCTTGCTTAGGTTGAAGTGATTAGCCAGCGGATTACTGACTGGCTTAGCATTTCCCATGTTGAACTTTGCAATCACCCGTTCAACGTATTTCTCTTGTGACAACCATAATTTCTTGGCTTTCCTGTCACGAACAATCTTCATGCCCAATATCTGCTGAGATGGGCCTAGGTCCTTCATGTCAAAGGACTTGGACAGTTCTTGTTTTAGCTTGCAAATCATACTAGCATCCTGTCCAACTATCCACATGTCGTCAACATACAATAACAGAATAACAAATTTACCATCCGGGAATTTCTGAATGTAAACGCATTGATCTGCAGAAGTTCTCTTGTAACTATGACCCACTATGAATGAGTCAAACTTTAAATACCATTGCATCGGTGCTTTCTTGAGGCCGTAGAGACTCTTCTTCAGTTTACAGACCATATGCTCTTTCCCTATAACTTTAAAACCTTCTGGTCGGTCCATGTAAATTTCCTCCTGTAGATCTTCATGGAGGAATGTTGTCTTGACGTCCATCTATTCAAGCTCTAGGTTCAGACTAGTTGTCAATCCGAGTATCACTCGAATTGAGGTCATTTTTACCACTGGTGAAAATATCTCGTCAAAGTCAATGTTTTTCTTATGTTGGAATCCTTTGACTACCAATCGGGCTTTGTGCTTTATCGTCTTTCCGTTGGCGTCTTTCTTCAGATTAAACACCTATTTGTTTTTCAATGCTTTCTTGCATTTGGGAAGTCTCACCAAATCATAAGTTTGGTTCTTCTGCAAGGAACTCATCTCTTCTTGCATAGCTTGCACCCATTCACCTTTGTCAGTATGGGTTTTTGCTTCCTGAAAACATTTTGGCTCCCCTTCATCAGTAAGCAGAATATAGTTTGACTCTAGATATTTCCTCGACGGAATCAGAGGTCGGCCTCTTTCAGATCTTCTTGTCTAAGGCTCTTCAACTGGAGGAGCTACTTCTGTTTCAGTAGCTTCTGGTGGAGGGTTTTGTGGCTCCCCCTGCTCAACACCCTCAGGTTCCTCCTATGCTTCTGGAATTTCATCCTACATTTCTTCATTATCGGGGATCAACTGTACTGGTGCAGGATCTGGGATGATGTCTGTAATAGTGGGACTGGCACCGCTGGACTCTGTGGTCTTTTCAGTGTTTTTGTATGTCTGGCTCTCTTGGAATACAACATCCCTGTTTCTGATAACCTTCTTCGATACTGGATCCCATAGTCTGTATTCGAATTCTTCATCTCCATAACTGATGAAGATGCATGGAGTTGATTTCAGATCGAGCTTATGTCTTTGCTCCTTGGATACGTGTGTAAATGCCTTGCACCCAAATACTCTCAAGTGAGAATATGAGGGATCTCTTCCGGTCCATATCCTTTCTGGAACTTCGAACTGCAGTGGTACTAATGGTGATCTGTTTATTAGGTAGACGACGGCTCTAACTGCTTCACCCCAGAATGGCTTTGACAACTTAGCCATACTGATCATACTTCTGACTCTGTCCATAATGGTCTGGTTCATTCTCTCGGCTACACCATTATTTTGTTGGGTACATGGGATCGTCTTCTCATGTCGGATACCGCGTTCAAAGTAGTATGCTCAAAACTCATTGGAAGTGTACTCGCCTCCATTGTCTAATCGGAGGCACTTTAGCTTCTTTCCGGTTTCCCGCTCTACCATGGCGTGGAATGCCTTGAAGTGATCGAGTACCTGGTCCATTGTTTTCAAAAAATATACCCACACCTTTCGTGAAGCATCATCAATGAATGTGAGAAAATATTTGCTACCGCCTAAAGACTCCACTACTAAAGGACCACAAACATCAGTATGTATCAAACTCAATAACTCTGATCTTTTCCTGGTAGTTGAGTTAAAAGAGACTCTATGTTTCTTTCCAAATAAACAGTGATCACAAGGGTTTAATTAAATACCTTTCGATACTGTAATTAGTTTATTCTTTGCCAGTGTAAGCAACCCTTTTTCCCCCATGTGTCCGAGTCTTTTGTGCCACAAATTTAGTGAAGTCTCATCTTTAACTGCATTGAGACTGTCAGAAATCATCTTCACATGAGTTGTGTATAATGTCCCATGTACCTGTCCTCGGGCGACAACCATGGCTCCTTTTATCAACTTCCAGGTGTCATTACTAAAATGGTTGTTGTGGCCTTCTCGGTCTAAGGTTTTCCCGAAAATGAGGTTGAGAGGAAGGTCGGGCACATGTCTGACATCCTTTAACACCATACTGCAACCAATATCGGTCCTGATCTGGATATCGCCTATACCCACGATCTTCGAGAAACTTGTATTTCCCATTCTCACTGTACCAAAATCTCCTGATTTGTACAAGGTAAATAAATCACTGTGGGGAGTGACGTGATAAGATGTTGTTGTGTCAATCACCCACTCGGCTTCATTGTTTCCTGCATGAAGGCATACATCTTCATCGACTGAGCATATAGTGATATCTCCTGCAACAGTGACCATGGAGTCTCCATCTTCCTTCTGTGGCTGGTGGCTGCTTTGACCTTGCTCCCTTTGTAGTTTGCGGCAATTCTTCTTTAAATGTCCAGCGATACCACAATGATAACAAACATATTTACCCTTTTGTGGATTTTTTTCATTACTGGGTCTGCCGCGGGTTTGGGACCTTCCTCTGCTTCTGCCTCTACCAGTTCCATAAGACTTTCCTTGACCTTCTGTGACAAAAGCATGTGATTAGTTCATGTCGGTCTCCTTCCTTCGGGCTTCCTCACTGAATATGGCGTCCTTACTGTCGCCATAGTGAGTTTACCATTCGGTGCTGAGTTGCCGAGGGAAACTACCAGTGTCTCCCAATTTGGTGGTCAGGAGCTGAGCAGAAGTAGGGCCTGAGTTTCATCACCAAGATTTAACTCTACTGCTGCAAACTGGTTCACCAGGTTCTGAAACTCGCTGGTGTGTTCGGCTACAGAGGTTCTGCTCTTCAGTTTCAAATTGACCAGTCGCATCATTAGAAGTGCTTTGTTTCGAGCAGTCTTGGCCTGGTACATATGCTCGAGCTTCTTCCAAAGTTCGTAGGCATTGGTCTCTTGCGCAACATGGTGGAATACACTATGGTCTATCCACTATCTGATTTGGCCAATAGTTTTTTTGTGCATCTTGGTCAAATCTTTCTCCGCGATTAACGCGGGATTTGCGCCTTCCTTTTCTAACAGGTCAACCAAGTCCTTGCAATTAAGGATATCCTCTATCCTAGGTTTCCATATGGCATAATTTGATGCCAACAATTTAATCATGGCTCCGGATCCTGAATCTTCCATCAAATCGGATCAACTTTAAGCTTTCCCTGGCTTTTTTGATATGTTCAGAGTGGAATCACGCAAAACGGAGTGTACCGTTGCGTCCGAAATGGATGAAAACCTTAAGATCGCCTCTGACTGAGCTCAAATCTGATTCAGGATGAGTTCGGAACAGTAAAAATAACGACGAGGGGCAAAATTATAATTTCAGATAAGTTTTGATGACGTGGCAGCAGCAAGGCATGACACATGGCAGTGTGTCAGTGGTGACCCATGGCAGGTGACGTGGCAGCGGCAGTAGGTGACATGTGACAGGACACGTGGCGCAACAGAGAGGATGACACGTGGCAAGGGGTGACGTCAGCAGTGACGTGGCATCCTTGATGACGTCATCAGTGACGTGGCGAGCGTGGAGGCACGTGTTGCGTATGGGTTTCACGCGTGCTGAAGGTTGAAGGCGCGTGATGCCGAGCGGTCTGACACGTGGTGATTCAGGTGGCGCGTAGAGGCGCGTGCGGCGGCGGTTGCGGTGGTTCTCGACGGGAAGTTGTTCGTCCAGAGATGGGTCGCCCGGAAATACGAGTGGTGTGGTGTTTTACGAAGTATTATGGTTCGAAATAGAGGTTAAAACACGACTCTGTTTTTCGACTATAGGCTCTGATACCACTTTGTTGTGCTCAAACCAATACGAAACACAAACACACACACACAATAGAGACGCCAATATTTATAGTGGTTCGGTCCAATAGGTACCTACGTCCACTTTGAGAGCTTTTCACTATCGGTTGAAGATAACCATGGCGGGGAGGAGGATACAATATCGCTCAACTCTACCTCACACACTCTTACAACTCACAAACACTCTCACAGAAACTCTCTGAGTTTCTTACACTTCTCTCTTGAGTGTTATGCTCTACCTATATTGTGTCTTATACAAACTTCACACAATACCCATATATATATGTGAACAACCGAATACAACCAAAACCCTACTTGCACAGGCGTGAACACAAAAGCTGCCAAATACTCTTCACGCTTGATTTATCCTGGCCTTCATTCTTAACTTCAACAACACATGCGTTAGCTTGACAGTTACAAGTTGTTAGTTGATGGTTGATGGTGGAGAGCTTCGCATGCACACGTGATATGGAACAAAACTTACACTTTTTAATATTTGTCTTCAATGTACATCTGTGTGGGTATATATATAATTGGGTGTAGGGGTGTGTATATTGGTTAGATATAGATATTTATACTCACCAAGAGCTTAGATTTTAACTTATTTTTAGAACTTAGGTGGACTTTTTTTGGGGAAAATTGGTGGACTTTTTTTATGCGAATAAATTTAAAATTACTACACATATAATAGTCTAGGCTGCTATGAAGCATGGACATTTCATCTAGGATCGTCGTACTCATATCGTACACGTGGACACGCCAAAAATATGTGTTTGACACGCCAAAAACGTGTCTGAATTTTTTTATAAATTGGACACGTCGTGGACAAGCGGGGGACATACCGTGGACACGCAGTAGGTTTGTTGATTCTATGAAAGATAGAGAACTTATGGAGCTACTAATTTGGTGAGTCAATTATGGAGCTTCATCACCCCTAATCCAATATTTAACTTTAAAAATACTTGGACATCATTTTTCCTCCTCATCTTCTGAGGGTAATTGGCGCATATATTCGTTTATCCATTCTTTGAAGAGGAAGAACCAAAAATTTGGTATGTGTACATTCCAATATTCGTCTTTAATGAAGAAAGTATCTACAATATAATCAGGGAGAGACTAAGATATGAGATGTTGGGGGAGATGCATTTAATTACTTGGATGATAGTGAATTGAAGAATTTTAAATATGTTATACATTTTCTTTAACCTATTTATTTATTTTTATTTGTAAGTTGATTTGGTTTTAAATGAGTATTTATGCAATAAAATATGTAACTATAAAACGTATCACAAGCGAGTCGTGTCCTATTTTTTGAAAATTTGCCGTGTCTCTGCGTTCATGTTTGTGCTTGATAGCTGGGCAAAGAAAAACATATTTGAAGGTTTTGTTCTTCCTCTTATGATCCGCGCTCACGGTCTAGCGCATCGATGTTGGATAACATCTCCGCCATTCTAACCTAAAAGCCTAGCTTATATATGATTATCCATTAATAATAAGTAAAAGGAATAATTGTTGAATGGATGAATATATATATGATAATATAATTAAATATTAAATCCACGTGCACAGTGGGAGTGGATGAGTGTTTTATCAAGATACATGGGTACTTTATTACTGATATTAGGATTCTTAAAACGGACAATAAAGTAACTAATGAGATGGGTATGAAACGGGTTCACTTATGTTCAATTATGTCCTATTTAATTTTTTAAAATATCATATCCTTCACGGGTTCGTCACGGGTTATTTTTCATAAATCATGTCCGCCTCATTAACACTTCATTATACTCGTGTCCGCCTCGTTCCTCCCCTTTAGCACTTGATTGTCAGTGTCATTTTCTTCATCGACAAATGAGTTTAGTGGATAGAAAATTAAAAATATATATAAAATCCTAAATACGCATAAAAACAAATACAAAAAAAAAGACTAATGTATAAACTTCTTTTTAATTACCTAACAATCGAACTCACTCCCTATTTCTCTAATCATCCAACAATCCCACTCACTATCTATTTCTCCTTTTTTTTTTGGATATATTCAGCTACTAGTTTTTCTTTGCTTTGAGATGTCGAGACCTATGAGAAAAAAATAAGTAATAACTAATAACGTATTTAGATTATTTATATATATATATAGCAAAAGGGTAAAATTAATGCAAACGGGGCGGGACGGGGTGGGGCGGGTTTCTAATAATACCCAATTTCTTTTATCAAACCCGTCCCTACGAAATAAAAGACGTTCTCAAATCCTTAAATAAAAGGGCGGAACGGGGCGGGGCTCAGACGGGTTGTACAAATTATCATTCCTAGAATATAGCTTTAAGAAGGGGTGTGACAATAATATTATTTGAAAACATTCATACGAATTTGGTGTTTAGAAAAATCTCGAGGAATGTCGGAGTAATTTACCATAATTAATTAATATGGCTCCAAGTGAATGAGCCCATAATTTAGTCAATTAGAATAGGCCAAGCATGGCCCAAGATATATAGGCCCAAAATATGTTGAAAAGGTCCAGTATGGCCCAAAGTAATGAACCCAAAATCAGTCCCTAGGGCTCACATAGCCAAGGTGCGATTGCTCCTGAAAAACACAATGTACAAGTATATGAGCATCTTTGGTAGCAGTGTTTTTGTGTCTATTTATGTGTTTTGTGTTTTAAACTTGTTTGGTTAGTGTTTTTGGGATATGTGTATTAAAAAACACTATTTCACTTAGACAAATTTTAGACATATTCCAATAAATATGAATTTGGTGTTTATTGGGGTGTTTCTCACTTACACTTTCTTCACTTTATAATATATTTTATTATTTATATTATTAAATTATTATTTATTAATTTATAAATATATTCTATTTATTAATTTAATTTTCTTTCATTATTTAATTCATTTTATTTATAAATTATTTCTTCATTTTTAATTATTTAAAAATATATTTTATTAATGTATTATTATTATACTCATTTTTTATTATTATTATGAAGTATTTTTTTGTTATTATATTTACTTATTATTTATTATTATATTTATTTTTTATTTTTTATTATATTTATTTTTTATTATTATTTATTTCATTTTGTTTATTATTTATTATTTTTATTATATGTTTAAATATGTTTTATGTAATTTATTATTTATTTTATTAATTTATTATTATTATTTATTATTTAGTCCATTTTTTATTATTATATTTATTTATTATTATTGTATTCATTTCGTATTATTATTATATTTTATTTTATTTATTATTTATATTATTAAATTATTATTTATTAATTTATAAATATATTATATTTATTTATTATCATTATTTCTGTATTTAATTCATTTTATTTATAAATTATTTATTCCTTTTTAATTATTTAAAAATATATTTTATTAATTTAATATTAATTTATTATTATTATACTCATTTATTATTATTATTATTATTATGAAGTATTTATTTGTTATTATATTTACTTATTATTTATTATTATAAGGGATAACTTCATTTACACCCCCTGAGGTTTGTCCTATCATCACTTTGACCCCCTAAGGTTTGCATATCTTCATTTACACCCCCTCATGGTGTGAAATGTCTAAAATACCCTTATACCAAACACCCCTTAAATCAATTTAATCCCTAAATCAATTTAAACCCTAAACAAAACACCCTCTTAGAATCAATCTAACCATCAAACCAAACAACCCAACATTTATTCAATATTTATTCTCTCTCTCTCCTCTCTATCTCTCTCTCCTTTAGACGCACACACCACACACCACACACACACACACGCACACGCACACACACACACATATATATAGATCTATACACACATATATATAGATCTATACATATATAGAACCATCGGTCGAAAATAGGGGAGGGGGCGACGCCGACGGGGAAGCGGTGGTGGGAGGTCGGCGCCGACGGGGACTTATATATATATATATATGTGTGTGTGTAGATATATATATTTATAGATCTATATATATATATATATGTGTGTATATATATATGTGTGTGCGTGTGTGTGTGTGGTGTGTGCGTCTGAGAGAGAGAGAGAGAGTGTGTGTGTGTGTGTGTGTGTGAGAGAGAGAATTATTAGAATTTAGTTTTTTTTTTGAAATTTAATATATATATATTTGAATTTTATATTTATTTTCAAATTTTATATTTTTTTTGAATTTTATAATTATTTTCGAAATTTAATATATATTATTAGAATTTTATATGTTTTTTTTTAATTTTATATATTTGTCTTGAATTTAATATGTTTTTAAAAAAAATTTAATTTATATATATATTTTATTTTATATTTATTTTCGATTTTATAATTTTTTTTGAAATGTAATATATATTTTTGAATTTTATATGTTTTTTTAAAAATTTGATATATTTGTTTCAAATTTTTTATGTTTTTTTTTATTTTTATATTTAGTTTTGAAATTTAATATGTTTTTTTGAAAATAAAATAATTTCAAAATTTATATATATTTTTTAATTTTATATTTATTTTCGAATTTATAATATTTTTCAAATTTTAATATATATTTTTTCAAATTTTATATATATTTTGAAATTTTAATACAAATTAAATTATTAAATGATGGGAGGGGGTCTAATTGATAAAAACACTATCCTTGTTTCCAAACAAAATAAGGATAAGACATTGAGGGTAGTTTAGGGATTTTAAAAAAAATTCAGGCTGATGTCATCGTTCAGGGGGTCTAAGTGATGAGAATATTGAAAAGTAGGGGGTGTAAATGAAGATATGCAAACCTGAGGGGGTCCAAGTGAAGATAAGACAAACCTCAAGGGGTGTAAATGAAGTTAACCCTTATTATAATTATTTTTTATTTTTTATTATTATTTATTTCATTTTGTTTATTATTTATTATTTTTATTATATTTTTAAATATGTTTTATGTAATTTATTATTTATTTTATTCATTTATTATTATTATTTTATTTTATTTTATTTATTATTTATATTATTAAATTATTATTTATTAATTTATAAATATATTTTATTTATTTATTTATTATTATTTATTTATTTAATTCATTTTATTTATGAATTATTTATTCATTTTTAATTATTTAAAAATATATTTTATTAATTTAATATTAATTTATTATTATTATACTCATTTCTTATTATTATTATGAAGTATTTATTTGTTATTATATTTACTTATTATTTATTATTATAATTATTTTTTATTTTTTATTATTATTTATTATTTTTATTATATTTTTAAATATGTTTTATGTAATTTAGTATTTATTTTATTAATTTATTATTATTATTTATTATTTAGTCCATTTTTTATTATTATATTTATTTGGGTTAAGTACATAAAACACCCATGTAATACAAATACGGTGCAAATAACACCCTGTACTTTAAAAATGTGTGTATTGACACCAATTATTTTGAAAAACATGCGAACACCCCCTGCAAGTTTTGAAAACGTGCGAATACTCCCTGCAACGTGCGAATATCCCCTGCAAGTTTCAAAAACGTGCGAATACCCCCTTCTTTGACTTTTATACTCTCTTAAATACCCATTTTACCCTTTCTCTTAAAATTCAAATTTGAAATTTATATTTATAAATTTCAAAAACATATATAAATTTTGAAAAAAATATATAAAATTCGGAAAAAATATTAAATTCGAAAAAATATATATTAAATTTAGAAAATAAAATATAGAATTCGAAAACATATATAAAATTCGGAAAAAAAAATAAAATTCAGGGAAAATATTAAATTGGAAAAAAATATATTAAATTTTGAAAATAAAATATAGAATTCGAAAACATATATAAATTTTGGAAAAAAATATATAAAATTCGGGGAAAATATACTTCTATTTTCTATTTTCTATATACATAAAATTCGAAATATATATATATATAATTCGTAAAAAAATAATTAAATTTCAA
This sequence comes from Cornus suecica, assembly GCA_963922005.1. Classification (NCBI taxonomy): domain Eukaryota; kingdom Viridiplantae; phylum Streptophyta; class Magnoliopsida; order Cornales; family Cornaceae; genus Cornus; species Cornus suecica. The sequence continues at coordinate 16,326,540 of OY998243.1, forward strand.
AAAATATATATATATTTTGAAAAATAAATATTAAATTTTGAAAAAGATATATATAAAATTTGACAAAACATATAAAATTCCAAACAAATATATAAAATTCGAAAAAAATATATAAAATTTAAATAGTTGTGCAAATAGAAGTATAAAAAACACAGGTGATCAAAGTACAATACACCAAAACAAAATTTAAAGTCAAAGAAAGTAGAAAATAGAAGTATATTTTCCCCGAATTTTATATTTTTTTTCCGAATTTTATATATGTTTCGAATTCTATATTTTATTTTTGAAATTTAATATATATATTTTTTAATTTAATATTTTTCCCAAATTTTATATATTTATTTCCGAATTTTATATATGTTTTCGAATTCTATATTTTATTTTCAAAATTTAATATATATTTTTCGAATTTAATATTTTTCCCAAATTTTATATATTTTTTTCAAAATTTATATATGTTTTCGAAATTTATAAATATTTTTTGAATTTATATATGTTTTTTCCAATTTTATATAATTTTTTGAATTTTATATTTTTCTTTTCAAAATTTATATTTTTTTGAAATTTAATATATATATTTTTGAATTATATATATATTGTTTCAAATTTTATATTTTTTTTCGTATTATATTTATATTTTTATAATTTTATATATATTTTTAAATTTATATATGTTTTCGAATTTTATATATTTTTTCGAATTTTATATATGTTTTTGAATTTTATATATTTTTTTCGAATTTTATATATTTGTTTCGAATTTTATATGTTTTGTTGGAAATTTATATATTTTTCAAAAAATATATATATTTTCCATTTTTTTGAAATTTATATACTAAGGACATATATGTCATTTTACACGAAATGTGGTCAATTCGCACATATTTGAAAGGTTTGGGATCAGTTGGAACCATAGGGGGTTATACGCACTATATTTATACTATATGGGTGTTAAAGGCTCGCGACCCTATATATTTATTATTATTATATTCATTTATTATTATTATTATATTATATTTTATTTATTATTTATATTATTAATATTTAATTATTGATTTTTAATTTTTCAATTTCAACCCAAAAAACATCCCTACCAAATATACTTATGTTTTTGGATAAATAAACAAAAAGATAAAAAATATATTTTTTATTTATTTTAACACAAACACAAACACATACGTAGCTCTACCAAATAGGCCCTATATGATGTGCATGTATATGCTGTATAGATGTAGATGTAGATGTATATATGTATATAGTGACAGAGGACGCAACTGTATATGTCTCACTATGTGTACGCAATTATATATACATATATATATATTAATTGTTTAACCCAACTCCTTGTTTTCATGGTCAACTACTTGGTTAAATTTGGAGTAGAATGGTAACGAAAAAATAAAAGAACAATAAACAAATTTAGAACTGAAAAGAAAGTACAGATACAAAGGTATGATCACAACAACTGACCTCAAGTCTTCCCAATCTTAATCATCACAACTTTTCAAGAAGAGCTGTAGAAGCATCCAACCACGAATAAAGTGAAATGGGGACGCGACTTATATTATATACATATTTATATATATAGCATATTATGAAGCACGGATAATTTGTCTAGAGTCGCCGTATTCGTGTTGGACGCACGAACATGCAAAAAATACGTATCCGACATACTAAAAACATGTCTTGATTTTTTCTTAAATTGAACACTTAGTGGATACTCGGAGGACGCGCGTGTCCGCGTGTCGGACACGCGGTTGATCAGTTGATTCAATGAAAGATAAAGGTCTTATATAACCAATAATTTAATGAATTGCTTATGAAACTTCAACACCTTTAATTTAATCTTTGGCCTTGAAAATACTTGAATATTTTTGTTCTTTCTCATCTTATGAGAGAAATTAGAACACATATTCATTTATTCACTATTTGAAGAGGAAGAAGATAATATCACAAAGAACCGAAGATTTTGTATTTATACCTTTCAATCTTTGTCTTCAATCAAGAAATTTTAACAATATAACGAGAGAGACTAAGATGACGGATGTTGTGAAAGATGCATTTGATTCATTGGATAGTAGGAGAACGAAGAATTTTGAACATGTCAGACATTTCATTTAACTTATTTGTTTATTTTTGTTTATAAGTTTATTTGATTCTCATTGTTTAAGTGATAAATGAAGTATTTATGTAATATAATATGTATTTATAAAGAAAATTATAATTTTTTATAGACGTGTCAGGGTCGTGTCGTGTCCTAATGTTTTGGAATTTGCCGTGTCCATGTCCGTGCTTCATAGATAGTATATAATCATATATGTGTTATAAAACTATGTGTATATAGTGTATATATCTATATAAATATGAGAGTGTATATATATGATGCAGAGAGATATGCCGGATGGAGAAAGAGAGAAGTATTGCATTCTATATATCACTTTGGTACAAATATAGCCCATATTTATAGGCTAGAGAGGGGGATTAGGTGAGAGATAAAAAGTTAGTGGGCATGGAACCCACACTTTAAGACTTTTTATAACACTCCTCATTGGGGTCCAATGCTCTAAGAAACATGCCTCGTTAAAACTTTGTTAGAAAAATCTAGTGGAAAAATCTGATCAAAGAAAAAATAGTATAGTCATCTGGTGTAGCTAGAAATGGTGTATCATATTTGCCTCGTTAAAAACTTTGCCAGAAAAATTCAGTGGGAAAAACCTGGTCGAAGGGGAAAAGAGTGCAGTATGCTGATGTAGATGAATATGGTATTGCATTGTAGTTGTCTCGTTAAAACATTGCCAGAAAAACCCAATGGGAAAAAACTTGGTCGAAGGAAAAAGAGTACAACATGCAAATACCTCTTCAAAATATTTGTTCCCCCTCATTTGTAGGAATCTGAGTAGTCGAAAAGTATGACAACTCTTGAGATGATGCATTTGAATATTGCGTATTATCTGCTTTGATGTTGAAGCTCAAGACCCAGATCTTAGGAGGACATCCAAACAGAGCGTTGATATATCTGAATATAAATTTTGCATGATATATCCATGTTATAAACATTCTCAGTTTGCTTCATGAATGAATTGAAGTAGTGGCAGTTATAGATCTCCATGCGATAACGATGTTGCCATACACATAGTCTAACTTTCTGGATGTGACTATGCATAGAGAAATATAATTATCCTCATAATTCTCCCATAATGTATAGTCGTTGAAGTGATCGTGTCACATAGAAATAGAATAATCCTCCTATAATGTATAGTCGTTGAGGCGACTTTGTACAACAATTGGTGTAATTAGATAGAATAAATGGCACGTGGTTTTGAACGAGTTGCTTCAGACAACTTAATCTTTTTGAAATATCACTATCAAATGATCCTGATAAGTCCATTTTATATACATATTTTATCCCCAAATGAATATGTGTTAGTAGGTAAAACTATTTATTTTAACTAATTTAGAAGTGTAATAATAATAAATGCACAAAACTTAATTTATGTAATAAAATTGTTGAATAAATCATTTTCAATGTCATTAAATTACATCTACATGTGTGTCATTTATAGGTGTAAAGTGATAAATGAATCAAATGCACATGGATGAAAGTTGGAAGATTCAAATGTACATGGAAATAGAATAAAATGTGATGGAAAGTTATGTATATTCAAAGAAAAAGAAAAGAAAAGAATATTCCATTTCTCTTTACAAGTTGTAATTTGATTCCAATATTTTTCTATAAATATGGATACATTTTGAGGAAGAAATGAATGAAAAGAAGGGGGAGAGCAAGGAAGACACCAAAAAGGAGAAGAATTCATCTTCAATTTCGGGTTCTATTGTTCTTACTTTGTTATTTTCTTTTAAGCATGTGTAACTAAATAATCAACCTTATTCCAATATTTCTCTATTAATATGGATACATTTTGAGGAAGAAAGGAAGGAGAAGAAGGGGGAGAGCAAGGAAGACACCAAAGAGGAGAAGAATTCATCTTCAATTTCGGGTTCTATTGTTCTTACTTTGTTATTTTCATTTAAGCATGTGTAACTAAATCCTCAACTAAGGTTGAGGATGAAACCACCATTTATGAAATAAATTTCTTTTAGTCTTTTATCAATTTCCATGTGTATAATTTAAATGTTTATGATTTTCGCTTCATAGTATTAATTGTTTTAAATTCCTTTCACTATAAATATCATGTATTTATAATAGTTAAGAATTCTTATCACAATTAATCAAGCTTATATTTGATAAGTTTGTAAGTAAAAATATTTGATCTTATGTGATCCATTAAATTGCATACATAGGATGCTTAGAATTTTACACTTTAAAGCGAATGAAAATCTATTTCTTGAAAAGATATTTTATTAGTGTGTTATTGTTAAATCTTGAGAAAGTAATAAGATTGATTTCTAATTACTACTCTAGAATTGGAATTGATAAATGAATCATTAGAATTTTATGGATTAGTGGTGGTGGATTCTGATACCTTAGTATTTTCTCCCGATTATTCTCGCTTTAATTATTTGTATTTCGATATTGCATGTTTAGTATAAAAATCACTTTAACAAACAAACTTTGAGAAACTAGGTTAGTTTTAAATTAATTTGAGTTTAATTAAGTTCTCTTTAAAGTATTTCCTTGGGTTCGACCTTGTTCTTGCATAACCTAAACTATAATTCATTCGTTCGCTTACGAGTAATATTTTAAAACACACCAGATCCATGTAAATATATCATAACCATGTCCATTAGATGTATGTCCAGATTTACTGCAACTGCAAAACTTATTCAGAAACAAATATGATTTCACATATTATATAAGAATAAATTTTCTTATAGACAATACCAGTTTTTTGTTGGAAACCGTGAGCTAACAATCCTCTGTTAGAAACCGTGAGTTACCAGTCGGGTTATGTATCTCAAAAATTTATTTTGACCAATCATTCACGTCGACATTATTCGACTTTGAGAGGCTGAAATCCTCATCATATAATTCACGAGCGTTCACAGGTGTCTGCAACTACCATATTGCGATACATACTCTTTATTGATAGGTACAAATCTTCACCAAGAGTATTCACCTCTTTGATGATATTTTCTTATTTTATACCTAACCCATATCAAGGATCATATCCACAAGGGCTCTATATTGATTGGCGGATCATTTTGAATAGATCACTGCCATGAGTGGCTGCTCACGAGGACCAACTTCATTTTGAGTGATAAGTGTTTAATATTGTCCATTTTAAGCCCCTATCTTGCATTTTTTACGTCTTTTCATTTTGTTATTTGGTATTTTTATGTTGTTTGCATGTTTAAACGTGTTTCAAGAGCTTAATGAAGAAAAATAACTAACTTTGGTGAATTAACCAAAGACATGTTCATTTCTATCTAAGAGGAGAGGTTAAGAGGTGTTTCCAAGAGAAAAGTGGCTTCTAGATGGCAGAAACGTCATTTTTTCGAATCGCGACTTTAAGATTGTTCAAATGACACTATTCCCAAGAAAAATTGGTTCCAGGGGTTTTGCTATGCATCCAGTAGCTAAAAGTGGTTAGATCTACGCATCCTAAATTAAATACGCATCTACCTATGCTTCAAGCGTAGGAAAAGCTACGCTTCAAATGTAATTACTCTTACGCTTCAAGCGTAAGAGCCTGGGGAAAAATAAAAGCTGAAAATTCCAAATTTACCTCGATTTGTTTTCTCTTGTGGCGGCTGCGACTTTATACCTCGATGTACGTGAATATACACATACATACATCAAAATATAGGTTTTTGATTAGGTTTTATGTAAAATTACCAAAAAGAACAACCATTAGGGTTTCCTTTAGCTTTGTCTATAAATAACAAACTTTGCTACAGAGTTTGGGAGCTTCATTCATATTATTTTTAGAACAATCTCTAGAGATTCATTCCAAGGAGGAGTCATTCAAGACCTAGAGATCCATAGAAAATGACAATGGAAGGCGATTCTACATCAACGATGCAGTCTCCTTCTACCATGATCAACTAATTCGGTATCTAGGGTTTTCTAGCAAAACCTTAGCCAAGTAATGTAGTTATTTATTTGTTTTCAATTGTAATGAGGGGAAGCTGTGACTATACTATGATGATTGTAGTAGATGAGAGATCGTTTTTATTCTTGATACAAAATTCTATATTTGTTCTAAATTCTTGTCTTAGATAGAATGAATATATTATTTTACTCAATCATGATTATTCAATATGGGCTAGAACTCGGATGCTTAATCCATGATTTTTTACACAATGGTTCTTAACACTTGAAATCCTAGATTTACACAGGTTATGCCTCATCGAGATGAGATAGACATGTTTTAGTTTAATTTTATGTTGTATGAGTAGATTAGAGTAAAGTAGTTTGAATGTACTAGTCATACTCTGTCCGGAGATGGGTTGTAGCGAATCTGGTTAACGGTATCCTTTTGGGGGTTGTATTCGACTATTTGCGGTACGACCTAATTCACAGTTAAGAATCGCCTTCTTGCAATTGAGCAATTAGAGAATTATATTATGCTATTATGGGTGGAGCGATGAAAACCCTAGTTTTCTCTCTCTCTTGATCAAACTATCAATTTAAATTATGTTTTAGTTAAATTTAGTTTAAATTCTCAAAAATCAAATCAAACTCTTTTTCAAATATAACTCAATACTTTTGAACTATTGAAGTGAATAACCAAATCTCTGTGGGTTCGACATTCCCATTCTCAAACCGTATCTATACTATAATTGACTTGTGCGCTTGCGAATAGGTAAAACCTAGTTGTCATAAGGGTGCATTCTTAACACATATTTTTAGCATACCCCGACAGACATCATTGAGCATTCCTTCGATGAGGAACAATACATATTCAGATGAGCCAGAGATTCATTTTTAATTGACTGGTCAGAAAGAACATCAAACTTAGCAGCTGGTATATGTGATTTTCTTTCACTTTCTTTCTGCCAATAAAAACATCAATTCATCGTACTTCTTGTATATATTGGTTAGTACGAATATCAAAATAAGATAATTGATGTATAGAAAGTGATCTCACCATACTGTTCTAAATTTATCATTTCTCTCTCTAATAGTGGGAAATTTTGTTTCACAATAGCTTGCAAATTTGGGCTTTGAATAAATCACCTGTCAGGGGTTAGTGATTTATAATAATGAATAACATATAGGTTTGAATTTAAAAAATTCCTCCCTTCGGAATGCTTTATATTCGGTGTTGTAAACCTGTAAGTTAAAAAATAACACATAGCTATACTATTGTATATATATATATCAGTCAGATATATATTGAAAGAGAAGAGAGATAGCACATATCAGTTTCTCCCTACTTCCTTCTTTCAGATGGATCATTCTGAAAATTTGTTTCCTCTCCTGGATGACAATAACGAATTATCATCTCCCTTGGTAATCCCCATGGATGACCTTAATGAGATTTTTGTCAAAGATGATTACTCGTGGTTGGAAGGTCTTTGGACAACCTCTATTTCCAATTCTGCCCCAGGTAATCATTTATAAATAAATAACTTCTCTACTTCATTTTCTGCATTAATGACCTATAAATTTCTTTCTTGTAGATCCATCTCCTCTTACTGTAGATCCAACTCCTCTTTCTGTAGATCCGAAATATGTTTCTCCTCTACCACGAATGGATCAACAGCAGCTTTCGCATGAGTCCTCTTCTGAGTATAATATGCCCATCATTCATCGCAAGATGTGAGGGGGTATCACACGCAGAAGGATAATTCGATCCTCTCCAGCTCAGACAGATAATCCTCCTCAAAAGGGGGTTACTACACATAGAAGGGGACTTTGATCCCATATAACTTGGATAGAAAATCCTCCTTCAAAGAAGATGAAGGCTGTGACAGATAATCTTCCTCCAAAGAAGATGAAGGCTGTGATTTCTTTTGGCACTTCTGCCCCCATGTCCTGCTCTACGCGACGATCCAGTACTTCAGGTGCTCAAGCCAACATGGATCCTAAAGACTTAGATCCTCAGGGGTACACTCCAGTAATTTCTTCGATGGTTCCTAGTGCCACACCCGCTACAGATGTGTCTAGCTCTTTCTTGGGTCATTTTATGAGATCTGGGACATTTCCAGTACACGTTAGGCGTCTTTACAGGATAAATCCTGTTAAGGACTTGATGAATTGGGGTCACCTCTAATGCCACATCTGGAGTGTAAATACTTTGAATCGTATCTAAAATCGATATCCAGAGACCTTTACAGGTTTCAAAGCTGTGGTGCCTCCTTTTCTTCAGGCCTTTACCCTTGATAATATGACTGGCTATGTTGAAAGAACGTGCTTATTTTACTTGGCTGATACTATGCCCGATGAACTCGAGCTTGCACATTAATTGGCAGGGCCAGACTTTATTAGGTTTAGCCCTTACTATTAGGCTTGGGTAATAGATAACAATAATGATAATGATAATAGTGTGTGCAAATAAGCCCTTAAAGTTTACCTACTTTTACCTATCACAAGTGCCCGAATCAATTTATAGTATAGTACCAATGAGATAGGGTATATGAAATTCACAGAGACTAATGATTCTTCAACTCTTTTATAATTATTCTAACTAAATTATTAAGGATAATTTGTTGATTTGGTTTTCTATAACTAATGAACATAAAATAAATATGATAGAAAATTGGTTTTGGTTGTGAACAATATAGATAAAGATCTAGGGTATTTCTAACTCCACCACTAACCATATAACATATCCTCTAATTCACTCAATTGTAAAGGGTTGTCCATTATATGCGAATCAGATATAGGGTCGCAAACATTGGCAAAACCCTAATCTCCAAAAAAGGAATAATTCATCCATCATTGACACAAGCCATCTCTAATCAAGTATAACTAGTACATGCATCTACTCTAAACTACTCCTACTAACATAAATTAAAAGCATGTCACTAGTTATCGTTTTCAAGCATGGTCTGTCTAAATTAAGATTACATGTTAATAACCATTATTATGTAGAAAATCATGAGTTAAACATCCGAGTTCTAACCCATATTGAATAACCATGATTGTGTAAGATAAAACAATCATTTAAGCTAAGACAAGACATAGAATAAAGATAGAATCTTATATAAAATCAAACATAATCACTCATCTATACAATCATCACATACGTGTCCTTCAGTTTTCCCTTATATAATTAAAAATAAGAAAGAGTCTACATTACTTGGCTAAAAACCCTAGATACCGGTTTAGTTGTTCATGGTAGTGGTTGTCTGCATCGTTGATGGAGACGCGCCCTCCATGGTTGTTCTTCTATCGATCTATTCCTCTTCAATATCTCTGCTCCAAAATATCAAAACTATCTCTTCACTAAAGACTCTTCACTGCAAGGGAGACCCCCCTCTTTTATAGAAAAAGAGGCGTCTTTGTTTGGTAATCTGATTGTTTCACCATTAAGTCAGGAATGTGTATTGTGATATATCATGAAGAATGGTATATAATCTTATCAAATATAGTCAATATTGTATCCAAAATAGCCTAGAGATCATTCCTTGTTGATTCTGGTCGAAACGGGTCCCACAGATGCATATACAATTTACTGACTTGGCTGACCGGTTTTGGTCTTACCGAGTACTCGGTGAAGTTTCCACCGAGCACTCAATAGATCTAGGGTTTCGCGCAAACACGTGTAAGTTCGCAAAGCTCTCGGGTGATTTTTCCTTCATTTGCGCAAGTTCGCAGACTTTCGCACTCACTTTACCGAGTACTCGGTGAAGGGTATACCGAGTACTCGGTAGTTCTTCACCCTGAATTCTACATTTCATCTTCTTTTGATCAGTTTCTCTTCTCGACTTCATTCATTTTTCATCCTTGACTTGTGTTTTGGTCATTCATCGGTCTTTTATCTATGATTTCAGCTATCGAACAATCTTGAGTTACAAATCCAGTTAATTCACCAAATTAAACTCGTTTTACATGACATGGCCTGAAATATCTTAAAACACAAAAACCGTATAAAAACACTAATATAATGATACTTATAGACATAACAATGTATAATTAGGAGCCTTAAATGTATGATATTTGGCTCCTATCACACATGTTATTCTTGTTGAGGCAAAATTCATCAGTATCAACCTTGATTGGCTTGCGCAGCGTGCCCAGTATATCGAGGAAGCAGCGTGGGATGACGCTACATTTTCAGCTAGTGAGAGTTACAAAGCTGATCGTCTTGATGAGAAGATGAGTGCTTTGAGGTCCTCCCGTCTGTCTCCTACTGATCCCTTCATAGGCCATCTTGTGTAATGGTAATGTAATTTTTCTTTTTTTTTTTACTTTTCAAAAATACAATAAATAATGAAAATGGCTAAATATATAGCACATTAAGCACAAACGTTAGTAACACAATAAATAATTATTTTGAATGATAATGAGAATTATTTTCCCCACACATCTTTCTTATAGTGCATAAATCATAAATGTAAATAATATAACTGCAATTGACAGATTTACCCACCAATATAATATAGAGTAAATGGTAATTTTATCCACCAATGTAATAGAAATTTGGTAGTTTTATCCACCAATGTAACGTAAAGTAAACTGGTAGATTTAAGCACCAATATAATATAAATTAAATGTTAGTATTGTTAGTAACATAAAAATAAATTTTAGTGATAGAAATATAAATCAATAATATATATAGAGTTCACTGTCCTTTTATGTCCTTAGGGGTTTAAGGTCCGCAATCCTCTTATGTCCATAGAGTTCAATGTCCTGAAATTAAATGTCCTCGGTCCTTTTGTTCTTGAAAAATAATGTCCTTGGTCCTTAAGTCCAGTTATTTGGATACTGTCAAGGAAATAATTTTTTCTACTATGTATATTTTAATCATTATATGATTGATTAAATTAAATCCAGAGATGGTACATCCAATTATATGAAACAAATATAGCTGGTAGATCCAACCATTACAAATGAACAATTTAAAGATTATAAAGTGTAGGGGTGAAAAAGTAATTTCAAAAACTTTAAGGGCCAAACTGTAATTCTAATAAATTTTTAAGATTTCATATGTAATTAATATATATATCTAGGGATGTGAGTGTAAAAAATGCCCATTGGTATACGTTGAACCTTTATATATAATATATTATTAAAATACACACATACCCACAAACACATATGTAAATTATATATATGTATATATATATATATAATTCTCTATAGATATATGTATATATATATATCATTACTTACATAACACGGTTGCGCACAAATGATAACCCATAAGCAGTGGCGTGGAGGTGCAGCGATGGTGGTGGTGACGAGGTGGAACACAGATAGTTACTAACACTGTATAAATTTTCATAGGTTTTATAGTATACCAATTATAGTCTACCTTAAATTATATATAAGATTTTTCAAAAACAAGAAACACTTCAGAAAAATATTTCTGCAGGATTGGAATAGAAAATATAATATTTTTTTATATAAAAATACCACGAGCTAAACTATATGTATATAATATATATATCTATATAAATATGAGAGTGTATATATATGATGCAGAGAGATAGGTCGGATGGAGAGAGAGAAAAACATTGCATTCTATATATCACATTGGTACAAATATAACCCATATTTATAGACAAGAGAGAGGGATTAGGTGTGAGAGATAAAGTTAGTGGGTATGTAACCCACACTTTAAGACTTTTTATAACAATATGGAATCATAGTGATTTTTATTAACAAACCATTTAAGAATAAGTTTTATATTTTTAAGAAAGCATTTGATGTTGTGACCATGTGCGGACACATTGAAGCAACACTTCGAATGAGCTCAAGCTTAAGATGCAAAACAGTTCACAAAGAAGAAGCATTGCAAGAAAATACGGTAAAAATTCAATTAGACAAAGTATATGTGTTTTCAATATATGGAAAGGTACAAATTTGAATAATTTTGGTTATAAGTATCTTAAATTTTTTTTTGCTGGTGTTTGGAACATTAATATATGCTATGTGTCATTTTAATAAAAATAATTATTTTTTATCTATCTATTTTAAATATATAAATCTTTATGTATAAGGGTCTCACCTTTTTGACTCTCGACCTATAACTTCAAAATTGGCCGGAGATGACAACCTTCGCCTTATATGCATTTCAAATATTTCGTGTGGTGCACTTTAATTTTATGTCTTCTCTTTTTGGTGTATTTAAAGACTGTAATGTCTTGCCATCGTTCTTATTATATTTAGACTATTAACAAAAAATCTTCATTGATTTAAGATTTTGATCAAATATTCCCTTAAAATGACATATTGTCATAAAAAAAAATTGTTATTTCACTATAATTTTTTTTTCACTGACCCTTCTTTCTGATTTCAAAGGACAGCGTTTAATATTCTTTTTTTTTCTTTGAAACTATTTTGAGACGAAAATGGAATATGTGAAAGATTTTTATAATGGAGGGAACAATATATAATATATTAATCAAAAACTTAAAGAGGGGGAGGGTGACTTATGTTAATAGCCGTGCTATATTTGAAATCCTTGCTAGAAATTAGAGCCATATACATCTACTGTATGCTTTACTTGTCAATCCTTCCTGCATTCATGTTTTAAAATTGAACCGTTTAAGCTTATTTACTTTAGAAATATATAAATTGTGAAATCTCACTTTCAAAATAACCTTTTATTACAATTAAAAGAGTTCAGAAATTATTTGTTAAGTCACGGTCAATGAAGCACGGACATTACATCTGGGGTGCTGACCCGTGTGAGACACTTGAACACGCATGTTTGATGCGGAGAGGCTCCAAACACGTGTCAGACAGGGCTTTTAAAATATCGTGAAACTTAATTATTTTTAGACATATATGGACATGTGTAACAAATATAATAGGACTTGCTAACATTCAGTTTTGTAACCATTTATGATTTATTTGCTACAAACTTACGTTGTTTGTAACGAAATTAAGTCGTAGCAATTCATCTAATAATTGCCTACATAAATATTCTTATAACTTCAATACAATTGTGTGTAAATAACTTGATTTTAAAATAATGAAAATAATAACAAAATAAATAAAAAATTAAAATTAAAACGAATTCTTAAAGAAACTTTTCCGAAGGCTAGTAAAAACTACATTTTTCAAACCCTTTTTAAAGCATTTCTAATTTTTGAAACAGAACTGTACCACGAAAAATGGAGTACACATACAACCAGAATAAGAAAAATGTCAACAACAATTCAAACTGAAGAATGAGTCCCGAAAATTACAAAGAATAAGAGAAATGTCAAGAACTATATTCAAACTGAACAATGAGAAACGAAAGTTGCAAACATGACTCAGACCCTCTCAATAATCAAAGAGTCACCCTCTCCTCAATTTTTTGTTCAACTCTCTCCTTAGTTCCTTGCTCAGCTTTGTCACCCGTCTTTTCATCCTCTCGTCCAATCGCTTGACTCTTTCCATTATCTCAGCACAACTTCTACCATATTCCTACTAAATTTTAATTTTGTAGTGATTACTTACTATATTTGCTAAAGAATTACTTATATAGAAAAAAATTAAAACTTTTATAACAAAAAAATATATCAAGAACGTATTTTGTAACAAATTACTTAATTATCGTTGTGATAGAAGATTTTAGAATAAAGTAAAATAGTACAGTAGCTTTGACATTTGTATGAAAATATATGGAGTTATGGAGAGAGTTATAGAATATGTATCTTAACCACCAGATTGAATGCATGTTAGCCATCGATTTAGATGGAGATGTCTATAAATATGAAACAGTTCTTGAAGTACCAACAAAAAGAACATTTTTTAAATCATAACTATTACTGGAAAAAAAATTTGAACACTAAACAGTAACTATATTAACTATTCAATGGTAAATGAAGGTAGGATTTGAAATGAAATTTAAAGTTAATTTCTGAGATAAATATGGTGAAATATATGTATAAAATTAAGGGTAATTTGAAATCAAACCCTCGCTAATTTCAACACGATTTATGCCCAACTGCCCTGAATTTTCAATTTGGTTGACAGAATGGGTCTTTTTAGTTGAAATTACTCTTATTCCCTTGCTTTATTGTAAAAAATTTATTGGTTAAATTAGAGGACCATACAACCCTTTCAATTTCATCACCCTCACTCTTTTGTTCAAACGCTAATTCTATTCAAACCCTAATTGAATTCACTAATACCAAAACAAATAATTCATTCATTCTACATTTAAATTGACAATAAGATAATAAATAATACTCTATGATTTAAAAATTGCCGCAAGTAAAAGACATAATAACTAATAAAAAAAGAAAACGCAAAAAAATGAAACAAAACCAAAAAAGAAGTATTTTATTTCATTTATCGTAAGTCATCATCATTCTATTCAATTATAATTGTCATCAGTAAAAGTTATATCATGCATTATTCTTAATAGAGTCCAAAATTTTAGTTTTCTCTGCAAAATTTTTTAGTTTCCTCCTTAATGACACCATCAAAGCTTGTCAGACTTGATAGCCTACACAAATTGAATTTTAATACAGAAATTTGCCTGGTCGTAATTTAACACTTTCTGATATCTTGCCTCTAGTTTAATTTGACATTTTGCCCCCTGTGGCATGTAAAAATAAAAATAAGGGTAAAGTGCATTAAATCCCTCTGGACTACTTTCTCTCTCTCAACTAATTCTCCTGAATTAACTAATGACCCCTTGAATTATCAAAAACTTACAATTCACTTCATTCCGTTATAACACCGTTAGTTAAATTAGGATAATTTATACTCAGATCCCCTGAGATTTCAGTCAATTGCACTCGCCCCCTGAGATTTCATTTTTCTTGCAATGACACCCCTTGAAGGGGAGAAATGACCGGAATGCCCTTGTATTGTCTCCCTTACTTCATGAGACAAATATTTAGGTAGTGAAATTACCTCCATGCCCCAAGATGAAAATCCTATAATATATATATATATATATATATATATATATTTAACAACTATTCTAAAATGTGAGGGTTGAGAATATTTTAAAACATTTTCTTCAAAATAAAAATTAATGAATTAATATGTATTAGTTGAAGTGCAACTCTAAGGAGTATGTCAAAACGATATAGAGTAAAAGAAAAGGGGTTGAAAATATTTCAATACATTTAAAAAATAATAATAATTAATTAATATGTATTACTTGAAGTGTAACTCTAATGAATATTTCAAAAGATATAGAGTAAATATATACGACAAGGGGTTATAATATTTTCATATTTTTTTAAAAAATAATAATTAATTAATATACATTAATTGAAATGTAACTCTAATGGATATTTCATAAGATATAGAGTAAAGATATAAGACAAATATATTACGGCAAGGAAAAATAATATAACTTAAAATACAAAAATTTGTATATTTATTTATCTATCTATATACTACTAATAAAAAAATAAGAACTGTCTAATATTTCGATTCATTATCACCTTTTACAATATAAAATATTATAATAAGTAAAGTTTGACATTATTTAAAGTGTAAGGGTTTAAATTAATTTTACAAAAAAATTAATAAATAATAAATCATTTGTCATATTTTAAAAAAAATATAAAAAATTACAATAAGTAAAGTTTGTTATTATTTTACAGTGTAAGGGCTTAAATTAATTTTACACAAAGAATAATAAATTATAAACCATTTATAACATTTGTATACATTTATCACCTCTTATAATACAACAAAAATTATAATTAAAATGTATTACTAGTTGTTTAAATTGTAGGAGTTGTATATTATTTATTTACAAAATAAATTAAATTATATGAGCTCACAAATATTTTATACATCTATCACCTTCTAAAATACAAAAAAAAATATAATCACAAATAAAGTGTATTATTATTATTTAATGTAAAAGGTCACAATATTAGTTTTAGGAAAAAATTAAAAAATGATAACTTTTGGGGCCTATATTACAAAAATGACAATTTTAAAAAAATAATTTAAAGAAATGTGATAATATTTCAAAAATCATTGCATCCAAAGTACTTGAAAAGTTTTTCAAATTGAGCTTAAGACACAAGGGTTGTTTGGTCCATTAATTTAGCCAACATGTCTTTTACACTAAAGCAAGGGCACAACAGTCATTTCATAGGATCTTCACCCCTTCATGGAGTGTCATTGCAAAAAAAATGAAATATCAGGGAGCGAGTGCAATTGACCGAAACCTCAGGGGATCTGAGTGCAAATTATCCTAATTTAACTAACGGTGTTATAACGGAATGGAGTGAATTGTAAAAGTTCGGATAGTTTAGGAAATTTTGTGTAAAAAGTGTAGTTCAGGGGAGTTAATTGAGAGAAAAAAAATAGCCCAGGGGAGTTTAATGCACTTTATCCTAAAAATAAAATGAGATTATAACTGTCACCAGTAAAAGTTAGATCATGCATTATTCTTAATGGAGTCCACAATTTTAGTTTTCTCTCTCTCTCTATATAAATATATTTTTTTAATCGTGTGTCCGGACCAACTTACGCGTACTTGGACTAATCCATGAGTTATCCACATCTTTTTTTGGTAAATAGTAAATCTTTCTGTTGAATAAATCGATGTAGGAAAAAGGTAAAAAAAGATGGTATAATATCCTAACAAATAAGAAGCATTAAATAAACGAATTTATTGTTTCTTATTCTTCAGCTGCGGACAATTCCCATTAAGAAAATTTCTAAAACTTTCATAAGCAAACTTCATACTAAAACATTTAACATATCCTATCAAGTGTGGAACCATTAACCATCACATTTCAAAAAGTGCAAAATTGCAAATATGAAGATTTGAACTTCATACTAAAACATTTAAGCCAATTATATTTTGCTCTAATAGATTACTAACAAAATTTTGGATAGTTATTTGTTTTTCTGAAGCTCAGTGACTTGTATATATATAGATAGTATATATTGGTCTACTCATGAGACTGTTGAAAGGAAATCAACCTAGCATACCCACCACCATAAAACAGACTTTCGGAGCAAGATTTCACAACCCCCGTCCTCATAGAACAGGTATTTCAACTAGAGCATAATAAATACAAACCAACATCACATATAAACAACAAAAGATCAACAATAACCCAATACCAAACATAATCAGATACTCGATTAAGAGCTCAAAACCAAAGAAAAAAAAAAGGGAGGGACAAAAAAAACTTTCAATGCCAGATATTTAATTTCTTTCAGCAGAAAAACAAAATAAATTAGCTTAACCAAAAGAAACACATAACAAAATAAGTCTATATTCAATTTCCTAACACAGTTGGCAAAATCCAAATTGAGGGTAGCATGAGCTTATATATGTAAAGGACTGATGATGTAATTTGTCATAAAGCTTTGATTCTCTAGGTTGAAGATACCAATGTCACCCTGACAAGGAGGAATTAGACGCATCGTATAATCATCTATGTAGTATATTGAATTTGTCTGGCATCCAGGTCATCGGGAAGCTGAAACAGAAATGGAAGAACATTTTCTCCTTATTTATGTGTAGATGCTCAAATTTGCACCACACAAGAGAATCATTTATTAAAAATTTGATTTTTTTTTTAATACATTTTTTTAATGGGCTTGAAGCCCATTGAGACAATTTTTCGTTCACTAAAGATATACACAAATACAATGAGCCTAATTATTAGACTTACAAAAATTTTATTTGGTTAGTAGCCTGATAGGCTTGACCTGAAAAGGCTCTGGTGAGGCTAAGATATTTTCCACACTTACACTATGTAAGTCCAAGCTTCATCGGTGTGTCATTATTTGCAGACAGCAGCGAAGCAAACATAGCTAGAAAAAGAAACCAAGTTGTCCAAAATCATATCCAGCCATGCCCAGTCTGACTTTGATAACAGGTCCATATTGATAATGGTAATTATCCTACAATGCCAACAAATGAGAATAAATTCCCTCATGTCTATTATAATAAGCAATCAATTCAAATGAAAAAAAGATATATGGATGAAGATTGAAAAACTATTAAAAAAGTCAACTTTCAATACTAAACTCCAACTAAGCCACTCCCAAACGTTATAGTCATAATTCATAAAAATAATATGTATTGCGGCATAAATTAGTGTTTTTTTTTTTTTTTTGAATAATAAGAACTACTAATCTTTTCTTTGGAAAGGAAAGATGATACCATTAAATTACAATATCTTTAATATAATTTGATATAAATAAAACCCATAGAGTTATATCAAGTTAAACCTTTTATTATATAAAGGAGATATATTAATTCATATATAAAGCTTTAGTCCTTCACTACCTTCAAATAAACAACATCAGAATTTTGTTTTGTTGCATTTCAACAAATCCCAGTCAACCTGCCCTGACTTGAGATTTAACAAAATCACAACCAAACCCAAAGCCGTTACAAATTCATTAATCCCATCAGATAATTTTCTAAAATACCAACTTTAACCTTCAATATGAATAAATTGTACGTTTTTCTTTTCTTCCAATATATTTATACGCAAAGTACGAAGGACACGACGATATGAGTATATCTTCATTTGTACATCACTACATGTAAACACTTGGATTGCAACATAGGCATCATTCAAATTACTCAAATATCCCATAATTTTCACTGACCGTATCACCGCTTACAAATGGGTTCTACGCACTTAAATGGTGGGATCATTTGCTCATAAACTTTATATTTGTCTTCAATTTACATAATTTACATGTGTATTTATATATAGACATTTTTACTCACCAAGTGGGGAAATTTTAACTTATTTTTAGAAATTGGGTGGACTTTTTTTTTTGGGAAAATAGGTGGACCTTTTTTCCATGTGTATAAATTTAGAAGGGTAAATTATACAAACCACCCCTCAACTTTGACTTAATAACATGCACTATCCCTAATGTTTCATTAATATCAGTTACCCCCTGAACTGAATCGGAACAGTGATTCAATTGTTAGAAGTAGGGAAATGACTGATATACCCTCATATATGTGGAAATATTTCAAGACTTTTCTAGAGCCACGTGAATTTACACAATTACCCTCAAATTATAAAACAAAAATAATGTATAAAAATATATATTTATAATTCGGGAAAAAAACTTTTTATTTACTTTTTATAAAAATATATAATTTCGGAAAAAAATATAAAAATATATAAAAGTATTTTTATATATTCGAAAAAAATATTCGGAATATTTCCGAATATTTTTTTTCCAAATATATAAATTCTGGAAATTTCCGAATATTTTTTTCCAAATATATAAAAATATATAATTTCGGAAAAAAATATAAAAATATATATAAATTCGGAAAAAAATATTCGGAAAATATATAATTTTGGAAAAAATATATAAATTCGAAAAAAATATAAATTATAAAAAGTATATAAAATTTGGAAAAATATATAAATTCAAAAAATACTTTTATATTTTTATAATTTTATATTTTTTTCCGGAATTTATATATTTTTTCCGAAATTATATATTTTTATATATTCGGGAAAAAATATTCGGAAATTTCCGGAATTTATATATTCGGAAAAAAAAAATATTCGGAAATATTCCGAATATTGTTTTCCGAATATATAAAAATATTATTTTCCGAAATTATATATTTTTATAAAAAATATATAAAAAATATTTTTTCCGAATTATAAATATATAATTTTATACATTATTTTTATTTTATCAAATTAACAAATTAAGTAGGGGTATTCTAGTAATTATCATTACAAAGGTAATGGTTAATATGTAAATGTATGGGTAGTAAGGGTAAAATAGGGTTTTCAGTTCCAAAATATTCAACTTTGACCAATATTTGAATTTTCTGGCGTTGACTTCTACCGGAGGGGGGAAATGTTACAACGGAGCAAAAGTTAAGGGTGGTAACTGATATTAATGAAACGTTATGAGTAGTGCATGTTATTAGGTCAAAGTTGAGGGGTGGTTTGTGTAATTTACCCAATTTAGAATTATTAGACATATTGTATGCGGAGAATTTCATATAAAGCAATTTAGACAAATCTTAAGGGGTGTCAGAGTAATTTACCCTACTTAATTAGTATGAAATGTATAATTATCAGAATCGTGATCTAACTCTCGTAAAATTTTACTATTTTACTATTCTATTATATTTTTTTAAAATTTTACGACGATTCTACTAAGCTGAAATAATGGTTTGACGGTTAAGTCCTCCATATGAAAGACCCAAAATTTTAATGATTTAGTCCAATATACCAATATATGACTCAAACTTAAGATAAAATAATTAAAGGTCCAATGTATTAGAAAATTTTGAAACTTTAATATAATTTAAAATTTTAAATTAAATATCTGATTATTAATATTTTTTAAAAAATCAATACGTTTAAATAGAATCTTACTATTCCGTTTCCACGGACCCAACAATCCTACTGAAACTCTCAATTTCAACAACCTTGATGGAATGAGCTCATAATTCAGTCCATTAGGGTAGGCCAAACATGTCCCAAGGTAAATGAGCCCAAAATCTGTTGAACAGGTCAAGTATGGCCCAAAGTAGTGAGCCCAAAATCAGTCCATTAGGGCTCGCATAGCCAAGATCGGATGATATTATTGATATACCAGAGAAAAGCAGTGTACTGGGCTCAAATGAGCCAAGCTAAATGTGCCTAGAAAATAAGCCCACTAGGGTAATACACATTACACACACAGTCCTTCTCCGGTGACCCCAAAATCTTTCGTTCAACATGACGTCGTCTCACCTGATTCTTTACAATTTGTATGCATGACATAATATATGATATGTATATGTATAATTATATATATACAGTATTTGTTTAATTGTGCAACTTAACTCATTGTCTTCCGTAATCAATTAATTTGATATATATTTTTTTAATAGGACTATAGGATTCATATTGGTTAAATATAGGGCCTGTTTGGATAGGTGGTTTTGGGCTTGATTTTGATTTTGGTTTTTGATTTCAAGACCAAACCATATTTGGTTGGGGGTTTTGGATTTGGTTTTGGGCTTTTTAAAATCAACTACTAAAATCATGGTTTTGGTCTACCAATTTTGACTTCTCTCTCTCTCTCTCTATATATATATAGCCGAAAATATGAATTATTTTGAAAAAAATAATATATAATATTTGGGAAAAAATAATTTTATTTCCAAAAAAAATTAATTTTCGGAAAAAAATTAATTTTTGGGAATAAAATTATTTTTCGGAAAAAAATTATTTTTCCCCATTTTATATCCTTTTTTTCTAAATTTTTAATTTTTTTCAGTATATAATAAAATTATTCAGAATTTTATATTTTTTTTGAATTATATATATTTTTTCGAATTTAAGATATATTATTTGAATTTTATATATAATTTTCACATTTTAAAATATTTTTTTCGATTATATATATATATTTTGGAATAAAAAAATAAAAATGTCAAATGTTTTCGGGAATTTTAAATATTTTTTAATTATATATATATATTTTCATTTTAATATTTTTTTCCAATTTTATATATATATTTTTCATATTTATATATTTTTAATACATATTAGTATATATATATATATAATTATACCAAGACCAAGACCAACTTCTTACCAAACATTATATATAGGTTTTAGATTTACCTAAAACCACCCAAGACCACCAAAACCAAAATCACAATACCAAGACCAAGACCAAGACCAAAACCAAATTCTCAACGACCCTAAAATTAAAACTAACAAACAAAAAATAAAAGAAATTGAGAACTGAAAAGAAAGTATAGATAGAAAGTTAGGACCACAACAACTGAACTCAAGTCTTCACAACTTTAAAAGAAACCAGTAGAAGCACTCAACCACGAACAAAGTGAAAGGGGACGCGATATATGTATATATATATATATATATATGGAATCCTAGTGAAAGTGGACTAGAATTATGTTTTAGTAAATAAAAGGGTATTTTGCAATGACACCCCTTAGGTTTGAGTCAATTGCATGCCTTTAGGTTTGAGTCAATTGCATGTAGATATTAGTCAATGGATTTTTTTATAGAGACATCCCCTGAGATTTGCAAAATATTACAATAATATTCCTTGGAGGCATGAAATAACTTAAATACCCTAAATTATGTTAATTTGCAAGCGAAATATCTAAGCTACCCTTGCATAAACCCTACATTTAATTTTTTTCTTTTTTAATTTACTCTTGTTATTTATTTAAATAATTATACATATTTATTTATTTATTCGTAAATGTTACAAATTGTTTTTGATATTCCCACTAAAATTCTTAGTAATTTATAGAGTTAATTTTAGTAAACCCACATGTGGTTTCAAAACGCGTTTGGGAGCCTTTGATGATTTTTGTTTTCGTGAACAGTAAAAAAAGCGTTTTCTCACCCTTAGTTCAAAATTTGAGAACACCAAAATGGTATTTTTTTTTGTTTTCGGCACTGTTTGTTCTCAACAAAAAAATTTAATTAATTGTTGCAGATTCCCTAACCTTCATTTTCAACCTCCAAACCCTAACCTCCAAATTTTTTTTTTTTGTTCCCAAAAATTTTTTAAACAAAATTTCCAGCCAAACGTGTTTTTGTTTCCGGATTACCCTTAGGACAAGAACAAGAAAAATTTTGGTTCTCAAGAGATAAAAAACAAAAATGAAAACACTAGTTTTCAAACGCACCCGTAGTATTTTGAATACAATTTAAGAGAGAATGATTTCTTTATAAAAATATGATATATAAAAGATAAGAATAAAAATAAATAGATAATACTGACCCTGCTTGGATTATCTTTTCAGATGTTGATTTTCATTTTCTCAAGAAGAAAGTTATTTTGAATGGTGTTTAACAAAATTTTAAGAAGAACTTTCGGATTTTGGAAAAACGTTTAGAAGAAGATAAGATTCAAAAAATTAAAACTAATTTTTGAAAAGCCGATCCAAACGGGACACTGGAATTAAAACTAAAAATATAGGATAAATTATAGTTACATTCCCTCAAAGTATGATATATTACACCCCAATCCCCTCTTGTTTGGATAATTAGGACTAGACTCCCTCAAGTTTGTAAGTTATAACAAATACCTTTTAGTCATTACTTTTTCATAAAAACAATGTCTAGAATACCCTCAACTAAATACATAGACATTTAAGCTCATAAAAAATAATCATAGATAAATAAGTTATTTCATAGCTAGAGAGAGTGAAATTATAATTATTCAAATGACAGGGGTGAATATGTAATATGTCATATCTTGATGGAGTGTAACTGTAATTTACCCTAAAATATAATATAAGAAATTGAAAAATTAAGAGAGAAACTGCAATTGAGAAAGCTGTCGCCATTAGGGCTATCTGTGGCTTTGTCCTGAGAAGGTCCAGAGCCACGTTTTGTACCCAAAATTGAAGTGAATCAATAAAGCCTCAATCGAGTAAGGTCACAAATCTTCAATCTTCAATCTTTTAATGTTTTAGGTTATTTTGTTCTCCACCAGTTTGATTTTGATTTTGATTTTGATCTCCACACTTGTTTTCTGTTTCCGTGAGAAATTGCTGAATGTTAGGGTTTTCTTGGTCGCTTAACGATCTGCAGAAAAAATTGAGTCTTTGCACAATTAAAACAAATCCTTGCAACCTTTTTTATTTTATATAATTATATGTTCGGATGATGAAAACAGGAAAGCTATAGATGTTTATGTGCATCCATGATATGCATACACACACGCATACATACACATATATTATGTGGGTTATTTTCTTTGATTATCCATTACCAAGAAACATATGAATTTGGACAATGAAATGTTTTTTCAGAAAATTTCTGGAAACCACTAACATAAGTGATGCATATTGAGGGAGCAAATGGATGTTTTTTCATTTGATAATTACTCGGATTTGAGCAGCTAGGGAACCATTTGAGTTTCAGTAGTACTATATTGGGTATGTGGAATAGTTTAAGGTATGAGGAATAGATTTGGTTTTTTTGTTTGGTAATATTTTTTTAATGAAGTTTGGATTTTCAATATTAGCTCGATACTTTTAGAGATTGGGAGAGAGTGAGAACGTCAATATAGTGCATTTCAGAAGTTGTTCTGATAGATAATAAGTATTTTGTGCGATTGTTTTGTGGTTATTTTAGTGAGAAAGTTAAAGAGTGTTTGGAAGTTTAGTGTGAAAGGTGCGTTGGACAATGACATCGAGCTATGATAGCATGAGTAATGAGTATTGATGATAGTAATGTTAGCTCCTGTAATTTTGAAATGGGTCAGTTTTTTTTTTTTTTTTGGTTGGGTGAAGATGAAACTTTAAGTAGGAGTGAATCAAGGGGGACAACCATGTATAATAGAGATGGCGGGAGAGTTTTGAGTTCTGGGATACCTTGAGATTTTGATTGCAAAGTCCCCTTAAGAATCATGTGTCTTAGATGACAGGACCGTTTGAGATGAATGATTGCTGAAATATTCTTACGCTCATATGGAAATAAGACTCTTCTAGCGCCAACACCTTTTATATATGTTGCTATGGATTGAATTAGTATAGACATCAGTAATGTAGGAAGAGGGTGAAGTAATATCTCCTTTCTTTTCCATGATTTTTTGCAATTACTTGGGGTCCCAAGAGAGTGAAGGAATATGTCCAGATTTAATTGCTTATTCACCATAAAGGTCAAAGTCAAGGGACAACCAACAGTAATCTCTAGGTACGTAATAGGCTAGTGAAAATTGGGCAAAAATACTTTTGTTTCCCTAATGATGGTTAGGTTTTTGTCGAGGTTCCATACAAATCTAGTTTTGGATGCTTGCTTTATCTCTTTTGCACTTCTAGACCTGTAGCTGGATTTATTTTGGACTTCTTCAGGGTTGATTATATTTGAGGACATAAGAAAAACGTGTATTAATTTGACGAATAATACTCCGAAAATTAATCTTAAAGTGATTCTATTATTATGTGTATTTGTTCGTTAATAGTTCCTGATGGTCCGAGAATTCCATCTCTCGTCCTTTGAAATCAGGTGGTTGTCTCATTTTGTGTTTTTTATGGTTGAGTATTTGATGTCAAGTGGAGATTAGGGGGTCTAATTTTGGACCTTGTTAACGTTTGTGGGATGTGATCCTCTTTTGAACCCATTTTGTAGTGATACGAAGAAAAGAGAAAAGAAATTTATGGTAACTGATCTGATTGATTTTAGTACAAAGGTTGGAGAGTTTTGATTCATTATGAATCTTGAGGTGGGGAAAGCTTGAGCAGAATATCAATGCTGGTGAATGTAAGCTCAGTTAAAATACCTAAATGGTGCCTCTTCTGTATTGATAAAGACCCTGGGAGCTATATAGGGTATTACAATATGATGTTAAGGGTTGAAAAGGCCTGGTTTCTATGTGCATAAAATCGAAGAAGATTTATATCTCGTGAATCAAATTTAATGGATTAGTAGATTATCACAGCATAATAAAATAAATAGGAGTTAATGATTTTGACGGATATAAAAATCTAAACCAACTGTAAGATTATTTTTAGAGACAGATGATATAAATTATAGCTCAGGGCCTGCAAATATCGACACTATAAAATATCCCTAACCATGTAGAACATATCAGTAATCGTATAATTGAGCTCGCGACATTGAGTGTATTATAAAGTTTACCTTGGCCTTACTAAAATTATAATGGGACATCGTCTCACGTGGGCCCTTGCTTTCGATCTGAAGATTTTTTAAATAAATATCTTCTTGAAATTTATATTTCATGAGCGTCTTATGGACTGCATTCATAATGGTTTTGATAATGATGTTAGATCTGACATGAAAGTATACAAGGGGAATGGAGGTCAATTAAGGAAGGTTTAAACTTTAAACAAGGATACTTAGTATTAGGAGAATTACCCCTTTTAAATAGAAAGAAAATGGTTTTAGGATGTATTGTATATTGGTTCAGAGTTAACAATCATGCTGAAGTTTGAACCCTTCAAAGATAGGGAATTAGAATGGTTGTCAAATATTGGTTCAGAGTTACAAATATGCAAAATTTCATCCCTTTTTTTCCTTGGTTTTTAAGTCAACCATTCATACTTTACTTTTCACACAAAATTTATAGAAAATATCAGTAAGTGACTATCTTTGATTTCAGCTTATATTGTGCATGACCTGTGATATATGGGGTTGATAAGGAATCTAATTTGGTAATAATAGTGAAACTTCAAATGTGCAGTGGCAATTATTCATAGGGATGGCAAAAAAACCCGCCCCGTTTATCCCGCCTCGCCCCGTCCCGTTTAGCTAACCGGGGCGGGTATAGGGAAAAAAAAATTCTCCGATTATAATCGGGGCGGGTATGGGGCACCCTCGCCCCGCCCCGATTAGCTATATATATTTATCTATATATATATATACATTTATCTATATATATGAATAAACATGTATTGACGGGTTGTTTATTATAATTTTGAAATCTTTGATTTTGATTTCATATAGATTTATTGTTTGATTTTGATCTCTTATAGTTAGGTTTGATTTTGGGATTTTATTGTTATTTGGGGGAAAAATAATATGTAATCGGGGCGGGGTGGGGCGGGGTCGGGGCGGGGTGGGGTGGGGCGGGGTCGGGGCAGGTACGGGGAGGTCAATTAAGGAAGGTTTAAACTTTAAACAAGGATACTTAGTATTAGGAGAATTACCCCTTTTAAATAGAAAGAAAATGGTTTTAGGATGTATTGTATATTGGTTCAGAGTTAACAATCATGCTGAAGTTTGAACCCTTCAAAGATAGGGAATTAGAATGGTTGTCAAATATTGGTTCAGAGTTACAAATATGCGAAATTTCATCCCTTTTTTTCCTTGGTTTTTAAGTCTACCATTCATACTTTACTTTTCACACAAAATTTATAGAAAATATCAGTAAGTGACTATCTTTGATTTCAGCTTATATTGTGCATGACCTGTGATATATGGGGTTGATAAGGAATCTAATTTGGTAATAATAGTGAAACTTCAAATGTGCAGTGGCAATTATTCATAGGGATGGGAAAAAAACCCGCCCCGTTTATCCCGCCTCGCCCCGTCCCGTTTAGCTAACCGGGGCGGGTATGGGGAAAAAAAATTTCTCCGATTATAATCGGGGCGGGTATGGGGCACCCTCGCCCCGCCCCGATTAGCTATATATATTTATCTATATATATATACATTTATCTATATATATGAATAAACATGTATTGACGGGTTGTTTATTATAATTTTGAAATCTTTGATTTTGATTTCATATAGATTTATTGTTTGATTTTGATCTCTTATAGTTAGGTTTGATTTTGGGATTTTATTGTTATTTGGGAGAAAAATAATACGTAATCGGGGCGGGGTCGGGGTTGGGGTAGGGGTAGGGGCGGGGAAAAATAATTGGGTTCGGGACGGGGCGGATGAGCCCCGCCCCATTGCCATCCCTAATTATTCATACAACCTATGGGTTCTACCCCTCATGAGATAACACAAAGTTGTATGATCTGTCTAACGTAGCTCATATCTGGCCTTCCATTCTGCAAGGTATTGAGTTATGGCCTATCTTTCTCCATCTTACATAAACTACTTACCTCCTTACAGGCTTACACATGATATATATGTAGGAGGGATGGTTTGGTGATCGTATATTAAATTTTAACTACTAAAAAATACATGAATGCTGCAAATCGCATATTCATCTTCCCTTATTTTTTTATTTTTTTATTCTTTTGTGGCTTTCTTCTTCCCGAGTGTTGTTTTAGTGAGTCGGCCTCAACTTGACAGATGCAACATACTATAGAGTAGCCTTGCTACTGTTGTCTAATTACCGAATCTAACTTATCATTTGCAACTTTGACTTGATCAATAACTTCAGTGCATAACATCATATAAAGCATTTTACTGTTTGCTTTGAAGCATGCTAGGTGAATTATGATGGTTACTTAAAAGTAAAAGCGAACTTGAACTATTTAGTTATTAGCTTATGGTGGTGCTGAAATGAATGTGTGAACTTCATGAACATAACTTTGTGTGATTGAAGGAATAAGTTATTCACTGTTCTTGTCAATGTTTATTAGTGCAGGTGCATTACACCTTGCCATAACCTCGTAATCTTTTGCTGGTTGTGGGCTGGAGACGTGAACCGTCAGCAGATTCCTTTTGCAGTATCCATGGTACCTTCAATGTCACACGTCTATGAGCATTGGCATATACTTACACATGAACACTCATCATGCTTCTGACTGGAGTTTTGTAGCTATTTCTTTTCTTTTAACTTTCTTAATATTGTTTTTTCTTTCTTCTTTTTGATATCTGTTTCTCCCATCGAGTCATGGACACAAGCTGGCAGATATTTTCATTAAAAGCCTTTAGGAGGATGTTTTGTTGGCTTTTAGCTGCGGCTTTGATTACTTTTAACCATTTATGACTATTCCCGAGATTGCATCCACGATTGATTGGTCTTAACGGTTTGATTTTTAAGGTTATGTCATTCTATCATTGTTAAACATCCACTTGTAATCTTTTTGATGTGTTCCCATTTTGAACTCTTTCTATTACATATTTGGTAAAAATAAAAACAAAATAAAGTATTAGTGAAGCGTTCCCCTTTTGAAGCTTTCTAGTTCTCCTACATACTTACAGATAAAATTCGAAAACAATGGAAAAAATATCCAGTTGCAATATTCGTAGGTGCCCATTAATTATAAGGCCTTGCCACGGTATTCGCAGCCAGGCATTGTGGATATAAGGTGCTTATAGACTCTGAGCATGTAGGTTCAAAGTTTACCCAATTTATTGTGGTGCTAGGAAGTGCTTTAAGTTACAAAATCAATTGCATATACTGAGCTAGAAACAAATCTTGAAAGAACGGTTTCTTCTCAAGTTGTGTCATCCTATATCATGGCGAATTAACGTTTCTGAATTCATTGCTTTACCAAATGCAGTATCCCAATTGTCGTACTGATGAGAGGAGTGAAAGTAGACTGTACGTTGGCAATCTTGATCTGAGGATAACAGAGTAAGGAATATCTTATGAATTTAATTCATCCCTTGCATCCAATTTAGTAAAAACGAACACTTTTGGTAGCTGTTTGGTCAAAGTTTCTTTTCTTTCTTCAGGGCTACTCTTATTAAGATGTTCTCTCCATACGGAAAGATTGTAGCGGAGGACTTCCTGTGGCATACTCGTGGGCCAAAACGTGGAGAACCTCGTGGCTTTGCTTTTATTCAGTTTAGCACCAAAGAGGTGAGTTGTGCTTTTCCGATTCCATAATCTCTTGGCAATTCCTGATTTCCATTCTTAAAGTGAGCATGCAGGAAGCTAAACTGGCTAAGGAAAAGATGAACGGGAAATTGGCTTGTGGCCGCCCATTGGTTGTGCATCTTGCTAGTGAGAAATATTTAGCGGAGACGCCAGAAAGATCTTCTAAGGCAGTTGGTAAGGCTAACAAACCGAGCGTTGGTGGTAGCAGTTCTGGGCAAATTAGCCGGAACGATAAAATAGCTGCGATCAAGAACAAATTGAAAGCTATGGAGGAAGAGGAGCAGCGCAGCACAAAGAAGCAGAAGCAGGTAGACAACAGCACCCCGTGAACAGAGAGCTCTTTCAAGATTCCCGAGGGAAACTATTTTATGTTGAAGAGTTGTTCTAGTTCGATCTGGACGTTATGAAAATGTACTTTGTACTGTGTTGGCTTTTGTAAAATGTTGGGACAGTGTAAATTATAATCACATTTAGTAATTTAACCATGTTTTAGGACCATCAAATTCTTATTTTATATATATATATATACATATATGTATAATGTTTAAACGGGCGGGGCAGGGACACCCGAAACAGCCTCGCCCCGTATATGCACGTATTTTTCTTTCCGCGCATATGGTATAAACAGACCACCCAAAACTGTATAAATGGGGCGGGAAGGGCCAAATAAATAAGAGCTTAAAATTAAATTAGTTATTTGGGCAATATAGGCTTGAATTGGGCTTTACCGGGCTTAAAAGCACTTAGTGTGGACTTTCTATAAAAAGCTTCCTTATCACTTGACCATTGACCCATGCCACGTGGACCAGTGACATGCCACCGTGTCATTGTCACACCAAACCAAAACAAATTGGTTGCAGGTAAGCAGTGGGGGAAAAACACAGTCCTGGGCGAGGCATTGATGGCGTTGTCAACGTCGCCGTTTCAACTCGCCACCGCTTTCTCTAACTCGCCGCTGTTATTTCAAAAACCAGCACCAGGTCCACCACCACTCTCTTCCCGCCAAAATGGCCTTGTATTCTCAGCCAACAAAACTTTGTTATCTTCTCAAGTTCTTCCCAGAAACCGAATCAGGGAGCCATGTGTAACGGTCCGATCTCAGTTGAATTTTCCTCTGATTTCTCCTAATGATCATTGGGCCACGTGGACTGCTCTCTTTGCCACCGGCGCTTTTGGTCTCTGGTAATCTCTCTCTCACACACATACACACATTATGTGTCTTAATTTAGGAAACAGCCTGTGGAGAGGTTATAGGTTTGCCCTTTAATTTGTTTAAATAGATTACAAATAAGGGCCTCACTATTGGTTGGATTAATTTTTCTGGTCTAAAAAGTTGAAAACAATAATTTTTTTTTTTTGAAAAGTATGAGAGACCATGCTAATAGACCATCTACACTGTCATGTTTGGTATGCAGGAAGGAAATGGAATGGAATGTCTATTCATTCCATTCTTTTGTTTGATACCATATATTGAATGAGAATGACTATTCCTTCGGGAATGAAAATCTATTCCTTGAAATGAAATTCGTTTACTAAACCTATGAAATGTTCATTCCATTCCTTTAGTAATACTTTTCAAACATAAAATGATTAAAACAACCCTCTTAGATTTTTTAAGTAAACAAACCACCACTACCGCCACCGCCATCTCTCCACCACCACCACTGCCACCGCGTGAACACTATTCTTGTTACCTTTCACCATTTTTTGTAAAAAAAATTAAAAAATAATATTACTTTGTTAAAATTATATTTTTCATTAAGAAGGGTATTTGTAAAAAAACAAATTCAAAGTCATTCCATTCCTAATGCTCTTTATATTTACAACCAAACAATATAATGAGAATGATTATTCCATTTTATTCCAACTTGCATTCCATTTCATTCAAGCCTACCAAACATAGCATAGGGGATTTGGAATTGGAATGGGATTTGCCGTGTTTGGAGTGTGTGGAATTTTTTTAAAAATGGGATTTCATGGGATTTTTTAGAGAAAGTGTAAGTTTAATATCTACATTCTATGCTAATATATGAATATATGTGTGTGTGTGAAAAGGCCTATTTTGTAGAAGAAAAAAGGACTACCTAAAAGGGGATTATACTTATTACTTTAGGTGTAAGTTTCTTTTTGCAATTATTTGTTTAGGAGAGATTGAGCAAGTTCAAAGGGAGATAATGATGGGATTACACTTGTTCGAGTTCAAGAGAAGCGATAGGGTCAGTAGAGATTGAAAGAGAGAGAAGCTAAAGAATTAATGTTTTTCATTTGGTGAAGAATGAAGAGGTTTAGGAGAATTTTGAGGCTGATTTATTATTCTTCAAAAATATTTATTTAGAAAATGAATATGACAAAAGATTTAGTCAGAGCAACTTCGCCACTAGGGCTATGCTAGCTCTAACATTGTATTGATGCATGATTTTGGCATATTAAAGGTCAGAGAATACCAAGATAGGGAGCATGGTGAGTGCTGCACTGGTGAGCACTTTGGTTGGGCTTGCAGCAAGTAACATTGGGATTATTCCTTACGAAGCTCCGGCGTACTCAATTGTGATGCAGTATTTGCTGCCACTAAGCGTTCCACTGCTGTTGTTCAGAGCAGACCTGCGCCATGTGATACGCTCAACTCGGACCTTGCTCTGCGCATTCTTGCTTGGATCAGGTCATACTTCTCGGAGTTGCAATCTTCTCTCCTTTGCTTTCTTTGTTTTTAACCTTTTTTATTGGCATCCTTGCAGAAAAGAGTAATATTAATGTGACCAATTTGAATGAAAGATTGCCATGTTCACAATTATGAAATTACTTGAGTTGAGCTTTATGTCGGTTGTTTCACACAATGCTACCTGACTTGGTATTTGTTGTCAAGTTTTTGCATGTGTTTGAGCGTTGGATGTATCAAATTCCAAAATAGAAGCATGGAAACTCTAATTATGCATATTCTGTATCATTTTTTAAATACTTTAGTCTAGAATCTAGACTAGAGTAAAATGATGTTTTCGAAGAACATAATGCTCAATTAGTCATTCAACTCATTTAGAAGCAATGATCCCATAAAATAGAATCTTTAAATATGCTTTGTAGGTACATGTCCAAGCAAATGCGTGAGATGCATATTGCCATGCATTGGGGCCTATTGTGAATCTGTCGATATGAGTGTCTCTTATACTTTTGAAGTCATGTTACATCTGTCTTTATAGGTATAACTGTTGTAAAAAGCTGTTGAAATTGTATTTTGGGTCAGGATTGTGCATTATGGTGCTTCCAAATTTAAAAAAAAAACCAATTCCTCTCTTTTTCATTGATGGTTGATACAATCAAGAATTTAAAGTTCAAATTTTCTCTCATTTGATAATATTACAATATGTAGCATAACATATGTACTGATTTTCCATTATGTGGTTTCATACATAAAAGAGTACCTCAAATATTATTTGCTGTCCTATTTTGCTTCATTTTCTCATGGACAGAGGGTGGTTGTTTTTAATAGGTATACAAGTATATTTATGTGCATGGGATGAGATCTGGAGAAAAAGTGGTGGCGAAATTGAACCAAAAGATCATTTTCTATAGCTATATGTAGGCATAGGTATTATTTTAGGGTGCACTCGACTCGTAGAGGGTCTCATTTAGGGTACTGGGCTACTGGGTAGAGCCTTGGACCCGCCCCACTGAAGTTGGTATATGGGTTGACCCAATGTGTCCGACATCGATGCGGTAGTGCACCTGTGGTCCTTTTGTGGTAGTGCACCTGTGGAGCTGAAGAGCGTACACGGGAGTAGTACCTCCATGGTCTACGAGTCCTGATAACGTAGCAGTCTCTCAAGGGCGTCTACCACCATTTCTGCACAGCTCTAGCGGTATATGCATGTACTGCGAAGACTATTGGGGAGTGATCCATTGCACAACTGATCCGGCTGTGGCCACAGATGCTGCGTAGCCGTGACACGTGGACAGTGCGACACCATCCTCACATTTTGAAGGGATTGAAAAGAGCATGTGGCATGGGGCCAATGATGTAGTTTAGTCATAATAAATGCTCATAATGTGAATTCCACCCATTATTCCTAATGTGGAAGGAATTCTCTTTATAGGCCTACATTATGACCCTCATCACTTATTAGAGATATATGGAGCATTAGTAGGATTTGGGAACCACTATAATTAGGGCAACATTTTGAGCCAAGTCACCTATAAATAAAGGACAATAGTGCATTGCTTAAGGACCGGTTCCCAACCTCATTCTTTTCCCCTTTTCTTCTTTCTTTCTTGGAGGTTACTCCTTGATGACGGCTGCCATTTTCTTGTCCCCTCCTCTTCCTCTGTGCTTTGACCATGGAGGTTTGATTTCACCTTCATCACGTCTCGCCATTCTCCTCTATTTGCTCTTCTTTTCTCCATCCCTTGGTCTTTAACTACTTTGGGGGTATTTCATTCTTGGGGATTTTGGGTTAGATCTATCAATGCTCACTACCCACTCTCTAGCTGAGGCTACACTCTTTTCTCTTCTCCACCATATCTTTTCTCTCCTTTCGTCCTCTTTGCTTGAGATTTTCGACCATGGATTTTGACCCACATGTTCTGACTTGCTAGTGGAGCCTTCTCTCCAGTTTTCCCTTGTTTACAGCTTTCTCACCCACACTATCATTTGAAATGTTTCTATTATATGATTACTCTTCAGTCTTGATAGCTATGACAAACGCTTGCTTGTCGAGGTCCAGTGGGGGTCCGAAATTAGTATGTTGCCTATACGAAGGGGAAAAACTTCTTCACATGCAAGTAAATAGGTGCTTAGATTATATGTCTTTACTGTCCAAGTTCTCAAAAGTGTTAGAAAGGATAGAGTTGGATGTAAAAATATAGGGAGGATCCTTGAGCCACAAATAGTGGGGAATGTATGGCATTTTCTGCTGCAAATTGCAATTGTTAGAATATTTTGGAACAGTAGAATCTTTCTGGGATACACAAAAGGCATAGTTTTGGACATGAGTTTTTGAATGTTTTTGTTGGTTGTGGATGTGCATTCATTATAGAACTACGCCAAAAACCAACCAGGCTAAACATTCTGAGAGTTTTTAGTACCCTGTCATCCGACAATCCAAACCACTTGATCTGAACATAATAAACTTTGACCTATGAGAACTATTTTATAGCAATGTTGAAAAAATAATTATTTTAAAATTTAAGGAAACTTTGGTTTAGAGGAAAGATGAAGGAAATAGGTAGTGTTGCATAGCTGCATGTTATTACATAGAAAGCACGCTATTAGGATATCCTTGGCTAGATATTAAAAGAAGGGAAAACAATATCTCATCTATGTTTTCTATTGAATGGAAAGGATGCTTGTCTTTAGCTGTGCATTATCTCATTCTAACTGCAACTAATGCATTCATGGCATTCTTTTCCAGCTTTATAAATCTCTTTATTTTTACCACATTTGATAAATTGCTTACCACAATACAGATTGCTTTTCGACACACTTATCAGTAATTTTGTCTTTAAATTTTCACGTGTTGAAATTCAATTCCTGATTACTGATAAGTTTCAAGTGATTTCTTAGGAGAAACAGTACTATGCCCTTTTAGGGAATAATTTGTTGGGGAATCCTCCTGCAAACAATCAGATTAACACCGTCTTCGATTATAATGAAGTTATGAAGCCTAGTCTCTCTTCTCCCCACTCCAGCGATTAATCGCAAGAATGGAACCTCAACCCCACCCTCTCGTGTTGACACTTCAATTATTCTGCAATGTCTTTAGTGGCATGGACACTCATAATATCTAATAAAATAATTAGTTCCATGTGGGTTTAACACACCTTGGCTCTATCTTATCTTGCTTTCATGTGATGAAAACCGGTGCCCGAATGTTTGTGCTTGAATAAACGTGTTAGAAAGCCGATATGAATTTTGTGCAAATGAGAAGTTGGTTCCTTTTCTGAATTGCAATTCTTTCATGGTACAGTCAAGTATGATTATTGTAACACATTTTCGTCTTTCATTAACAGTTGGGACAATAATTGGAACTACAGTAGCTTTCCTCATTGTGCCTATGCGGTCTCTTGGTCAAGATAGTTGGAAAATAGCTGCTGCTCTCATGGGTAGTTATATTGGTGGAGGTAACTTGTCGGAAATGTTATTGCTTTCTTCCTTTGGCCTGATCTCTTCCAGCAATGTAAGGATTTCAATGGATCTTCGCTATAACCTTTATCTTTTGGGTCTTTCTGCCAATGGCATTTATCTTATTGAAATCTGTTTTATACTTCATCAGGAATTGAGCTTGTTCTGTTAATTTTATGAGGATCAAACTCTCTTGCTTTAATTCTTCTATTTGGTACACCGATAATTGTTAATAAGTTTCTGCTGGAAAAGGTAAATGAAGGAGGTTGGATAGATTTGGATGAGTAGCACTATCTGGGAATGTTTCAGAAATCTGATTCATCTGTAAAACTAAAGAACCGAGTTTTCATGTCTTACATAAGGTATATCAGTTCTGAGGGGTTTGTTTTTTGCCTAGAGCTGTCTTTAGTCTTTACCAATCTTGGAAGCATCCGCTTTACTGTCCAAAGAAAAGAGAAGCATCCTTACACATGAATTTTTTCTTAAATGTAACAAAGTATCTTTTTTTCCTTCTTCTTGTTTTTCCTTTTCTCTTTCTCTTTCTTTCTTCTTTATTATGTATTTAGTTATTTGTTGGGTGTTTTGTGTGTGTGTGTGTGTGTGTGGGGGGGGGGGGGGGGGGGGGTGTTAATTTCGAGTTACACTTTAGAACCTTCTACTGTCCCATGCTTAAAGAAAGAAAAGGTTTAACCACAAACTTCGATTTGGTGCATTTCAAGTGCGCTTCACGATTTATGTAAAACCATGTTGTTTGGTAGTTGTAGATAAGTATTCTTCTAGAATTTATCTAGAATCTATTATATGATACTACTGCAAAATCATCTGGTTAGTAGTCTCTCTGACTTTGAGGATAATTTAGCACGGGCTTCTTCTTCTTTTCTAATATCCATCACTTGGCCTTGTTATTTCCCTTTTTGCTTTTTTTTTTAAAATGCATTTATTTTGAATTTTCAGCTTCACAGCTGACCAAAATATTGTCTCTGATCTGTTGTAGCTGTTAATTACGTTGCAATTTCGGAGGCTCTTGGTGTTTCTCCATCTGTTCTGGCTGCAGGTGTTGCCGCTGATAATGTTATTTGTGCTATATATTTTACAATATTGTTTGCTTTAGCCTCTAAAATACCTCGAGAGGATTCAACATCAACTCAAGGTCAGCAATACTTAATTTAGTTATGTTGTGTTAAATTGAGATGGATGGTATAGATTAGCTTTTTCCTATCGGATGCCTCGAAAAATACTTTTCAACTATTTCCACTCTCGAAATGAAAACAATTTTGCAAAAAGATTTCTACCCAGCGGAATTTAGTTTAGGGTATCTGTGTAAATTATGTGATACACCCAAATATGAACCTGTGAGTGTGAACATTCGACACTCTCTATGGATATCAAGCATGGTCTTATGATGAACTTTTGCATTTGCTTAGCTCTGGTTTTAAGAGAAAACAAACAAGATTCAACTTTTCATAATGAATTGTGCAACAATTCACCTCTATCTAAACCTAAATTTCAGATGTTGCGATGGATATGCAGTCTGTTTCTAGAAGCAGGCTCCCTGTGCTACAGATCGCTACTGGGCTTGCCATTTCATTTGCTATCTGCAAAACTGCCAATTATCTTACTAAATTGGTCGGAATTCAAGGAGGCCTTCTTCCAGGGGTAACAGCAATTGTCGTCATTCTAGCAACTGTATTTCCAACACAGTTTAGTTACCTTGCACCGGCTGGTGAGGCTATTGCTGTCGTCTTGTTGCAGGTAACTGAAATATCTCAAGTTTATTGATTTCCAGCATATATGGAATCATGTCTGCTGAGATATGACTTTGGGGTTGAAACTAACCGATCCTAGTGATTCCAAAAAAATGGATGCCAAAGGAATCGATTTGCCTCAACAAACATTTTGAACTGTATAGGACCAGTTTGATCGGTTCATTTGTGCGGATTGAGCTAATTACCTAAAGAAAATTCAATAATTAATAGTTGCATATGCTTAAACCAAAAGTTAATTAACCCCAACTTTTTATAAACTAAATGAAATTTTCTTCTAGTTCCTAGGTTGGGAGTGCATTTTTAAATTCCTAAAGATAGTGATATGATAGTAATACTGTAATATGCAAACAAGAGTTAGCATATTACTTTATGAGGAAGAATTTTGTTTTCTTTATATATATATATATACATGTTAATAAATGTCAATGTTTGCAAAAGGAGATATCTTCATATATAAGCCTTATCAAATGTCTAGCAGAACTATTACACTACATTTCGGTTTGGTATGGATTGGTCTTTTTGACTTCTAAGCCACGGAACAATCCTAATCAATCCACTATTTTGGGACCAGAACTGAATTAAGTCGTATGATTTGAATTTGTTCAGACCACATTGATGGGGTGAACAGGTTTATGTGCACCATAATCACAATTGACGTCG
Organism: Cornus suecica; assembly: GCA_963922005.1. NCBI lineage: Eukaryota > Viridiplantae > Streptophyta > Magnoliopsida > Cornales > Cornaceae > Cornus > Cornus suecica. Next base: position 16,364,317 of record OY998243.1, read on the forward strand.
ACAATAGTCATTAAAATATTAGAAAAGGAATTTTCCGATAGCTATTCTCAATAGTACTGATAAATAGAATTATTCTCAGTTGCTTTATAGTTATTGAACAAGAGGAATGCTCTATTAGCGGTGATCTTGTGAATGTCCCCAATTTCGATCTCTAGACAATTTCTACTTCTAAACCTTTTAGTTATATGTTTTATTTTAAAATTATTGAACAAGAGGTATTTGATACAATGATTTTTCATACCCAGACAGTATTGATGACCGATATGTTTGAGAAAGTGACTTTTTTTTTTAAAAACTTTCTAGGATAAAACTAAAAAAATATCTGCACACCCATGGAGTTTTTCCTTCTATGCAATCATTAAAGTCAAAAAACATAATACAGCAAAAAAGCAAAAAGAAAAAAGAAAAAAAAAGAAAGACTAGTATCTGTGCTTCTAAAACAAAGTTGTTTGGTTTTAGAGTTTATTATCTAACGAAAGCACATACTGGGAAAACAATTTTGTTGGTCCTAAATTACAAGCAAGTGAATGAGATGTATGCTGTATTAGGTGTCCTATAGTTGCATTGCATGATATTGAGAAGTCTGGTATTAACTAGTAATTCACATCTATATACCAGTTAGTTATGAGAATTTATTTTTGGATCTCTGATTCGATATACATTATATTCAATTTATCTGGCTGCTCTAAAAGTTCACTAATTTGGCATTATTTTTTGCATACTTTTATATGCATTTTTATAGTGACTTATGGTCCCTGTTTCGAAAAGCCCAAAAATATCACACTTCATTTATTTTTGACAGCAGATCATTATTACCATTTAAGCATGTCAACTTTGATATTAATGTTGCCATTTTTTTAGCATTGAACTGCAATGTTGCTCGTGTATGTTATTACTTAGATTCGGAGTGCATGAGAATGTTGAAAATTCTGAGTATATTTCTTCTGGTAGCACAATGATAAACTTCCTTCTCACTGATATCTACAAATTAAATTCTTTTTTTCTTTTTTCCTGAAATATGTTCCCAACGTTTTGGTTTTTATGTTTATTCATCGGTTCTTATGCCTTGTTTCACAACAGATATTTTTCGCTGTGGTGGGTGCCAGTGGAAGCATATGGAATGTCATTACCACAGCACCGGAAATTTTCATGTTTGCTCTTGTTCAGGTCACTGTCCACCTTGTTGTGATCCTTGGACTCGGAAGACTATTCCGCTTTGACCTAAAACAATTGCTTTTGGCGTCGAATGCCAATGTTGGAGGCCCTACAACCGCATGTGGAATGGCAACGGCAAAGGGATGGGGTTCTTTGGTTGTTCCTGGGATTCTTATAGGCATATTTGGAATATCCATTGCAACATTTATTGGTATTGGTTTCGGAACTTTGGTTCTTAGACACATGTGAATTTGCCAATTTTTAAGATAAATGTTCAGTGAACTTTTATAAGACTGTGATTCAATTTTACACTGTCATGGCCTTGGAAATTTTGAGGTCAATGTTCTTAAATTCTGGTTCAAATATATGGCCAAGGCTAGCGTGGTCAGCAAAATGGTATGGTAGTTATAAATCTAACATATGTCAAGTGAATTTTTTCTGGCAATTTACAAATGGCAAAATTGATGGAATAAATTCAAGGTTTTCCTGTAACCCATATAAGCGGAAGAGCTACAACCCAGGCATTGAGACTTGTTGCTGCTGATTAGCCAAGGGATCGAAGCTTTTGATTTCGAGAGACTCGAGTAACCCATCCATATTCCCAGATTGGTCCTGAATATAGATAGATGGATAGATAGATAGTGTTGTTGCTATGAATATGATAGCATCTTCGATTATGCAGCTGCCATCATTCTGGAGTGTTCTGCATGTTTTTATTCCTTTTTTTAATTATCAGTTGGAGGAGCTTGAAGTTTGGATTTGCTACAAACCTACTAAGGTTCTGTTTGGCATAGTTTCTGCTTCTCTTTTTCTTCTGCAAAATGCTAGAAACAGAAACTGTTTTGAGAATCTGGTACCTTCAGCTTCTTTAAAACGCTCTTTTAAGATCCAGAAACTCTTCTGAAAATTTTGTCAAACACCGTTCAAAACAGTTTTTTGCTCCAGCCAAAAGCATCATTTGAAAAACGAATACAAACTGGGCCTAAGTCTGAGCTAAATGCTTATGAGGTAATAATGTGATTGCAATGAACTACAATAAGATACAATCAATACTAACCACAAAACTCTTATGACATTCATGAACAACATAAATTGCCAAGAACATGCAAGTTACAAATTCCCAAATCAACCCCCTTAAACACATCAATCATCTTTTGCTATCCTCATCCTCTCTCCACATCTCAACCCAATTGGTCCGAGCTTCTTCAAACCCCAAAAATGAACCCTTCTTCTCTGGATCCCAACTTGCAGACAAAGTCCCATATGCAATTCCCAAAGCTGATGCACCAAATGTGATAAAAGTGGTCAAGAAAGGTAGCCAAAGTGGCACATCCCAAACATGTTGTTCCTTCACTATGTTAAACACTTGCAACATTGCTATACCACCAACCAATGGCACCCCCACGTATGACAAGATCCTAACCACCATCCTCTCCATTACAACGTCCGATATTTTATCATCATCGTCATCGTTGTTGTCATCGTTATTTCCATAGTTTTTTCGGGTGACTGCTCCATTGTTACCATTAGTCCTTTCGATACTTTGATTAGCCCCGGGTGGTGGTGTGTTGAACCCTTTGGGTTTAGCATGAAGCCTCCATGTTTTGGCGGGAAGGTTTGGAGGTTTAAGGGTTTTGGGGGAGTGGAGGGTTGGGTTCTGTGGTTTGGTGATGTGAAGATGGAATTGTTGTAGACAGACCATGGTTGTCATGGGTTAGGATTTGTTTCTCATGGCACCAATTAACCATGCATGTATTGGTCTCATTTTTTGATATCTTATCCAAAACAATGAATGGTGGTGCCTTTGTGTATGGAGATGTGACGCTATTTATCTTGTGATATTTTTTTGAACATTTTTTAGGCTGTTAAGAAAGAATATACTGCTCTAACCAGCCCCAGTTAGGTTGCGTTTGGTAACGGTTTGGTGCGGTGTTAGTTTTTTATTTTGGTTTTGATTGGGTTGGATTTGGTTTGGTGTGTTTTTATTTTGGTTTCAAACCATGTTTGGTGCAGATGGTTTTGGTGTGAGAAAAAGTGATGCTGAAAAACCAAACCATATTTGGTAGAATTGGTATGGGTTAAAATATATTAATATTAATATTAAAATTAAAATATATTAATATACTAATATATTAATATTAAAATTTATAATATTAATATATTTTTATTATATTAAAATATATTATATTTTTATTATATTAAAATATATTAATATTTTTTATTATATTAAAATTATATTAATATTTTAATATTAATATAATAATATATTAATATTAAAATTTATATTAATATTAATATTAAAATTATAATAATATTATTTTAATATTAATATAAATATAAATTTTAATATTAAAATATATTATTATATTAATATTAAAATTTATAATAATAATATTTTAATATTAATATAAATATAAATTTTAATATTAATATATATATATATATTAATATTAAAATTTATAATATTAAAATATAAATATTATATTCGGTGCTACAGTGATTCGGGTTGCTATAGTACCCGCACCATCCAAAACCATCAAAAAGATGGTTCCAAAATCTTTCACAAATTTGGCACCATGATTTGCTACAGTAACGGTACCATTTTTTGGCACCATTTTACCAAACATGGTTTAGTACCATTTTTTGGCACCAAAACCATATTTTTGGCACCAAACCTATTTACAAAACAGGCCCTTAGTGTATAAGAGAACAATTTTCTATGAGAAAAGAAGAAAATAACATAAAACCTAAAAAATTAATGATAACAAATCACATTCAAGTCTCAAATTGTACCATGTTGTGGCTTGGTTGTGGTTTTTTTTTTTTGACAATTCTCTTAAAAAGAAAAAGAAAAAAACACTGTTGCTGTCATTTTTTTAAAAGGGTTATTCCACTTTCACTCCCTGAGGTTTGCCTTAATCCCACTTTGACTCCATTGAAGTTGAATATTCTCACTTTCACCCATCTTGAATTTGAATTTTGTCCCACTTAGACCCCATTACCCTACTTATCACTATGTAAAATGTCTAATTTGCTCTAAAAATGAGTTTTTTAAAAAATATATATAATATTCAAGGGGAATGCGGTAATTCCACAAATTTAAGAAAGTGAAAGTGAGAATACTCAACTTCGAGGGAGTTAAAGTGAGATTAAGATAAACCTCAAGAGGTAAAAACGAAAATAACCTTGGAAAAAACATTCTTCCATTGTTATAAAAAATTAAACAAAACTAGAATTTTCTAGTTCAGAAAATGCAACTCAAAAGTTTAGGGTGTATAATATGGTTCTAAGACTCTTTTATTTAGATATAATGTGAGACAATAATTTATGACATTTAGATTCTCACTTCGTATTGAAGACCACTTCTCCCCACTCAAAAATTAGCTGCACTAATATCACTTGTCATTGTCACGGGTGTTTTGCTATCCGATTCAAAAATTTAAGTTATTAGGTGGGACTAACACTTAATCCATTTATACCCAAGACATTTTTCATCTGGATTCGATGTGGGACAAAATTTATGATTTTAATGTGAAACAAAATTAGTCACATTATGGTATGTTTGGTATCCATATCTAAAATTATTTTTAAAAATTTTGAAAATAGAAAATCATTCTTTAAGAAACAAAAAAAAATTGAAAACACATATATGTTTTTTCTAACTGAATTTTCAATTAACCAAATATAATTTGTACAATTTTATAGTCCATAGTTTTCCAAAAATAAATAAGTGTTTTAAAAAATGCTGGTCTTAACTTGGTATGCCCAAATTTTACTTGGAAGTAAAAAACGTAGAATTTTGCCATTGTAACAAGAATGATACATGTAACGTTCGGGTAAGATCCCGCCTAAGAGAGAGTCGAAAAAACACAGAGAGAAGAGCGTTTTGGGGGAATTGAAGGAATAATCAGACGACGACATGGACGACGTCGATCGCTTGTTTGACTGCTTCAAATGTGGCGTCTCTCCTCCCCGTACTCTCTCTCTCTCACACACACACACACACACACACACACACACACACACATACACACACATACACACACAATACTCACATTATCACTTGATATTTATGAATAATATATACAATTCTTGAATCCTTTATTAGGGTTTTAATCTGTTGTGTATGCTCTCCTAAATTTGCACATCTCCGCCCTTGTATTGTTCATGTTGTTGTGTTTTTACTCATAATTACATGTTTATGCCCAATATCATATAGGGAAATTAATTTTGAACACCAACACATTATACACACATATCTGCAATTATTAATTAAATCAAAATCAATTGGACCCATTCCCTTTACAACCTGTCAAAGTCCCTGATGGAAGTATAAAGTTGAATCCAAATTTAGGTCTTCCAAGTGTCACATTTAGGCCATGTTTACTAACAGGAAAAGTTTCCTGTTTCCTGATTTTACATCCTGAAATAAAGAAGTAAAAGTAAAATTTTGTTTCCCAATTTATTTATACTTTTGCCATTAAGGAAACGTTTCCTCTAGTTGTAAAGATAAGAGGAAACAAGAAAAATGGTAATTCCTCTTTTTGTTTCCTCTCGGCTTCAAAATGATCAAATTTTAAAGTTGTAAAATTGGGACTTTCATGTCTTTTGCATTAATAAATTTAAATATTATATATAAATAATATTTTCTCCATGCTTTTGACAATCTCCGGGTGGTATTTAATGCGAAGAATGAGATATACATCTATAAGAAGCCTCTGAATCAGCATTTACTTTCATTTGTTGAACTTGACTAGGATTATGAATGTTGTATCACTGAATTGTAGGGTCAACCGATGGAAAGTTAAAGCAAGTGTTTTTTACGCACTTTTTACCAGCTTAATGAGTTAAAACTTTCCCTCTGGTGTCTAAATTTCAGTTCCTTCAGATCATCATCACTGTGTAAGAGTTGTTTTTTCCCCTTCCCATCCCAAAACTTCTTGATGAAGTTTGTGCAACGAATAAATTGATATGCCTTTTTTTTATATACTTCTCCGCGACATACTGATATAAACTATTTGCTCCTTTTATGTTTTTATCTACGGCTTTCCCTGCATGTTTTTTATTTGATTTCATTATAAGAACTTATTGTATCTTATATCAGAATCTGCCATGCGAGAAAGAAAACTAAACACAAAGAAGTTAAAGAAAGCGAGTTCAGCTCAAGAAGATTTAATGCATTTTGGCAGTCTGTCTTCAAGATCAGAAAATAACCAGCAAAATGCAGCAGATGCGCAACATATCATGCAGAAAGTATATAATACAGTCTTCTGTTTTATGCTTATTGGTTTCTGTGCACGTGCAGTCAGTTATTTTCCCTCTTTGACTTCTTGGTTACACATGCAGCGTCTTATTATTAGATTATCACAGATCTTAGTTGTACTTGACTTGCCATTTTTCCTTTTAGTTCGACTTGACAACAGGGGAAGTGAACAATTTTAAACCCGGGAAGCAGATTTCTCCAGTTGTATTTTATGGTTCTCCACATGGTGTCCCGCCAAAAAGACCAACTCGTTTGTTGCGATTATTACATGAAATACGCAATGATCTCACTGAACAAAATAAGTTGAGGTAATTTGAGATGTTGTTTGGTTATCTTGAACACTTCTAATTTATTTGCTATAGCTTCAATCACTTTTCTATGCCTCCATTCACTAGTTCGGTATATATGATTTTATCTCTTCATAGAAAGGAAGTATGGGCTACATTCCCAAGGCAAGACGAGGCAATGAAGTTTGTTAAAGAGCATACACATGCTTGTCTATTTAGTTACCAAGATCATATGAATGGACAAAGAAGGTTCCTCGTTTCAACATATAAGGAGTTTTGGCGAAGGTTGGTTTTGTTACTTGCTTATAATTATATTTGCCTAACGACTAGTATTTGATGGCCATGCTTCTAAAGTATTGTTTATGCTGTATTTTAAAATTTAGGTACAAGAACATGAATCCAAAATTCCGTCACCATTATGAAGTGATTCAGGAGGTAACAACTTTGTCATTTTACTCAATCAGCTAGAACAAACAATCATTACTATATGCATGTACCGGAAACGTGAAATATATCTGAATCGGACTTGTTTTCTTTCTGCCTAGTTAAATATTTTTTTTCAAGCAGTGCAGCCTGTAGTCAATAGTTTCATAATTTATATTCTGCTTCCCGTTATTGTTTATGCTTTTCAAAGAAATATGATTGCTATCATGTAATATCACGCCAAACTGGTAGAAGCTAAATTAATGTGTCAGGCTACACATATGTGGTAGATTTCTCCACTTACCAAATTTAAACTTTAAGTAGGCATTGACAAGGGATGCCAACTTGATGGAAATAATATCTTTGGAAAATGGTATATTCCAGGACCCTATAACCATTTGATTGAGGACCAAAACCCTAGGGTCTGATTAAGTGTATGTGCAAGGTCTGCAGTTATTGATCTGGAGGGGTTGAACAGGTCTTGTTAACAGTCTTAACTAATTTAACTACTTGGTGAATTGTAACTTGATTATAAAAATCTTAATTAAGGAAAAGTATATATTATCATTCAATCATCCTGATCAACTAATTCGACCGCATACGTAATTTGAAGTAAAGGTAAGTTCAATGAATCCAAAGATTTATATTTGAAGAACTCCAACGGGAAAAACACATAATAGAGGAGATATAGTACTAGGTTAACAATTCAAATCCCATATTCCCTAGTTACCTCTTAACACAGACTGATCCACTAAACTCACCACCAAGTCCACAGACACAGGTATGATAAAGAAAAAACCATAAAACCATTAGAAATTATACCCCTGTTTGGCACAACGGAAGCAAATCGAAGCAGAAACATAGAGCTCCAACCACAAAACAAGCAAACAACGTGCAACACAAAGTAAACGCAATATTTAGTGTTTCGGCCTCAACCGGAAGAAAATCCACTGTAATTAAGAGAATATTCCCTCTATAGAGAATGCCCACCCACTTGTTGCATCTATCCACTCTCACTCGCTGTCTTCTCACTCATGTCTCCATTCTCTTTTCTTCTCTACCTTCTCCACTCAACTCCACATAGAGTTCAGAACCCAACTTTTTGGAGCCCACCTCATAACATTAACACACGTTATGACCCATGTTTTCGTTATGAATTTTCCAACAAGACTCACAAACCTAACATTCTCTATAAATGTGAAACTGAATTTGAGTCATCCAATCATATAGGAACACATAAACCATTAGGAGTTACCAAGCCTACAGGTTAGCTATATATATAGCTCATTTCAAATCTTTGAGAAAGCTTGGGATAAAGAGCTTAATTTTGGAAAACATGTCTAAAACATTTATAGGCTTTTTTTAAACATCAAATCTAGGGTGCAAATGGTATCTGTGCCTTGAGATATTTGTTGTGTTCTTCATTTTTCTACATGTCCATATTTTGTCAAGATAGATAATGTGGCAAACGACTCAAGACATTAGCACATAATATGACCCAGATTTTCAGTAGGAATTTTCCAACACGATTCACTAACCTAACAACATGCTTTATTTATATAAGACTTAATTTGAGTGATCAGATCATAGAGGATAATATAGAAGATTAGGAGTCACCAAATCTGCAGTTTATTAGTGTCTACTTCTTTTTCTATTAACATTCTGTGCTCTTATTTATCTAAAGCATACTTACTATCCAGCTTTTAATTGGCCACAGAAGCCAAATGTTTTCATTACATCATTTAAAATCTGTTGTGGATAGTTACTAAGATAAAGCTTGTAATTCTCTGCATTACCTTCTTGGTTATTCTATCTCGTGTATGGAAGTAGGATTATGTTGTTTATGTGTTACTGTGTATTGTTGTTAGGGATTGCCATGCCACCTGTATTTTGACTTGGAGTTCAGTAAGAGAGACAATGCGGAAAAGAAGGGAGAGGAAATGGTTGATCTCTTGATATCCGTTATATTTGAAGCCTTACTTGAGAAGTACTCTATTCAAGGAAACCAGGAATGGGTTGTAGAGCTTGATTCTTCTACTAAAGGTTCGATTTTTACTGGGTGCAGTTAGCAATCTTTCTTTGATTTGATTCATTGTGTACAAATTTTTCTGTGCTAAATGTCATGAAACGTTAAGTACTGCCGTCTAGAATTTGTACCGAATGACTCTGTAATCTCATTGCTTTCACCCTAGACTACCTTAGTCTTTAAAGTTACTTTGTCCTTTGGTAGGTGTCATTCTGACTCCAAATTTTACTACCATTCATTTGATTGTATATACTGTAGACTATCATTTCAATCTTCATTTACAATTACTTGGTCATGCTTAAGACCGTATTTTGTCCTTAAGATTGTTGATTTCGATAACTTCATCTTGGTGCTTTCATGAGCCCCATGCCCACTTAAGACAGTAATAAAAACTGTTGAAGGCCCTTTATTCCTTGGCTTGCCATTTTTCAACTTTTTGCTAGGCTGGCCCCAACTTTGATTCTCTCATTTTAACAGATCTCAAAAAGGCCTTGAGACTTTCCATGCAAGTAGTTTCATCATGCTCTAGATTACTCTTAATGTTTTACTCTCAAATCAAGATAGCTTTGTCCTTCCAAAGCAAATTCCCAGGCTGTTTTGGCAACGGAATCTAAATTCCAAGGGTTGAGTGACAGGGCAAACCCAATGGGGTTATATTATAGGACTAGATGAGTTTAATACAGTAGAAACATACCCGCGCGTGCGCCAGAGAGGGAGATAGAGATAGATAGATAGATATATATATATATATAAAGAGAGAGAGAGAGAGAGAAATCTATTGGATAACATTTTTAGTTACATGATGACTCTCCTTGGTATTTAAGTGTAGTGTTTTATCTGATTTTACCATGAGTTCGGCCTTCTGATTTATTTTGTTAATAATTCTTGGTGCCAGAGAAATTTTCTCGTCATTTAGTCATCCGTATACCAAAGCATGCTTTCAAGGACAATTCACATGCTGGTGCATTTGTTGCTGAGGTATGTATTTGTTGGAGAGTCACAATATCTTTTATAATCAGAAAAAATTATAGATGCTTATATTCAACTTCAAAGTGAGGATACTAACAACTCAATCTACTAATAGTTATTTCTGTTTGTCTTAATAACTACAGATTTTCAATTGTGAGTTCGACTCCTACAATTAGTTCAGTCCTCCATGCATTAGAGTTATCTAGTAGTGATATGTTTTTATGAGCTTATAGAGTATACAATTTATCAAAAAATAAATGATAATTATTTTGCATTTCTACATCTTACACCTTCTTTTGGTTGCCTTGTTCTGTAACTACTATCTTATTCATCTATGTTGTGGAAATATCAAGTCCATTCACTTTTTGATGACATCTATCAGATATGCTCACGGATTATTAGTGTGAGGGAGAGGGATAAAAGGTACGAAGAATTGTTTATTTCAAAAGACTCGAGCTCTGGTGATGTCCCGTGCCAGCTATTTGTGGATACTGCAGTTTATTCAAGAAATCGATGTTTTCGCTTACCTCTATCTTCAAAAGCAGGGAAGAATTCATTGCTTCTACCTACTGAGCGTTTTAAATGTAAGGGCATGGTATGTCTCTCCCTTCTACGTAAGATCCGTAATTGAATTTGGCGTGGGATTTAGATTTATAGGCCAATCAATGTTGTCATTGTCCTCAGATAGATACTCTAGCAATTTTCTTTCAATGATTTAACTAGTGGATGCTAATAAATTACAGAGCGAGGAAGGTGTATTCATGGAATCCTTGATCTGCAATATGGATGTTGACTGTGAGAAGCTTCTAATATGTAAAATGGATTCTGATTGTGTTAAGGCCCTTCACTTCGACACAGAGGTATTTCAGGCCCTCCGAATAACATCACTTATACTTTGACCTTTTTTTTTTTTCTTTCTTAAACCTGTCTGGTTGATGTCTAATGCATAGGACTGTGATATTTTTGTTTTCTTTGAAGAAGATTGTATTTGTTGCATGGAAATTGATTTACTTAACAATTGAAATCTATTTCTACAGATAAATAGCAATTTCCATAAACAATCTGGTGCTTCTCAAGAATTCACATTGAACACTTGCATAAATGATGTTTCCAGAACTTCTTTGATGGGAAAGTCTCCATTCCCAGCTTTGGACATGTTCATAGAATCTGTTGCTTCGATTGGAAATGTATCAGGTTGTACATTGTTCACTGAAACTTATTTTTCCTGCAAGCATGAAATTACAAAAGACTTGTTTTATCTTCTGTTATATCATATATTTTGGGTACCAAATTTCACTTCTACCTTGCTCATACTCATTAACATGAGCTATAAGAGTGTGGTTGTCATTCAGTGCTGTCTAGCGTCATAAAGTACATAGTTCTGATAGATAATGAGTCATGGGTCTCTCGCTTTACCTAGCCAAGGAACTATATTTTCTGTTCTCTATGATCGAGTTGAAGTGAAAATTAAGCTTTTAAAACACTTGTATAAGAGCATTGTATTAGCTACCTATCTACTTTAAAAGCTGAAGTTTTTAGAGATGGTGTAACTTAAATATTTCCTTTTGGTCCAACGCGTGTAACAATCTTTTAATGAGGGTTACTGTGAGGGTTGATTTCGAGATCTTTGGCTCTTACACCATGTTAAATACTCACGTACTTTAAAAGCTTCAGCTGTTCGAGAGGATGTAACTTCAATATTTAAATCCTTTCAACACATTCCACTGATATTTCTTACAAGGTCTAATACATGTTGCACTTTTTAAAATCTGAAAGACCCAACTTCAGCAGCCTTTTGAATCCTGTGGCTATTAGTGTATGCATAGTCAAGAAGGTCAAGTGAATGTGACCATAATTGTTTCTTTTTCCTTTTTTGGGAGAAAGTGTCATATCTTCATGTGTGTATTTCGAAAGTAATGTTATGCTTTGGCTGTCTTTGACTATAAATTCCTTTTAAATTATTGTTTAAATGCAAAATGCTTCTTCTTACATATGTTTTTTTATTTCTTGGTATTTTAGGAAAAATTCGAAGTTGGTATTGGTTCTCAGAATATGGATTAATGGTCTACAGCATGTCAAGAAATAGATACTGTGAACGAATTGGTAGACAGCACAAAAGTAATCATGGTACTTCTATTTTTTCCACCATTTACTCGTGTGCTTTTTGTCAAGCCATAATCTGACGGAATTTTTGTCTGGATTTACTTGTGTGATTTTCAGTTAGTGTTATTGTCCAGAATTTAGTGAAGCAGTACGAATGGGTTTCAATAGTATCTGTTCTGGTTGTATACACATATAGTGTATGTACAATTCATAATTAGGATTAATTCTGTTGTCTCACTACACTGAGGAAAGAAGAGTTCCATGCATCTTACTTTGATCACCTAGTATATTGTACTGGCCCTCTAGTTGAAGCTTAAAAGTTAGAACACTCGACTTAATGGGCCATGTGTACGAGAAATACCTGGTGAAAATTAAGTAAGGCTTACTTAAAGTTCTAGAATTTTCTTTTACCGATGAGGTGCTGGATAAAATCTTCATTTTTCTAATTGATTACGATCATTTTGTCTGGTTTTTTTGGCACTCCCCAGTGACACATGCCCAATCATACTTCAGGCCCATAATCTAAACATCAGGTTCCAAAGAGAGATCCCACAGGAATATTGCTTTCATCTTTTGTTTCCCACATGAAAGAGATTGGTCTTGACTTTCACTTCCAGTAATATTTTGAAATGCTTTAATCTAATATCATCATATTCATCATCCTTGTCTTTATAGCATATTGATGGGTTTGGCTACATGAATCCTCTTTTACATCCTTTACTATATTACACCATTCTGTCTCCTAAATTTATCATATGAGAAAATTAGTTTATTATTCTTTAACTTCGTTGTATATTATTATTTTTTTATATGGGAATAGTGGCTAATGTGTATGTTCTTTTTGTTGCTTAGTGATGTATGTTGTTGACCTGCAAAGGGCTGTTTATTATCAGAAATGCCATGATCCAGATTGCAGAGGTTGAGAATAATTCTAACTTGTATTCAACTTTATTCATTTTGGAACAATTTGACATGTTAGGTCAGTTCCTGAGCTGATAATTGTACAGGTTACCGATCCCCATTGCGTCAAATTCCACTGGATGTGGTACCTAATTCTAGAATTTCACCCAATTCTGTGGGAAATGATGAAGGATGTATTGATAATATCTTTCAGCTCCGATCTGTCAACAAAGGTCAGGAGCATATACCACCTTACAGCAATCAAAGCATTATAGACAGCTGCAAGAAAGACGGGTGGTGGCTCAAAGCTATAAGTTATGCAGACAAGATTGAGAACATGCGAAAAACACTGGATCTCAGTGGCATGGTTTGTAATTTTTCTCCACTCATGTCTAGTTCTGTTGTTGCCATCCACTTCATTTCAATGCATCTACATGGCAAAATGTTTATCTGGAGATAGTTTCCATCCAAATGTTTGTGTTGTTACATTAACTTATTTTTTCTCTCCCCTAAGGTAAAATGAGGTTCTCAAACTGCTGCCTGTCATCCAGACACTCATCTTCTGTTCTAACTTCAGTCTTCCTGTGTCGCCGGAACAGGATGAAATACGCGAGGATGAGGAGGACGACTGGTGGCTGGCAGTTGAAAGGACTACATCCCAGGCTGAACTAGCATACCAGGGAGATGTTTAAATGTTATAATGGTTAGTTGAAAAATAAGTCACTTTAATTGCTATTCATTTGATGCCAAAGCAGTAGGCAATTAGAGAGAAGAAAGATATGTTAACTGATTCTTTGTTTTCAGAATCATGTCAGAGTTAATTGCTGAGTATTCTCAGCTGACGGTTCCATAAAAAAAAAATGGAAAAAGAAAAGAAAATGAACACTCTTTGTATAGGCTTCTGTACATGTGTCATTACCTCTATTGATCTGTTTCAAGGGACTGAAAGTTCTTGGTAGAGTTCAGTTCAGCTATGGATCTGCAGAACCTTAATCTGACCAACTTGTAGATTAATCTAGTGAGGTTTATAATTTGTTCGGTCCACTTACCCCTTTGTGCAATATTTGTTAGGACAAATTATACAACTAAATAGATTGACTCTCAGTCAAGTGGGTAGAATTAATTAGTTTTATGAAATAACATGCAGGATACCATCCTTTTCCACGCTTGTATGATTTGTACCTTCGTGAGGATTGTTTCGACTTATCTTCCAGGTCTGTGATACAGAGGCTTGGCTGTTGTCTGGCTACATTTCGACATTTAATACTATTCTCGAGTAAAGCTTGTAAGTCGAAACTTTTACCTTTCACCAAAAATGTCCCTTGAAACAGTAATAAGTAGCGAAGTAAAATTGGTATGATTGCAAGTGAGGAAGAGATGATTGTTCAATCATTATCAAGTAGATAATTAACGAAGAAAGCTTACAAAGTAATTGAAGTGTGAGAAGGTGGAAGTTGACTCGAATTCTGAAGGAGGTAAATGTCTTCCTTCAGAAGTGCAGGTGTGATCGTCTTCCTTATTGTGTAGTTTTTTATTATCCTGTTTCAGTAACAGTATGGCCAATGATTCCTCAAGGCTAGAATCGGGTGATCCTGTGAACTGGACTCAACGATGAGTCAGTCTGATGAACCAGTGGGAGAAAAAGCTGAAGGTGTTACTGTTTACAGATATGGAAAATGCAGAATGAATGTGTCTTCTCTTGAATGTTCCGTGATCGTGATGCTCAGCACAGAAGGATGCTCATCTTCTTGACAGTTGAAGGATCAGAAATGTTGAAGTCCACTGGTTGATCAATGCATTGAGGTTGTGGAAGCTATAACTCTTGGAGCTTCAATGAAGCTATGGTTGAAGGAGAAATATATTGAAGGAGACTGCTATACAATTATGGTTGGTGTGATAGATGATGCCAAGGAGTTGCTGCAGCAACATGAAGCTTTTTCCATGAATTGGGTTCCACATTTGTGTAGGCTTTGTAGGTCATGAAGTGAACAAGTAGAAGCTCTGTTTGTCATTGGGACTGTTTGGCCACAATGGCTTTGTACTCTGTTGCATATTGGTTGTACTTGTACCCCATCCTTCACTTGATCAATGTTGTTAGGTTTTTTCTATGGTCAATACACTATAATTCTTTTTCCCTTTTATATGTGTGTGTTTTGTAAATTAACGGAGAAACCGCACAATATATGAGATAGTAAAAACAATAGAGATGGAGAGTGCTCTTATTTCTCAGTGTTTAGAATGAATCAGATACATCTTTATATAGCATTCTTCATAACTACCATAATCAATATTTGAATGGGTTGAGTGTCATCACCCATACTGTGACCACTGATATATAACACTCCCCTTTGGTGTCCATTATATTACACTGCTCCTCAATTATATAAGTACATATACAGATATATGGTTGTGTTTTTATCAGTGTAGTTTGAAATATATAAAAGCTATGGTCCAACCATGGTTCGCCGAACTGGCTGGTTCGTAATGTCATCTTGACCAACCAATACCCGTTTAGGCTGATATATCGATTGGTGTTAGAATTCACACCTGAACCGGTTCTCCAAAAACCGGCCGATACCCAAGCCGTAAAGGACGTTACAGCCTTGAACCGCCCGGTTCGAACCGATCAATATGTTGACCGAAGAAAGTTTTAACTAAAATTTTAAACTAATTATAAGTGTGGATTGGGCCCAATCAGCCTTTGAAAGAGAGGTCAAGTTAACCCAATATAGAGACAAAGGTTAATCTAAAACCAATAACTATCTTTTATAAATACCTCAAAACTTCTTACAAGTTGTCGATGTGGGACAACAAGAAAATACAAACTAGACTTCTCCAATTAGTAGCTTCTATAAGCCATTCAGATTTAAATATTTTACTCAGTGGCCGATGTGAGAAATAAGAAAATAACATTGAACATTCAAGTCACTTCCTAATTCCTATACAATAACACTTGGTAACAATTTGCAAGACACAACTTATTCTTTAATCATCAACACACCTTAGAGCATCCGGTATGGAACCAATTGTGGCGAATATGGTGTTAGTTTAGCTACCACATAACCATTTGTTAAATGACTAGCCACATTTGGCTAGTGATTTAGCTAGCCAAATGTTTCTTACTAAATTATTGAGGAAAAAGACAAGAGTAACTTGCATAGATAATAGATCCTACTAAACTGACATTCAAAAAGACACTCCATATACATTAAAAACAAAATTTTGTTATAAAAATGTTTAAAATCATACAATATCTTATATGTATAAAATATATATATATATATATATGTATATCTAGAATGTATAGAGAGATCAGAGGGAAGAAGAGATATAGATTTTTCTTTCAATTGTGCGCACCCATTACAAATTCATTTAGCCTATTTATAGGCATAGAAAGATGGAGACAAACGGAGTAGGAGTGGTTGAGATATTAAATCCCACTATAACTTTCACTTGCTAATAATATAGCGTGTGGACCCCATACAATATAAATAATAGATTTATAACACTCTCCCTTGGGATCCACATCACAAAGAAATATGCCTCGTTAAAACCTTGCCAGAAAAATCCATCGGAAAAAAATCTGATCGAAAGAAAAGAGTACAAAATTCTTGTGTGGCTGCATGGGATAAAGTCTGCCTCATTAAAACATTTGTCTGGAAAACCCAGTGGGAAAAAATCATGACGAAGAAAAAAGAGTACAATCATCTAATGTAGCTGAAAATGGTGTATCATATTTGCCTCGTTAAAACCTTGCCAGAAAAACCTAGTGGGAAAAAACCTAGTCGAAGGGAAAAGAGTATAATATGTTGATGTGGATGAAAATGATATTGCATTATAGCTACCTCGTTAAATCATTGTCAGGAAAACCCAGTGGGAAAAAACTTAGTCGAAGGAAAAAGAGTACAACCTGTAGATACATTTTCCACATAATTGTTCCCCCTCATTAGTAGGAATGTAGTAGTTGATATGACAACTTCTTGAGATGATGCATGTGTATTATCTGCTTTGATGTTGAAGCTCAAGACCCAAATTGTAGGAAAACATCCGAACAAATCTTTGATATATCTGATTATAAATGTTGCATGATAAATCTGAGTCAGAAACATTCTCAATTTGCTTCATTAATGAATGAATTGAATAAGTGGCAGTGATAGATCTCCATGTGATAACAATGTTGTCATACATAGTCCGAATTTCTTGATATGTCTATGCACATAGAAATATAATTATCCTCATGATCCTACTGTAATGTATAGTCATTGAGGCGACTGTGTCACATAGAAATAGAATTATTCCCATAATCCTCCTGTAATGTATAGTCGTTGAGGCAACTTTGTACAACGATTGTTGTAATTAGATTGAATAAATGGTACGTGGTGTTGAATGAGTTGTTTCATGAAACTTAATCCTCTTGAAATATCACTGTCAAGTTACCCATGTAAATATATCATAACCACGTCCATTGGATGCATGTCCAGATTTATTGCAACTGCAAAACTTGTTAAGAAACAAATATGATTTCACATATTATATAAGAATAAATTTTCTTATATACAATACCAGTTTTCTGTTAGAAACCGTGAGCTTCCAGTTCTCTGTTAGAAACCGTGAGCTACCAGTCCTCTGTTAGAAACCGTGAGCTACCAGTCGGGCTTTGTATCATAATATTATTTTAGACCAATCATTCATATCGACATTATTTGACGCTGAGAGAATGAAATCCTCATCATACATTTCATGAGCGTTAGCAGTTGTCTGTGACAACATTATTGTAATACATACTCTTTATTGATAGATACGAATCTTCACCAAGGGCATGCCCCTCTTTGATGGTATTATTCTCATTTGATACCTAACTCATATAAAGGGTCATTGCCACACAGACTTTAGAATCATTGATTGGCGGATCATTCTTGTATATATTGGTTAGTACGGGTATCAAAATAAAATAATTGATGTATAGAAAGTGATCTCACCAAATTGTTCGGAATTTATCATTTCTCCCCCTAATAATGGAAAATTTTGCTTTACAATAACCTACAAATTTGGGCTTTGAATAAATCACTTATTAGAGGTTAGTGATTTATAATAATGAATAACATATAGGTTTGAATTTGAAAAAATTCTCCTTTTGGGAATGTCTTATATTCGGTGTTGTAAACATGCAAGATATATAACATAAACAACATATAACTATACTATTATATATATATATATATATATATATATATATATATATATCAGATAGAGATATATTGAAAGAGAAGAGAGAGAGCGCATATCAGTGTCTCCCTACTTCCTTCTTTCAGATGGATCCCTTTGATAATGCTGAAAATTTGTTTCTTCTCCTAGATGACAATAACGAACTCTCATCTCCCTTGGAGATCCCCATGGATGACCTCAATAAAATTTTTGTCACAGATGATTACTCGTAGCTAGAAGGTACTTGGACAAGCTCCATTTCCAATTCTGCCCCTGGTAATCCTTTATAAATATCTCACTCCTTTAGTTCATTTTATCTACCATTCTCTTCATTAATGACCTAGAATTTTCTTTCTTATTGTAGATCCAACTCCTTTTACTGTAGATCCGAAATCTACATCCCCTTCACCACAAATGGATCAACATCAGCCTTCTTATGAGTCCTCTTATGAGGATAATATGCCTATCAGCCTCACAAGATGCCGGGGGGGGGGGGGGGGGGGGGGGGGGTATCACATGCAGAAGGGCATTTCGATCCCCTACAAATCGAACAGATAATACTCCTCCAAATGGGGTTATCACTCGCAGAAGGGCAATTCGGATCCCCTATAGCTTGGACATATAATCTTCCTCCAAAGAAGATAAAAGCTGTGATTTCTTCTAGTACCTCTACCCCCTTGTCATTCTCTATGCGACAAGCCAGCACTGTAGGTGCCTAATCCAGCATGGATCCTATAGACTTGGATCCTAAGGGGTACACTCCCATGAGTTCTCCAATGGTTCCTAGTGCCACTCCTGCTACAGATGTGCCTAGTTCTTCCTTGGGTCCTTTGATCAAAGCATTTCTAGTACATGTTAGGCGTCTTGCCCAGAGGAATCCTCTTATGGACTTGATGAAGTGGGGTCACCTCCAATGCCACATCTGGAGTATAAATACCCTGAATCGTATCTAGAATAGATATCCAGAGACATTTACTGGTTTCAAAGCTTGGGTGCCTCCTTTTCTTCAGGCATTTGCCCTTGATAATCTGGCTGGCTATATTGAAAGAACAAACTCATTATGCTTGGCTGATATTATGCCCGATGAACTCGAGCTTGCACGTGCGATTCTTATTGAGGCAGAATCAACCTTGATTGGCTTGCGCAGCTGGTCCAGTATATCGAGAAAGCAACGCAGGATGACGCTACCTTAGTAAGGGAGCAGGCCAGGGTAAAGTCCAGAAGACTGATTGAGGAAGCCATTTAATTCGAGACTCGTGCCCAAGAGCTTCGTGTAAGATCAGCTCGTGAGAGTTACACGACTGATCATCTTGATAAGAAGGTGAGTGCTTTGAGGTCCGCCCGACGTTTGTCTCCTTCTGATCCCTTCATAAGTCATTTTGTAGGATAATGGTAATGTAATTTTCTCTTCTTTAAAAATAGCTTTTCTTGACCATATTCATTCATAACATATCCTTATATATTTAAGTATATATATGACACAAAGAACCTAGTGGCTTAGTGGCAAGGCAATCCAGATTTGTTGTAGTCAAATATGGTCGGATTCCCCATGGGCTACAGTTAAAATCATTTTGGGACCATATTTTTCTTTTTAAAAAACGCAATAGATAATGAAAATGGCTAAATATATAGCACATTAAGCACAAACGTTAGTAACATAATAAATAATTATTTTGAAAGATAATGAGAATTATTTGTCCCACACATATTTTTTATAGTGCATAAATCATAAATGCAAGTAATATAATTGTAATTGGCAGATTTACCCATCAATGTAATATATAGTAAATTGGTAGATTTACCCACCAATGTAACATAAAGTATATTGGTAGATTTAACCACCAATGTAATAAAAATTAAATTGGTAGTTTTATCCACCAATATAACATAAAGTAAATGTTAGTATTGTCAGTAACATAAAAATAAATGTTAGTGACAAAAATTAAATCAATAAAATATTATAATATAAAGATGTCCTTGGAGGTTTAAGGTCCGCAGTCCTCTTATGTCCATAGAGTTCAATGTCCTTTAATGTCCTAAAATTTAATGTCCTTGGTCCTTTGGGTACTGTCAAGGAAATAATATTTCTTCTCTATATATGTTTTAACATTTTATGATTGGTTAAATTAAATCCAGAGACGGTACAACCAATCATATGAAAACAAATATAGGTGATAAAACCAACCATATAAAATAACTACAGATGAACAATTTAAACATTATAAAGTTCAATGATAAAATTACAATTTTAATAAAGTTTAGGGATTGAAATGTAATTTCAATAAAGTTACAATCCAAAATATAATTATCATAAAGTTAAGGGGTCATTTCTTAATTTTAGCAAATAACAAGGGTCAACCCATAATTATAATAAAGTCTCATGGGTCTATATATAATTAACACATATATATAGTTAGTGAGTGTAAGAAAATTTCTTTGGTATTCGCAAATTAAATTGAAATAAAAAAATTCACATGTATGCAAACTTTGCGAATCACAATATATATATATATATATATATATATATATGTATATATATTCCAAAGATAATCAAACATGAACATGAGTCCATTATCTAGAGAGAGTCCAAGATCATGCTCTGTGGTGTAGTTGTAGTGTCACTGAAGAGAGTGATGACGATGAGGTGTAACAGAGATAGTTACTGATACTATATAAATTTTCATAGATTATTATAGTATACTAACTATAGTCTACCTTAAATCATATATAAGATTTTTAAAAACAAGAATCACCTCAGAAAATATTTATGTAGGATTTTGAATTGGAATAAAAAATATAATTTTTATTTTATATAAAAATACCACGAGCTCAGATAGGCAGAGACTCGTGTTGATAACGTGTTATAAAATTGTTTAAAATCATACCATATCTTATATGTATATAATGTATATATATGTATATCTAGAATGTATAGAGAGAGATAAGAGGGAGAAAGAGGTATATATTTCCCTTTCATTTGTGCACACCCATTACAAATTCATTTAGCCTATTTATAGACATAGAAAGATGAAGACAAACGGAGTAGGAGTGGTTGGGATATTAAATCCCACCTATAACTTCCACTTGCTAATAATATAGCGTGTGAACCCATACAATATAAATGATAGATTTATAATAATTTTATATTTATAAAAGTTAGAAAAGTTGTTAGTCTAAGTTATGGCCACAAATACTCTAGTGGATATAGCCACTTGTATAGCGGATGCCCTTATTCTTTTATCATCAAAAAGAGAACACACATATAAAAATAATGAAAACTCTATCTTTATCATGTTATGTTATAAACATACCCATATAGTTATATTTTTTTATCTCATGTGCGTGATCGGAAAAAATTCTCTATTGCGATAACCGATTCCGTTACGTAATTCCGATACTAATCCGATTATGTTATACCGCAACCTTGATCCATGCCGTTACTGATACCGCGACTGCGAACCATGGATCCAACTCAATTGCCTAATATTATCATGGTAATTTTAAGACAAAACCCATTCGGCAACATGGATGTGCACTTCGAAAGTTATAGAAGAAAAACTGGGTATACTATGTATAAGCATGTACAAAGGTTATATTGGTGCAGTTTAAACAAGATCAAGTTTGGGGAGCAATCGGGGTGCAAGTTGGGTCAACCCAACCTGATCCCGATGCCAACCCAATTTTGTTTTAGCCCAACCCAGCCCGCCCGAAGTACGTTCTGGGTTGAAATCAACCCAACCCGACCGGGTTGGGCGGGTCACCTGGGTTGGTTGTTTTTCATTTATTTTTCTGTATACATATGTGTATAATTGTATATATATATATGTTTATATGAGAAGAAATTAGAGAATCAATTTCTCTAATCTACAACAAGATATGGGTTTACATACATATATATATATTGAAGAAAAAGTCATAAAATGATGGAAAGAGATGCAAAGCCATGATCGAATCCACCGAAAAACAACTCCTTTGCTCATCTACATGTATGTATACATATGTATATGTATTCAATTTATTTTTCTTTGTATATATATACATATATATGTACTTATGAGAAGAAATTCAAGATTTAATTTCTCTAACCTATTACATGTTATAAGAACAAGATACGGGTTTTATATACATATATATATATATATATATATATATATATATATGATGAAAAAGTAGAAAGGATGGAGAGAGATGATGCAGAGAGAGAAAGAAATGAATAAGAATGGAGAGCGGCGGGGCAAGATGAAGAGCTTTTAGGGTTTCATCTTGGTTTATATATGTATATAAAACTCAGATCTTGTGATGGCTGTAGACAAATACATATATAGATAATATATATATGATGAAAAAGTAGAAAGGATGGAGAGAGATGATGCAGAGAAGGACAAGAATGGAGAGGCGAGTCAAGAGGAAAAGCTTTTAGGGTTTCAAATTTTTTATTTATTTTTTATTTTTTATATACTAATGAAATTCGGGTTGTTCGGGTTGAACCCAACCCCAACCCAACCTAACATGAGATGGGTTCAACCCGGTTGAGCCCAAATTTAGTATTTTCCGGGTTGGGATAGCCCACCCAAATTGCAGCCCTATCTTTGATACGGGCATGCTGGTAACCTGTTAGAATACATTTATCTCTTCCTCTTAAAGAATTTCATCATTCATATATTTTTTAAACACATATACATGAATGATTTATATTCACTCTAATGTATTTATCTCATAAACATATCTATGGAGATTTCTTGATTTACTAACCTTTTTAGTATGAGAAGGACGAACAAGAAATTTTTTCCTCAGTTGGTTTGAGTCCTCATGCTAATAACGTTTTGTAAATCAACAGCGAAACCGCACAATAAATGAGCAAAAACAATAAAGATTAGAGAGTTCTCTTATTTCTCTATATTTTTAGAATGAATCAGATACATCTTTATATAACATTTTCCATAACTATCATAATCAATATATGAATGGGTTGAGTGTCATCACTCATACTGTGGTAATGAGAGATATTGGTTAAAGATTGCTCTCGCCCATTCTGTGGAGACGACTTGATATATAGTCGTGTATATATATTGCTGCTCTTGAATAGGGAAAAAACATCAATATTTATTTATTTTTAAAAAATTAAAATACTTTTGTCGTTCTACTCCAATTTTTAAAAAAAATTAGACTTTTATTTTTATTTTAGTAGTAGCAAGTCAATGGATAGTAGTCAGTCAATGCAAGTTCTTATATTCCAATTTCCACGTGCATTTTCTCATTTCTAATACTTCCAAGTTCCACCAACAGTCCTTCAAAACACTCGTCAATTATAAATACCAAGACCCACCACCACCACCCACCACTGCCGCCGCCATGACACCACCACCAATATTCATCGACGCAGCCACCCTCACCTCCCTCCTCCCCTACAAAACCCTAATCCAGCACCTCCAAACCACCCTCCCCTCCGCCGCCGCCGCCACCATCCAATCCCCCCTCCGCCACTCCCACGAAACCAGCCCCACCTCCTCCCTCCTCATCATGCCCTCCTGGTCCCTCTCCCCCTCCCTCCCCTACCTCGGCACCAAACTCGTCACCCACCACCCCCACAACCACCACCTCCCCGCCGTCCACGCCACCTACAACCTCTTCCACTCCCTCTCCGGCCAACCCCTAGCCACCATCGACGGCACCCACCTCACCCTCCTCCGAACCGCCTGCGTCTCCGCCCTAGCCTCAACCTACCTCGCCCGCCCCAATTCCCAAACCCTCCTCATGATCGGCGCCGGCTCATTAGCCCCGCACCTCATTCGCGCCCACCTCACCGCAATCCCCGCCATCACAAAAGTGATCATCTGGAACCGAAGCCTCGAGAGGGCAAATAAATTGGCAGAAAAGATGAGACATGAGACTAAAATGGAGGGTGTGAGTTTCGAGAGTAATGGGCATTTGGAGGAGGTGTTGGGGGCGGCGGATATAGTGAGCTGCGCCACCAATTCGGAGAGGGCGATTGTGAAGGGTGTTTGTTTGATGGACGGGGCGCATTTGGATTTGGTGGGGTCGTTTAAGCCGGGGATGAGGGAGTGTGATGAGGAGGCTATTAGGAGGGGGAGAGTGTTTGTGGACAATGAGGCGGCGTTGGAGGAGGCCGGAGAGCTGGTGGGGGTGGTTTCGAGGGAGGAGATTGGCGGGTGTTTGGTGGAGTTGATCAGAGGGGAGAAGGTTGGGAGGAGGGAGGAGGAGGAGATCACTGTGTTCAAGTCTGTGGGTTCTGCTGTCGTTGATCTTCTTACTGCTCAGTTGGTGTATGAGACTTATATGAATAATATGAGTATGACTAAGTGATTATATATATATATATATATATAGGGACTTTGTGGGGTGGAATAATGATCAGATTTTGAAAATTTTGTAGAAAAAGGATCAAACTTCTTTGTTATAAATGTATGTTTCTGTGTTCATGTTCTTGTGTTGCAGAGTAATTTCAGTCTTTTTTTGTTGGGATACATCTTGTTTGTTGCCCAACCCTAAATCTATCTAGCCATGGCCTACGGCCTATAATATTGTATAAGATGATACTGTGTATATATACTTAAAAGGAGGAATAAAGAACAGTGAAAATATTTACCATAGGTGGTGTTTGAAACCTATTTAGTGTTTATAAACCTTGGAAAATAAATATATACATAGAAGGCAGTACTTGACTCCTTATTTACAAGTTGTGCATAAAATCATGGAACCACATTTACTACTGTGATACTAAAAAGAAGTTAATGAAGGAAGAAAAATAATGTGCTTTCTTTTAGGTGAGTTAAACAGGTACCAAATTTACAATATAGTTCATCAGAAATTTCTCCTCCTCCTAAAGGATAAGGGGGCATATGGATCCTCTAAGTTGATTTTTTCATCCGCTTCGGTCTGCTCCATTTAATGGTGCACAGATCTCGAGATCCTCACTTGATGTGTTGTGCGCCCTTATATGGAGGAGTAGACATAAGCGGATGGAAAAATCAACTTAGAGTATCCATGTCCTTCCATAAGAGTGACTATGACTTGTAAATGTATTGTACAAATGAATTTCCATCCTCCATAGGACACCACAAATTTTACCTTCATCAATGAGTGAAATGAAATTCTTTAATCCACCTCAGGTGAGGTCCCTCCATATAATTCACAGAAGTAACTACTCAGACTAGCATAAACACAAACCATCATGCTCTGATACAGTTTGTATCCAAGGTGAAGAAAAGAAAGGGCAAAGCAATGGGCTTTAAAAAATGGTTATTTTGCATTAAACAGATGCATACACTGCAACTGAATGAAAAAATTCACTACCTTATTTATCCAGCTCTCAGCCTAAACAATAAGACATACTGTACAAAATTGACAACAACAATTTGGTACTTGACATCATCACAATTCTGTTTGTTGAGCTTCTTTCTGTTTTCCCTGCCTGTGTTGGGTTCTTGGGAATAGTATATCATTCAATTGTTTCTCGGCGCTATATACTGAAGAGGCCTGCAAATATTAACAGTTGAGAAAAATAAGAAAATTATTGGCGATAGGAGGTTAGTCTTATGCTTGAGCATTAGTCCAACAATTTCTAAGACTCTGAAGATAATGTACCGCTTGTTACTCTCTTGGTGATGTTGCTCAGCAGAAAAAAAAAACATGAATATTTTGCTTTTCTAATCTTTTGTATGGCCTTTTGTCTACTTCCCGTTCACATGGTTGCTCCTAGTTCGTTGGCATATATTGCCACATAAAATTGAATAGCTGCATGAACCCCTTTGCTTAATAATGTTTCCTTCATATGTAACAGTAATACTAACGAATATTTCATGTTGATTGCATATTACTAATGTCTCTCATGTACAAGCTTATTATCAGTTTTTAGACTTGTAAAAGGTATGTAACATGCGTGCAGACGTATATTACTGTTGGAAGTTTTCAAGAAAACTTGAGGTCGGGGGAACTATTACCCGTTTTGTAAATGCAAATCTCAACGTCTGAACTTGTGTTCCAGAGCAAACTCTTAGGTCAAACCCCAGAGTATCTATACCGGTTACTGTAGCATCCTGTCATAAATTACAGCAAAGTTTAGACATATGAGCATATGGTATATCAGTTAATATAAAAGAAACTCATTCATTCAAACATTGGGCAATCAAAATAGAATTTTTTATGTTGTAAGCTTTCCCTCGAGTTCATTTAGATTTTTATGTTGTACTTGCCAAAAAACAAAAACAAAAAACAAAAAAGAAGAGGTATTTAATGCTTTTTAAGTTTTTCCATCAGTTCATGTAATGGCACAGCCGCACAGTTACATAAACATCAAAGAACTAAACTCTCTTTCTGAACAAAAATTCTCAAAGTAGCATCTCAATTGTTTTCACACAGAATTAAGAGTATAGAAAAGAGGTTTTAAGTATTGAAAAGTTCAACCACGGTTCACTTCTCCTGGTGGTAAAATCGTTATCATCATGGAGCTGTGACATCTTTTCAGATCTTATCAACTGCCAACTAATAAAAAATGAGAAGAAAGGGGGGAAAATCAACAGTCTGACTTGTACACAGACTCTCGAAGGTGTCAATTTCCAAATATCAATTGCTAAAACCTAACTATACTAATCTGCATCTCATAAGAATGTCAGACCATTTTTAATATGTTAAGAGTATGATGGACGACTTAGACCTTATGGGCACTGTACAGGTTGATATTATGTGGGGTTCACTAACTTTTTGCATTTCTCTTAATTTTTATTTTGAAATTTAGTTAGTTTATTGCAACGGCTAATTTTTTACTTACGGTGCATGTAGGAAAATTCAAAATTTCATCAATGAGCATCACAATCACTATTGTGCATATATATGAAGTAAAAGAGCACACATGCTTGTTATGTGGAAATTCAAATAAAAATGGACCTAATCCAGACAGGCACGCTCCTCTACATGAAAATTATATTTCAACTATGTTAACGGTTTCTCACCCTAGAACCCCTCGTTACCTCATGAAATTAACTGATGCCAAACTTCCCCAAAAATTCTCCAAGCCATCTGTCCGAATGTCAACAGACTTCGCTCCTCATGAATCCGCTTCTCCAGTGATTACTTGCCCTTTCTGCTCTGATAAGTGATCGGTTGAATCAAATTGGATATTGAATTACACCTTAATGAACACTCAATTACATATATCGTTTTCTAAGGACACCCTAATTTAAGTCAATTGGGAATTCTCTCTAGGATTTTCTCTCTCTAGGCAATTAGAAACTTCAATACCATGCCTAAACTAACTACAATCTCATATATAACACTAATAGGGGTAAACCCAACAATTAATTAGAAGTCTCTGTTAAATTTGGTTTTCAGAGAGTTTCCAAATTTTTGTTTGATGAATTAACCTTCCAATCGAACTCCACTAAACTGACCTCAATCCATCAATAGTTAGATCGAGGCATACTCTCAAAAGAAAATGAAAAATCTTAATTGATCAACTTTTTAATTGATGGGTACTGAAAGATGTTCAATCAATCAAGCATTTTATCCTTTGGCACTGTTATCAGTATAAAATATAATTTCTGGAAGTGTGCATAACAATAGCTTTGACAAACCAAAAAAAAAAGTTGAAATAACACTGCAAATCTCATCAAGATCAATCAAGCTTAACTTACGTTTTTCTAAGGCCAATTCCTAGATTTGTGATTCAGGCTGCAACTTTTCCGTCATATTCTCACAATCATATCTACCTTGTCTTCAACGAATGTACTTAACCACACTTTGATACATTACAAGACAAGTTTTTAGATGGAAGTTGCCAACACATGACTCAAATACCAACATCTGTAACTTGGCCACAATTGCGCATCATTTAAAAATTTGCATATCATTTTAGAATTTTAATTGACAAGCGCAAGCATGTTACCTCCGCAGGAATACCCTTGCATCTCCAACAAAGTGATTTGAGGGCTTGCATGATTTTCTCTCCACCAGCTTTAAGACGAGATATAATTTTGGCAGCTGAATGCGCAATTGCATCAGGTCGAGCTTTCCCAAAATCTTCTACTTCGACCAGAGTCTGTGAAAAAGTTGAAAACATAACATTTTTATTTTCCTTTGTTGGTCAAAAGGTTATTGACATCTACCCCACCCAACTGCTTTGGGTGCCTTTATGTGTTCCTCACTGAGCAAAACAAATGAGAAGAGAATCTTATTGCAGGCAGAAGTGTATGTAAACAAAGTCTGTGCAAATTTGTTGTCTATAGCATATTTCAACTATGGCACAAACATATATATTTTTTTATCACTGAACAAGAATGTGCAAGGCTCTAGAATATTCATAATCACAAAATCTCTCAAGGTCCAAAAGGAGCTGGCAAGTGTTCTCTCCATCTAAGATGCCCCTAAGGAACCTTAAGATGTACCTGATGTCCATGCGCAGATATCAACTGAATCTTAGTCATCTCTAGCTTGTAGAATGAAGTTCCACTTTGCAGGCTTTCATCCTTCTCTGATTCCTCTGCCCGAATTGAGCTATTTTGAGATGGCCCTAGCTCATGTCTTTGGCCATTAATAATGTCAAAATCTTCCACCTTGTCTTGTCCAATTTTCCCAATCTGATTTGTGTCACAATCACTAGATTGGTGGTCAGATACCTGTTTCTGGATGACAGAGTCTTCTTCAATAAAGGCGGGTCTTAAAACACCTTGAATAGCAAGACCAGCAGGAGGCTGGTCCATAAAG
Organism: Cornus suecica; assembly: GCA_963922005.1. NCBI lineage: Eukaryota > Viridiplantae > Streptophyta > Magnoliopsida > Cornales > Cornaceae > Cornus > Cornus suecica. The sequence continues at coordinate 16,393,367 of OY998243.1, forward strand.
TCTATAGGATCATCCGACACAACCTATCATTGGACAAGTTCCCCAAATAAATAGAACAGTAGAAAAGAAACTGGCACAAAGATGGGATGAGAATCGAAAAGAATGGTGATATTTGTCCATTACTTGTGTAAGAGTAAATGGCTGGGGGAAAAAAATTACTCCATCATGGTATAAAAATAATACTAAGGGCATTTACCTCAGCCACCTTTTTGGCAAAATACATTGGATGAGAAGAACGCATAGTCTCCAATTTTGCCCAGTCCCCAAGTGCTTCATCACCTCCCTCCTCTTCAAAAATGGAAACCCATTCCTATAAATAGGCAAATTAATTAACATAGGTAAATAAATTTTACACAATTCTCAAACTAGAAAAGAACTAGAAAAGAACCAGAACTGAAACCAAAAGTTGCCACCGTTTCATAATTGTCATCCTCGTCGCTTTCATCATCGTCGTCCTCGTCAATGTCATCGTTAACATCACTATCTTCATCGTCAATTTCCTCGATACCCAAATCAAGATCTGATTGACCTAATAACTCCATCTCACTAATCAGTTCTGTAGTATCCAGGCCGACTATGACTTGCTGCATGGTGTTGAAAACAAGTAAGCGACCCAAACAACTAATGGATCAGATGAACCTTGTTGATCATGTACATTGCTGTCAGGAAAAAGTGCTTCTTATTGTTTTTATAGTTTTCTAAATATTTGTTGAAACAATAGATCATAGAAGCATGCTCATGATGTTGGTACACGGGAAGGGAGGTCGATATTCTGTCCAGCAGGGAAGTCTCACTACTTTCAGTCAGTTGGCTAACCAATTTACTAAAAGCACAGGGAAAAAAAGAGGGGGAGAGAAAGAGAGGTAAAACAAACCAAATCTAATGCAACTTTCTAAGAAGCATACCAAAAAGAAAAGGAGTTCATATATTTACACTATGTTCCATATCAGATTAGGTCGCTCAACAATATTTTTATATAATCCAAACATAGAAATAGCATATATGCTATCCAGAAGATAAATGGCATAAGAAATGTGGAGAGAGAGAGAGAGAGAGAGAGATGTGAGGAGAAAGAGATTATAGAATTCAAATATAATAATAATTAAGAATTAATAAATGTAATTTGCTTTGACTAATTTACGTTAAATGTGTTTCAAAAGCATAATATTTGAAGGTTTTGCTCGAATTCAATAACTAGAAGGAAAATAAAAGAAATGGATAAAAAGAGATTGCTTAACTCTTAACACTGTTTTCACTATCCTCGTAAAAGTGGGAGGCTTTGGAGAGAGAGGGTTCTCTTTCAGTGAAAGTTTCAAAGTACTTATAGAAACCCTTAAAATTATAGGAGGAGAAAATTAGAAAGATGATTAGTCTTAAGCCATCTTTATCAATCTTTTGGAACTTTGTTGAATAAATCTTGAGCAGCCACTAGAGAACATCTCTTGCAGCAGCGAAAGAATATCAATCCTTTATGCTATTACTTTTGAGCATTGTTTAAATGCAATGGAAAGATTATTGATCAATTATGCTATTATTTTTCAAGGGTAATTTTCATGCATCAATGTTCTATTATGCTATCTAAATGCAAAACGGCTTGATAGCAAATTAAATAAGATAGATTTCTTTCTTTGCACTACTTCCCCTTTGCAAACAACAGTAGAATTTTTTTTACCACCCAAAAAAGAAGCGAGAAAGAGAGAAAGAAAAACACAATAACAAGTATTACTATTCTTTCCTATCTTTTCCATTAAAACTTATGCAAACACCAATAAGGATACTTTCTTATCTTTCCTCTTTTTTTCTCTCGTAGATACTGTTGTCCTTTCTATTCTTCTAAATCCTACTCATCCAACTGAGGTCAAAGAGTGTTTGAATCAGTTGGAAGTAAAGAAAGAGACAGACAGATATTTTCTCTCATACTTAACATAAAAATGAAGAGACCTAAAAAGAGGTAAGTCAAACCCTTTCGATAGTGTTTTCACTACCTTCATAAATTGAAGAATTTTGGTAGAAAGGAAAGGAAATTAGTAACTAACCCCTTATGGCCTTATCAAATGGAATTAGTTAATTTGTACCCTTTCTCACCACATGATAAAATATCCATTTACTTTTCTGTCTAATATTTTCAAAACCATTTGAAGGGTATGCTTTCCTTACTTTGCTTTCCTGAACATCAAACCATGCATGATTTATGATATAGTACCCTCATGTCCCTTCTGCCTTTCCAGAGAATAGTATACTTTTAAGGACAAATATACTAGTGACAAAAATAGTCAGTTGTAAAAATGTTTGATGAACAAAGTACTTTTCAATAAAATAAAAATAAAAAATGATAACCATGGTATGTTGATTTAGCTCATGTTAGTCATAGGAATTAATTTTGATTTATTTATTATGCTAGGAAAACAATCCTTAATAACATTAAATTCCACTATTTACCATTGTTAACCACCCAACTGCTCTAAAAGCCTAAATTGTCAAAAAGGGTGTAACTTAAGTATTTTTATACTTCAACACGCCCCCTCACGTGTGGCCTACTTTTTGGTCCAACACGTGAAACAACTTTTTTTAAGCGGGTGACAGTGAGATTCGAACACAGAACTTCCTGCTCGGATACCATGTTAACCACCCATCTGCTCTAAAAGTTTAAGTTGTTAGAGAGGGTGTAACTTATGTATTTTTATACTTCAACAACCACTATCCTTGCCCATTTGATTTCATGATTCTCACAAGTTTCAATTACTTCAAAATAAAACAAAATACACAACGGTAAGAAAGAAATTCATTCATAGCTGTTTATATAAAAAAGGTTTAGTGGCAGAATAGTACGTCTTGTTCATTAACATCTCGGAAATATTCCGCCGGGTTCATCAGAATAACAACAGTATACCGAAATGATGAAAGAGATCGCTGGGAATAGAACTATATATTATAAAATATTATTGTAATAGAACCACAACAAATACAGTTATATAGGATCCTAAAGTTGCATTAATCAAATTTGAGTCAAATGAGAACTAAAAAAATGAAAAATAAAATGATAAAATGAAAAGGTCTATATGCATATCCACACCACCTTAAGATGAACACAGTTGTGTGTATGCTTATGTGTGTACATTTTGTAAGTGAATTTGCTAGAAGTCCACATTCCATACCACATAATTATCCTCAGAGGCTAAGCTTCGAAGGCCATCCTCTTCATTTTTCACTTGAAAGTAAATATCTGACAACAAACCAAAACAAATGATACTTCAATAGTGTAAACAAAGCTAAAGGGCGCCGATCACAAGTTAAGATTCACAATAAGAGTGAACACATAAAAACACCAAACTTACTCCCATGTTCATCAGTTACATAAGGCAAATCTGGCCAGAAAATGTTCTCATGAACTTCTTCATCAATAAAACCTGAAAACATTAGCGTCGCTTTGCTGTTTACCTGACAGTGACATGCTAGAAGCAGCATTAGACATGTATGGATAGCAAGGCATACAATTGATAGAAATATGTGGAGCTGAAGAAATGCTACTAATTATAATTAAGACAGCCAGGCTACAAGGTCCCTTCAGAAATAAATTCAGCAGGCCAGCTCAAAAATAAAATTAACAAATAGTCTTATTTATAATAAAAATAATAATAAAAAGAAAAAATAACTATTATACTCGACCCTTGTATAACTAAATCCTTTTTCGATTAACTTTCCAGAAAGAATCAATCGAATTAGACGTTAATGTGAAATCCCCTGAGATAGCAATAGCACTTTTCTTTTGTTTGATCGAGAAGAAACTCTTTCTAGCGGTCTTATGAAGGCAATCGCCTCTAATAACCAATCACATATACTATCAATTTTGAGCTCATTTAGGGCCTATTTGGACGTCGATTGAATTCAAATGACCCAGCTTACCACTATGTCTATAACATCATAGTTTAAATAGTTCAGCATCTTGAACAACTCCTTTATACAGTATGGAACTTCAGCATTAGTCTTCCGATATGGTCATTGTCAGATTTCCTCAAATGAAAAAATTCAAGATTTAGCACTAAATTTCAAGATGGCTATCATATTTCAAATGCCATTCAAGATGATAAATTTCCGATTGCTTGACTATCTAGTGAACTAATATAAAAGGTTATCAATTCAAAACCAGACGGACATTCAAACAGGCACTAATAATGTGTTTATGACAATGACCTAAGACTAAACCCTTTATTATTAAGAACTCCATGATGAATGTTCAATTACAAGTCCTTTAGTAAAATCATTCTAAGTAACTAGAGAAGGTAGAAATGACAGTAGTACCTCAATGATGGTCTTGGTAATTTCGGCAGGAGTGAGTCTAGCATCCTCACCCTCCGTTGCTTCTGAATCCGAAATGTCCTCAAACGGATGATACCGTGACGGCTTTGTCTGCTCTAGCGGCCCCGAAGATGAACCAGACTGCTCATCCCCCGTTGCTCTAACCCTACTTTTAATCAAATTAATAGTTCTTGGGTAAGACCCATCATTTAATCTCGGAAACCTGTTCCTGTGAATCAATTCTAACTTAATTATTGTAAAATTGCTAATCCAATAAAAAAATTCAAACCCACAAAAGCAAAACATTCATTTCCCTGGTTGTTTGCTCAGATAATGCATGAGAAATAGAAAAGGAACTGAATTTAAATTAGATGACAACATGAGATAAGGCATGTGTCTTCTGGCCAATCAATTCTGAATAAATTCTTGTGAAATTGGTAATCCCTTAAACAAATTCAATCCCACAAAAGCAAAACATTCATTTCCCTGTTAGTTTGCTCAGAAAATGCATAAAATGGATTTAAATTGATAACAACATGAGATAACCCATGTTTGTTCCTGTGAACCAATTCTAACTATATTATTGTAGAATTGCCAATCCCATAAAAAGATTCAAACCCACAAAAGCAAAAATTCATTTACCCCCTATGTTTGGTTGCTCAGAAAATGAATGAAAAATAAAAGGAAGCTGGATTTTAAATTGGATAACAGCATGAGATAACGCACGCTGTTTTGGGTATTTTTCCATTGCTGGGATTATCACATTTCTAGGTTACTTTCTAGGCAACCAAACGGAAAACATGTTTGAATGATGTGAACAGAAAATGAGGAGTAATAAGTGGGTGTACCGAGGGATGAAGAAACTGGCGGGGTGAGAGAGGCGGCGGCGGGAGGAGGGGTCGAAGGTGGCGGCGGAGAATCTGACGGCGGAGGGCGGTTCGATGATCAGCATTGTGGTGGAGATCTGTGAATGCTTTGTTATTGGCAGTGTGTTGTATTTTGTTATCCGAATGGGACTGTCCCCTAATTGTTGAATCTTATACATACATATATATATAGTAGTATATGCTATTGAGGTACTATTTCTCTGCGGACACTCGATAACGGCACATAGTCCCTACTTCTTGGCAAGTGGCTGTCAAAAGAGTGGCCACAATAGATTGCAATACCCCCAAATTGAAGTGGTATGTACAAATGGAAAATACGAAAAATAAACAAATAAAAATAGTAGGATAAAGTGAAAAAATCCCTCAAATATGTTCAAATTTGTAAATAAGTTTTTTGAGCTATAATTTGTGAAATAAATATCTTAAACTATTATTTTTTATTACAAAATGCCACAATGTCTTATTTTTATGAATAGATATACTGTCTTTTATTTTTTAATTACATCTAATGTATTTTTCTTATTAACGAAGATAATGGATAAATTGATACTAATTTGACTAAATATATTCCTTAATTGATTTTTTTCCGTAATTTGATAAATTTGTTTAAATAAGGGTTTAAGTTTTTTCAATATAAATCTAAGTAAAAGAAAATGAGCTAATTTAACACGTATTAAATAATTTTTTAGTTCTTCACTAATATATGTTATTAAAAAAATTATGATAAAAATTAAAACTTAGATCATGAGTTTATTTTTAAAATTTAAGTTTCAATAATATATTAATTATTTAAAACTAAGTTAGCTACAAATTGCAATTCTATTCTCTAATATATTTACTTTAGTTAAATTAAGGCTAATGGTATAATTAATATCTTACATAAAATAATTATTATTGATATAATTTACACAGTGGACAAATTTAATCCAAATGATTGATTGTAGCAATTTTTTTGTGCAGAGTATTTATTATTGGACTTGGAAGGATTGAGGAGGGTGATTTGGGTATTACCTTGTTGGTGATATAAGTACAAAAAAATAAAATAATAAATCTACCATAGTGTTACATAAGAGGAATTCTGAAGAGGAATTCTGATGCGTTTTATAAAGGATTATTAACATAAAACTTCCCATAATTTCAGATTTTTAGCAAATATTTTTTTAATGTGCTCGCCTCTCTACTATAAAAGTCTTTCACACCCAAAACAGTGTAATTTTAAGATAAAAAAAAAAGAATTAATACGCTATGGTTTGGAGTCGAAAAGGAAAATTTTTCGGGAAAAAAAATATAGTGAAGTGGGTAATATGACACCTAACAAAAATTTTATTAAAATTTTGAAACTAGATGGATTTATGTTAATAGTCCTTTTATATAAAAGAATAGAGGGTCTCAATGAAGATGCATACATAAACTTGAAAGGTTTCATGGAAGTACAAATAAACCTCAAGGGGTCGAAATGAAAATTACCCAATTAAAATTGATTCTTGTTAGGAAAATTAGGGGGTCTCAATGAAAATATCATAAACTTCAAAGGTTACATTGAAGTATAGACAAACCTCAAAGGGTTCAAATGAAGATTTACTTAAAAAAACAAAAATATCTATCTATACAATTGTTTGGTCTCACTTTCCCTCTTGTTTGGGGGCGATATAGGAATATGTTGGAAGGAGAACGGAAAGGCAAAATCAAAGTAGAAGGAAAACTAAAATGAGCGAATAAAAGCAATATATATGTGTGTGTATATATATATTCACATGTAGATATATCTCCTTCTTAAATGACACCTTTCTCATCTGTTACTCTCGCTTCTTTTCCCTCTACTTCCACCTTGCTCCGGCCAACTCCAATCCCCGACTGGTAACAATTCTATCTCTCATTACAAGACCAATTTTATTTTCTTTATTGGTACAAAAGAAAATAACTTGAAAAATATAAAATAAGAAGTAAATTAAATTAAATATCTCATAATTAATTTCTGATAATTCTATTACAATCATTTGCAATAGAACTCTTCAGTAGATGGGTTCGAAGAGGCTGTTTTAGGTGATAAATGCCCCATTTGGGGTCTGTGGTTGCTATCAGTTGATTTTTCAAGTTATATATATATATATATATATATATATATATATGTGTGTGTGTGTGTATGTGAGTGTGTGTACAAACCTAATTTCTTTCTTTTACCCTTTTACAGGATGCTTAGTTTGAGGTACCCTCCAGCAATTTTTACCAGAAGATTGGAGTCCATTGAATTTACAAGGAGGATTAATAGCGTTGTGGTGAGCTTTCATTATATATATATATATACATACATAATTATTAAGTTATAAATTGAATGAAGCATAAAATCAGTCTAATTTTATCTTCATGGAACAAGAATTTCGATGGTTCATACTTCTGAAGTAGAAAGGCCATGCCATATGTGATTATATGTGTTTTCTATGCTCCCCTGTTGATATAAAAAACCGAACAATTTAGAAAAATATGGATCCCCTTTAGCATCACAATTAAGTAAGATGACCCATGATAGCTTACTGTGTTGGTATTCTATAATGCAGTATAATGTAGCCTCAAACTGTAAGGAGCTCCATATATTACAAATAGTACCCCAGGTTGGTGTGATTAGGCTATGGATTTTATGTGATGTATATCCGTAGTCTCCATATTTTTTTTCCATCATTGAACTAATAATATAATTTTTGGAAATTTCTCGCATATAGTCCGACTCTTTTTTGGAAGAAAAAAGAATGGGAATGGAGAGCATCCATTGTCTAATGGATAGGAGGGAGGTCTTCTAAACCTTTGGTAAAGGTTCAAATCCTGTTCGGCGCAATTTTTTTGTTTTTGTATATTTCTATGTCAAGAAAAACATTTTGAATGAATCGAATCAGAGACGCTTGATAACTTTTTTTTTTCTTTTATCTTTTATCTTTTTGTGTATCCATTCAGGCTTAAGAACCCTACTTCGAATTGATTTCTGCCCTCATGGACCTTAGGATGTTGGAGTTTTGCACCTGGTATCATAATGTGTGAAGAGGCGCTTTAGGGGCTGTTAGCCAATTAAGTCATGATTCTCAGCTTTGACAGTGTCATGTTTTCTTTGATACAGTGTTGATCATTTCAGCTAGCTCGTTAAATTTGATCCATGGTTCTAATGATTATCAGCATGATATTAGCTATGTGACTCCAGGAGGTATTCACTTGAGATTGGAGGTGTGTTTTTGGCGAAGTGTGTAGTGTTAGGTTCTAACTCTATATTATATTATTCGCATGTTAATATCTCCCGCAGTGATAAGAAACTGTTTTTGAAGCATTGGGATCTTATCAGGTACCATGAGTTAGAAAACCTTTCAACTTTTAAGATCATACCTTGAGACTTTGGTTTTGAATAGGGATGATAATTCGTGTTTGCGGTCATAATCGTGTCATATTCATCTAGAGTATAATGCAAAATAAACCGGACACGACCCGTTTAATAATCGTATTAGGGACCCTCAACATTAGCCCTACCTCTTTATTAAACGGGGTACATGTGTCACCCATTTAGTGACCTCTTATATTGTTTATGATTTTCAGAAGCACCATATTTGCTATATAAATAAGAAGTCTTAATTCCACCAAATTACTAAAGGATGCTTAATTAATTGACAAAAGTTTTGGATAAGTTATGACTCGTGTGATACAGGTCAACCCGAACATGAGGCAATTAATTAAACGGGGATATCGTGTTGACCCATTCAGGACTCAACCCGATTAAGCGGCTCGAGTTGAGCTTTGCCACCCCTTATTTTGAATGTTGAAATTTTAAGAAGGGACATGCTAATTTCATATCTTCTACCAATGGGCAATGTTTCTCATCCCGTTCTTTCTACTCTTATGCTCTCTTTGGTTGGAGGAATGAAAAAATGGATGTAAGAGGGGGAGGGAGGGATGAGACATCCTTGTGTCTCTTTCACTTATTGTTTGGTTAAATGGAATGTAAATGGAAAGGACGGATGGGGTAACAAAATTTTCTTGTTTGGTTGGATGGAATAGAAAGATAGTTTTATATTAGTTTTACCAATATGTCCTATGTTTTAGATAATTTTCATCAAATATACCCTCATTAGTCGCAATAGGTTACATAAGCGAATTTTTAGGTAAGCTAGACATGGAAGTAATATATTTTTGTAGTTGATTATTTTTCTGTCCCCTCTTCCCTCCAAACTTAGGCGGACAGAAAAATGTGAAGGAAACATCCCTCCTTGCTTCCTCCCCCTCTCCCCTTCTCTCCGACCAAACAGGAAAATGTCATCTTATCCTTCCTTTCACCCATGCCTCCTCAATCCTTCCCTCCAACCAAACATAACACTAAAGATGCAATTCATGAGATACTAAGTGTTAAGTATTTAACTACATTCTTTTGTTGTTTGGGTAATATAAACTATTATACAGATGACAACTATCAAGTCACTTATATGAGTAGTAGACTTTTGCACATGTTGAGTGGTTGCTGTAAAATTCTGCAGTATTCTTTTCCTTGTCCACAGGAGAACTGGGACTATTCTAACTTCTATTAGTTCTCAGGTATGTGCTGCAAAAGGTCCTCGGCCAAGATATGCTCGAGTATGGAAAACCAAAAGGAGAATTGGGACCATTTCCAAGTCAGTGAAGTTTGCTCAGTGTGTAAGTTTATTTTTTTATTATTATTATTGTTCTTGTTCTTATTTTGTCGGCACTACTTAAAGATATTTTAGATTTTGTTGGCACTACTTAAAGATATTTTAGAACGAACCATAATTTGTGATTCTGTTTTACATGTTTGAATCTATAGCTTTTGTTGGGGCTGTTCTTATATAGGTAAAGGATTTATCAAATGTCAAAGAGGAAGTATATGGGGCTCTTGATTCTTTCATTGCATGGGAATTAGAGTTCCCCTTGATTACCGTGAAGAAAGCTTTAAAGATCCTTGAGAAGGAAAAAGAATGGAAGAGGGTTATTCAGGTATTATTTATTAAGCTAATTTTGCTCCTTTCTTTCTGTTGTGTTTCCTCACAAATGATTTCTACATATAATCTGATTCCCTTGGCAATGTAGGTAACAAAGTGGATGCTAAGCAAAGGTCAAGGAACAACAATGGGAAGCTATTTTATATTATTGAATGCTTTAGCTGAGGATGGAAGACTTGATGAAGCTGAAGAACTGTGGATAAAATTATTTTCAGAGAATCTGGAGAGTACGCCGCGTATATTTTTTGATAGAATGATTTCTATTTACTACCGCAGGGAAATGCATGACAAGCTGTTTGAGGTACCTCAACGATGTCTACTTTTAAGAACTTTATGATATCATAAGAAATTATTTTCATGGATAGGAATTTTTTATTACTTCTTGTTTCCCTCCTTTTAAATTCTCCTTAGATATATGACTGTCGAGCCTCTACTTTTGCTTCCTGCCTGGGTTGAAGTGACATGATGATTTTGAAGCAAAATACAGCTATAAAGAGATGCAAGTATTGAGTCGAACTGGTTCCTTTGGACATGGTGTGGATAATCGACTTTGGATGCCATAGAACCTATTAGCTATAAAATGCATATCCCAAGTAGGCATGTCTGCCTACCTTTTTATACATGCATATACATAATCAGATCTGTTTGTTTATATCTCTCAAGGAACCTAAAATCTTAATTTAAAGCATGAAATGAGTTTGATATAGTCACTTCTCAATTATAAGTACCCTCAGATGTAGTCTGTATCCAATCCATATTAGTATTTAATAGCTGTAGTATGTAGCTTGGGATTTGGAATGCAAGGTTGTCAATTCTTACCCAGACACATATCGGCATAGTGGATTTTGCACTATTCATTTGACTGTATGCCCCTGTTTTATTCATTCCTTAGCTAATGCGAGAAATTGTGTGTACACGTACTTTAGGGTTCAAAATGATCCGACTCTAGCAATTTTTGTTGGTATAGTGTTGTGTCGCCTTTTATAGGCTGAGATTCATGTTTTACGCTTGTGAATGTGCTACTTAAAGTTGTTTTGTAAAATAATAAATAAACAGTACTCCAGAGTAAGTAGTTAGCTTTTTATATGCCTTTCTAAGTTCATGCAGAAATGATGTCAATTTAATAGAAAAACCTAAAATCGCTGGATTTACTTTTCACAAAGACTGTGAGAACTAGGGTTTAATGGATTTGAAGTGGTGAAGAGAAACAAAAACCCTAATTCTTAGAGAGTGAGAACTAGGGTTTGAACTTTGAACAGGTGAAGAGAAACGGAAACACTAATTCGTAGAGTGTGAGAACTAGGGTTTGGTGGATTTGAAGTGGTGAAGAGAAACATAAACCCTAATTCGTAGAGACTGTGGGAACTAGGGTTTGGTGGGTTTGAAGTGGTGAAGAGAAACAAAAACCCTAATTCCCAGCCCACTCTGTCTTGAAGAGATAATTGTGATTTTAAATTCGCGAGCTCTTTTTTGATATTTGATGCGAACTGATAGAGGTTACAGGATGAGATTCATGCTTTACATTAGCGAATGTACTACTTAAGTTGTTTTGTAAAATACTAAAAGTAATAGTACTCCAGATTAATTAGTTGGCTCTTTTATATGCCTTTCTAAGTTCATGAAGAAATTGTCACTTTGATAGAAAAATCTAAAATTGCTGGATTTTCTTGTAGCACCTGAAACTTTAACATCTTTACGCAATATGAAATGATAATTGTGATTGAAGAATGTCACAGTATTGAGCTCTTTTTTCCCATTTGATGCCAAATGATAGAGGTGGCTGAGATTCATGCTTTACATTAGCGAATGTACTACTTAAGTTGTTTTGTCAAATATAGTTGGTTCTTTTATATGCCTTTCTGAGTTCATGAAGAAGTTGTGTCAACTTATAGAAAAACCTAAAATTGCTGGATTTACCTGTAGCACCTGAGAACTTTAACATCTTTACGCAATATGAAATGATTATTGTGATTTAAGAATGTCGCAGTATTGAGCTCTTTTTTCCCATTTGATGCCAACTGATAGAGGTTATAGGCTGAGATCTATGTTACATGGACTCTTCTAAAGTAGGTGAGATACCCGTGTCCGACTCTTGTAAGGTGGACATGGGTATGGATACGTGTCCGACACTTATGGTAGGACATTTACCTAAATTTAGCTCCAAATAATTCCATGTTACTATCATATTATTTCAAAGGAGTAAAATATTTAGTTTGAACACTATATTTGATAAAAACATTGTTGTACACTTGAGAATAAAATAAAAATATTAAATAGAATAAATATTTAGCCGTGTCCATGTGTCATTCTATTAGATATTTGACACGTCCGACACACGGATGCATACCCGTGTCCGACACTCGTATCCGAGTCCATGTAACATAGGCTGAGATTCATGTTTTATGCTTGCGAATGTACTACTTAAGTTGTTTTGTAAAATAATAAATAAAGTAATAGTACTCCATATTAAGTAGGGACACGGATCCTCTCCTGAGGAGATCCTCTCCAGCTCTTTGAAGACCTATATCAAGGGTCAAAATGGTGACACGTGCCCCATTAATTAAACACATCAATTTTTTTATTCAAAAATTGTTTCTTTCTCTCTCTACCAGTTTCCTCTCTCCAAATATATATATACATTACAAAAATTACTTTTTCTCTCCATCACTATCACTTTTCCTCTCTACAAATAAATATAAAATAAAAATAAAAATTATATAAATAATATTTTAATCAAAATTATATAAAATAAAAATCGAAATTAAATATATTAATATTTTAATCAAAATTATTTTTATTTTATATTTATTTGTAGAGAGAAAAAGTGATAGTGACAGAGAGAAAAAATAATTTTTGTAATGTATATATATACTTGGAGAGAGGAAACTGGTAGAGAGAGAAAGAAACAATTTTTGAATAAAAAATTGATGTGTTTAATTAATGGGGCACGTGTCACCATTTTGACCCTTGATATAGGTCTGCAGAGAGCTGGAGAGAATCTCGTCTGGAGAGGATCCGTGTGCATTAAGTAGTTGGCTCTTTTATATGCCTGTCTAAGTTCATTCAGAAATTACGTCAACTTATAGAAAAACCTGAGATCGCTGGATTTACCTGTAGCACCTGGGAACAACATCTTTATGCAATATGAAATGATAATTGTTGATGGAGCTCTGTTTTGCCTTTCTATACATGAAGTAACTTTTAATTTCTTAATTTTTTTCACACATACAAGGGAAAAAAATTATTTTGTAAATACTACATTGTGTCATGACCTTTATTTAGTCCAACTCTGTAACTTCTGCTCTATACCATTTGCAATTTTCCTTCCCAATTTGACTTTGATACTCATGCAGCATATAATTGGTAACATAGAACCAAAATAGATTGCCTATAAAAAGTTTGGACTCTCTTACCTTCACAGTGTATAATAGCCTTGGCCTTGATTACTTTGGGTTTTCTATACTGTTGTTTATAATTCCAAGCTTGGACAATATTCGTTTCATCTTTTAATTAAACATTTGAAGTTCATGTCACCATTACTTATTCCCCACCAAAGAGTAAAATAAAATGGTTTAAGTGGCATTTACTTCTTTATGGAAATTCATTTATCAGACAGTTCAAATTTCACTTTTAAGGGCTTACCATGGTTTTATTCTCTTACAGGTATTTGCTGACATGGAAGAACTTGGCATTCGACCAACTACTGCAATCGTTGCAAAGGTCGGAGATGTATTTCAGAAGCTGGGTATGTTGGACAAATACGAAAAATTGAAGAAGAAATATCCACCACCAAAATGGGAATACCGGTACATCAAAGGAAAGCGGGTTAAGATTAAAGCGAAATATCTTCATAAACCTGGTGATGCTAGCAAGGTTGAAGATAATTTTGACGAGGAAACTAACGGGAATTCCCATGTAAACGAAGAGGAGACTGGAGTAAGTTCAAATGAAACCGATGATGAACCTAATCGATATGATGATACTGAAGCGAGTTCAGATGAACTTGATGTACCTTTCATCTCTTCTTAACTAGCCAAAGATAAGATTATATATCGTTTCCTAATGTCGTCAATGTTCTCCTGTTTGAGATGTAAGCTTTTGGGTAGGAATTGGTTATATTCTATCAGAAAACTAGACATCTTATCGTTGAGATGTCCTGGAATTGTCTTTGGGCTCCTGTGAATATGTGTTCTACTTTCCTATTGAATTACTCCAAGAGAAAAGAAATGGAGCAAATGGTTTTGAAGAGTCAAATTGAAGAGGGGGAAGGGAACTACCATTGTTACATTCAGATAGCATTCCCATTGATACTGAATTTATTAATTTGTTTTGTTTCTCTTATTCATATATCCATGTGTATGTGTGTAAATTGGTGTTGGGTCCAAACCAAGATCAAATGCAAACACACACTCAATAGACACCAAATATATAGTGGTTCCCCAAAAATATGGGTACGTCCACTTTGAGAGAGGTTTGTTCGAAACAAAATCGAGAATGGAGGAGGATACAATCACTCTACTCTCAACTCTACACTCTCACTCACAACATCACAGACTCTCTCTGTGGTTTTCAACCTTACAACCCTCTCGTGTATCACTCTGTCTCTCTTCTCTCTTTACACTTATGTCTTATGTTTCTACATCTTCATCCACTGCCCATATATATAGCAGGTGAAGGATATGCAGACAAATACATCAACAACAGGCATGGGATAAGTTTTCTTCACGCATGATCACAAACCCAGCCATGCTTGACTTTGGCGAAGGTCATGCTTGATGTTGAGGTTGAGAGCTTGTCTGCATACGGCTGTCTTTGGCATGTAGTATAAGGGATATGGAACTTACAATTGGCTCATTGTTAAGCATTGTTTCTAAATTTATTCAAGTTTGTATTGAATTCTTAATCCACTTTCAAATAGAATAGAATAGAAAATTAGTGCTCCCTATTCGTTTTAGTGCATATTACTACAAATCTTACCAACAATAGTTCAACAGAAAATATTCAAAATGCAAAATGACAAAATTATCCTTACCCAAGTTCCTTAAAGACAAAGACGCATCCAATATAGTTATGTATTTTTTTTCATAGAAAAACTCATACACCTAGGGTGTTACCACTGAAAAACACAAAAGATGACCCATGAATGATCTAAAAATACTATGCATTTTGTCTATATAATCAAAAACTCCACCAACATGCTTCATTCATTGATTTTGGTCGTCTTTTGTGAAAAAACACAAAAGATGACCAATGAATGAAACAATAATATTATTCATTTGCCTGTAATCAGAAACTCCACCAACATGTTTCATTCACTGATTTTGGTATTCATTTGAGTAAAACAGCATTGAGTTGGGCTGAAAATGCAGCTAAGTTCAATTCAGGTAAAAAAAAAAAAATTGCATGTACTTGAACTATTGATTTGGTCTATATCTAAGCTACATTAACGTGCAATCAAAGTTCTTAGCTACAGGATTTAGCTACAAGACTAGGCTCCTGCTACTGCTTAGGCGCTCGGTCTCCTATCTAGGGGGATCCCTCCGCTCAGATCCTCTTTACTAGCAATTAATCCTCACAATGCTAGCCCTAAGGGGCAGATATAGACTCTTTTTGGTTGTAGCTCTGTTTTCAAACAAAAGTATCTAGAAGAAAACAAATAGTTTTTTTTTTTTTTCTTTCTAATGACTGAATAATAGGGGCACTTTATTCCTCATCTGAACCTGACCCTTTTGACCTGAGGCCTTTCCCTTGCAAAGTGCCATTGGCAGCAGTGCCTTTCTTATTTGTATCCTGATTATTATCCTCATCATCTTCACTGTACTCACTCTCATAGTCATCATATTCCTCTTCTTCAATCTCCTCTTCCTCATCCACCCCATCTTCCAAAACTGGTCCCTCCTCTGCCACATGACCTCCCCTTGTGCCAGCCCGAGTCCGCTTCAAAACTTTTACTTTCAAGCTCGTCTTCTTGTCACACCCGAGCCAAGAGTCACACAACAAGTAACTAAATAAATTGTAAGTCCCCTCGGCTGGGGCTGGAAACTTTCCCATCACTAGCCGCGACCCACCCTTGACCTTCTCAACTGCTTCTCTAATAGCTGCACTCGTTTCCTTCACACCTGCTCCTGAACCTTCCATCATCTCCTCAATTGCTTTTGAAGCGGCAGTTATTGCCGCAGCTTCATCCATGAAGATAACTTTCTGGGAAAACCAAACATTGTTTGAATTGGGGTCTGCAAGCAGAAACCAGAAATTTTCTTCCTTGTGGAATGGATAATGGGGGGCATGGGGGAGAGCACCAATCAAACCATTAGCACGGTTAAGTGTCACCCAAGCTTGAATTGTGACAATGTCACCCTCTTGAATACCATCTTCCCCTTCAGTCTCACAAGTAATATCCATTGTTATGTTAGGCATCATTTCAAGCACTATTTCTACATCTTGTACTTCTGAAGCAGCGAAACCAGCTGTCTGAGAAAGCAGCTCAGCACGCTCCTCAAGAGTCATGTCCCGAAGATCCTGAAACGTACGCACCTTCTGCATATAAATAAGAATCAAGGTCAAAAAATGGATACCAAAATGTAAATCAAAACTTTCAATAAAGAGAATCATTTTCTCTCATCTCTGACTATCAATCTAATTTTAATGTCTCAATTGAAGGATAAAGGTCCAAATACGACATAACCGTACTTGAAGTAATACTTGTGTCATGCTAACTTGAGGACTGCTTGTTGAGAACTTGGAGGTAAATTATAAATTTTTCGAAAATTTTGAATCTACTCGCCTTTCTTTTTTCTTCTCTGAAACTGAAGTTTCCTTAACCTCCCAACTTAAGTAATATACTGATCCATACTGAAACTATCTCAGTGAAGTATTATCATACTCATTCTCCTACATTTCTCCCGAGTCCTGACTGCATAATCTACATATGAGATTTTTAGATGATTACAATGATGAATGTGTGGCACGTTCAGAAGGATAGAATTAGAAATGAAGATGTCGTGGATGATTCAAATAGCACCTACTTTTCCAACAATTAAAAATGAGAGAACCAGCTATTTGCCAACATGTAAGGATGGCCAATAACAACACTGATAAGGAAAGTGGTTCGGTCCTTATTTAAAGTGTGGGCAAGAGAAAGGGAGGACCAAAACTAACATGGGCTAAGCATTGAGATAGTTTGGCAAAATATCTTAGGTCTAACAATTATAGTGGAAAGGCAAATTTTGGGTTTGCACGTGTCAGTGGGGGCGCGGTGGTGGTGGTGGTGGGTGGGGGGGTAGACCCATAAAGAAACAGCCATTAGATGTCACAAATCTTAATCAGTTGTCCAGTTTGGCAATCAGCTGAATGAAGAAGCTTCTCCCAGTCATAAAGGTAAACAAAAACCAGATGAGTTTAATTGCTCTTCTTTCTGGTGGGATGATAAATGGCAAGTACTGAATTACCTTCCGGGCTAGTTTTTTTATAATAGCATCATTAAAATGTGGCAGCTGCAGAAAAGGTGCAATGCCCTCAGTGGATCCTCCAACCAACTTCCTTGCACTGAGAGGAACAGCCTGCATCACATACCACCACACTTAAAAAAACAGTACTCAATGTAGACTAGCAACAATATAAGAAGCAAGAAATTTTAGAAACTAGGACCAAATTTTGTTAAGTTCTTACTAAATAAATATAAGCATGCAATGCAAGCATTCGACAATCAGCTTTCATAACAGATGAAAATGAGGGGAATTTTTTTTTTCTTGACACTGGGTTCCTTTCAACACTATGGTTTTGTCAATCATAACACATTATTTATATAGATTTTGCACATCTTTTTTTTCTTCATAATATAAGACTTCTTCTGAAATAACCACTAACCTAGTGGAGCCAAGATTTTACACAATTTTTATAGGAAATTGACAATTCGATGAATAATAATTTTTTTTTGTCTTCCAATAGAATTTAAAGCAAACGAATAAGAAAACACCTTCTGGATCAGTTAAATTGATGTGATTTGACTTTTTCCCCTCGATTAAAGTAATGGTTGGTTGAATTTTTGCATTGTTCAGTTATAGTTTAGAAATGCGTTTTTTAGATACTGACATAAGTTCATCAGAACTGTGCTAGTTAGTATATGCATAGAGTGTAAATCAGTGTGGATTTCTAGACCTCCTGTGAAATTAATTTAGTTTCTTTTTGGTGGTAAAATATATCTTTGTTGATATCCTATAATGGAATGTGAGGATTGGTGGTACACATGGACAGTTTTATTCTCCAGCAAAAATACATGGACAACCTTTTAACTTTTTAAATAAATAGTAGGAAACTTTTCTTTAATTTTCAGAGGGTTCAGCATCTGTTTCTTTTATCTAATTATTTGTTATTATTATTATTATTATTTTTTTTTTTTTTATTAGTTAAAAGGTGCCTATGTTATGTGTGTATTCAGTTTAGGGGTTATTTTGTAAAAGTTGATTGTATATATACGTCTGTATTGTTACACAGAAAAGAAGAAATGGTATATTTCTTTGCACATCTTTTTTTTCTTTTTCTTCAATAGAGTTTCTTCACAGTTGTTTGATCCGTGGTTTTGTGGAATGATCAATTGATTTAGTTTGTGAAGATGATATTTTAATTGAATTGGGAAGGAGATAGATGTTTGCTCAGTGACGTCTTTGGAGACGAATTAGACAGAGGGTGATAGACGAGAATAGAGAGTGAGTAGTGGGAAAACTTGGAAAGATAGTGGGCAGATGTAGAGAGCGAGTGGAATGGGTAGAGAGAGAAACCCAAAATCTCAAGAATGGTATGTGAGGGGCATAAAGGCCCAACTAGTAAAGGGTAAAAGTTTACTTGAAACATTACAGGGCACTTTTGGTATTTTACTTTTTAAAGCAGTTGATTTTGAATTGTTGTTGACGGTCAACAAATAGAAGGGGGTCTCAGAGAAGTTTAAACGAAACTTGAGGGCTGCTACCGTTTTTTTTTTCTTCTCATTGTTTTATCTGCGAGCAATAAAATCAAACCTGAGGGGATGTCAGAGCATTTAGCCTTAAATAAAAATAAGAGTGGGTTTGAATTAGTAAAAAAAGATATAAGGTTGTATGTACCAAAGTAAATGTGTGTGGTGGGCATTGTGTGTGGGTGGGTGTGCATGCGCATGAGAGAGAGCGAGAGGGGAGAGGGGGGGGGGGGGGGGGGGGGGGGGGGGGTGGAGGAGAAGTTGAAATTCTTGAAGTACTCGGGATTTCCACACATTATTCGACAAGTATTTACATTATTAAGAGTATAAGCAAATTATACAACTCTTACCTCCAAATATATTAGATATGCTTCACAACAAAACTAAATTATCATCCATGATGTTCCTACAAACAGAGAATATACATCCTTATGACTTCTGGTAATAGACATACAAACCTGAATGATACACTGAGAGAGCTCTACAACCCCAATTGCAGGCCTTAGCCATCCATGACCCTGAGAAGTGCGTGGTATAACTGACATCTGCATAAAAAGAGTAAATTATCAAGTATAGTACAGAACAGTCCAGGTCTTGTGCACAAAAGAAAAATAGATTGAAGGCATAGTTTCTTCATAATATAAGAATGCCAAGGTTGACATTGATCAGAGCAAATAAACTCTTAGTCACCGAAAAACTCTGGCATAAGAGAAGCTAACTGTAGGAGAACAAGTGACTAAGTGCCAGAGATGTTAGCATACAGTATAGAATCACGACAAATAACCAGTTAGTCACCGACTAAAAATTACCGGATTCAACCTGGAACTGTGTAGTGTGATCTAAATACTCTAACACATCTACCTTCCACCTCAGAATCTTGTTATTTGCTAGTGATTCTGAACTCAAAAGATGAACAGGACATCTCACTGCCTCAAGTTAGAAAATACCAAGTACTGACTGATACAGAGATCCTGAATTCCTATACTTTTTCCCTGATACCCTCACATACTAATTCCACTACAGAAGACCCTGATGAATAAAATAGTGGAAAGGTGATAGTGGAAGACTGATGGGGAGCGGGACATGATCTGAGAGCATCCAGTACACATGATCTGCACCTACTATTGGGGATGGGGGAACGATAAATCGAATTAGGGATTTTTGTCAATTAGAGTTTACTATTTTGACAATTATAGTTTGATATTTTGGTTTATTATTCTTAACTTGGTAATGTTTAAGTACATAACTTGTGCTATTGAGTAGACAACATTTGATGACTACGAATATTCAATCAAGTGTCTCTCGAATCAGTATCAAATAAGCTCTATCAGTCTTGCATCAATTCGGTACCAGAGACATACTCTGTCCAGCAACAACTTGGTGTCATTGCACCATCTGTCCTGCATCAAAGGCCCCATGATTTTACTCTTGAAATTAAATTCACAGAATAATTCAAGAACAAGGGTTACTAAGAAATTCCCCGTACCCTATTGACATGTGTTTTTTGAACAAAGTGAAATCCACAAAAGAGTGCCAAAAGAAATGGTTACTTAAAAAATACTCATAAACCTATTAATTCCTATTTTGGAACGCATGTGCCAGAACATTGTATATTTTGGTTCCAATAAACTAAATTTAGCACGAACAAATATCCCCTTATGTTTCTTAGTATTCCTCCTAAAGGAAATTACATATCTAGAAGATCAAGTGAAATCAAATAAAGAGAAGTTTGTAGAATACTCAAGGACTATCTAACATCCATAATTTCACTTACGCAGCAATGCAGGATATGCTATGTTATATATTCTAAAAGGTTTATAGAAATGTTTTTATTATAAGTAATCACGGATCATTACTTTGTGTAATGGGTAAAATCTGCATGACTACATGAGAACATGGGTTTTCTACTCTAAAAGCAGTCACTTGTGCAAAAGGATAGGAAGATACCCAATCTACTAGAAGGGAACATTGGGTAATGGTATTCTATTTTTAATCAACATTAGCTAGAATCACACTAAATCCTAAAATAACCCAGAGAGTAAATTTTTCGTGAGCATGTATAAAAGTGAACCTTCAAGAACTATTTTACACTTGTATCAATAAAAGTAGTTTGTTCCTTACGAACATGTTTCGGAATATTTTAGGAAATTAGAAGTTCATATATATGTATGTCCACAAACAAACAAGTCCTCCTATAAAAATGCCAATTTGGAGAAACAGGTCAGATACACACATCTTCTTAGGCAGCAAACTATACGCTATTACCCTTATCTAATAATTCATCAAAGACAAAAAGAGCCTTAATGTTGGAGTGAAAATTTCATAACATGACAGACAACTGCGCAGGCTTTAAAAGAAAGGCAACAATTCTTCATCACAAAATATTTGAAGTGTACAAGGGGACTTTAAGGTACAGCAAAATCTAAGCAGAAATTACCTTCATCAGCTCTTCAAGAAGGCGAGGTGCCAGTTCTAGCACACGTTTGAAATCACGTTCTAAATCTGGGGATAAAGCTGCTGCTTGTCGAGTTAATTGGGCTTGAACCAATAACTCCGTCTGCATAGAGAAAGTCAGAAGGTAAGAAACTGGAAATCCATCATGAAGAAAAAATAATAATGTGTAGTAAACCAAAAAATCAGTGAAAATTCTTCCACAACTTGGGACACTTCTCTTCCACTTAACACTTTTATTAAGACACTACCTTGACTAATGCTGGATGCTGCTTCCAGAACTTTGTCTGCTCTTGTTTGATATTCTTGAGGTCTAGGTTCAACTCACTTCTGACTAACACAAAAAGTCTTTGAAGGGGTTCACCATCACCCCTACGAACAGGAATCTCCATGTATTCAGCAGCCTTAATGAAGACATCCATTACTTTACTGAAAAACGAAGGTACCAAAACAAATTGCTATAAATGGATAGTACAGTTGACTGGTATTGGGAGAAAGGAGGAAAATAATATGAGAGAATTCTTCAAAACCCTATGGTGGCTGATCCAACCAACCACAAGCAGATTATTAGCCATAGGGGACAATAACTTCAATCAATATTTGATACTGCAATCCAAATTACAACATGGACAATTTAAACGGAGTTCAATATAGAATAAAAAATAGGCCATATTGACAAATTTACGGATCTAATTATTGTTTAAATGGTGAAACACATCTATTAATACTTTAAACTAATCAAGCCTGCCATTCCTAGGTATGACTTGCATACGATAATGAATTCTAGTGTATTGTTCTGAATTAGTCAAATTTATGTATCTTACTAACCAGTAACCAGTATGTCCTGAAAGATGGAATGTCTGTGCAAGATGTTACATGGCTCTTTCTAACTATGAATCATTTATAAGATAATTCTATTTACCACATATTCCAAATACCTTGGGGCCAAGGAAGGTTTCATGTAGTAATAATAAGCAGCCAGTGTTTGATGCATGACGTAGTTTCCTGTATATTTTGACGACCTGGATAGATATACAACAGCTATCACCAACGGCAATAGAATACAGACTCCAACAATCCAAAGTAAAAGAATCCCGCCAGATGCCCCATCAATGTTCAGTAGAAACTGAGGGAGAGCAATTCCCATTTGAAATCCCTGCATCCAGACACCATACTATTAGGTTTGAATGAAGTATTTACAAGTACTACGTAAGTTATATCAATTGAAAAAACCATAAAGTGAATGACATTCCAAGAGACCAAAGGTCAACACCTGTCTACCATCTGGATGGCCATACTTTTCAAAATTCTCACGGGAAACTGGATCCGTCAGCGCCTGATAAGCCTTAGATATGGACTCCACAAAATAGTTGTGGGCCTCTGAAAAGTGAAAGAAAAGGAAAAGCAGATATTATTACTAAGCACATCATTCATAACAAATTCAGATGTCTGGATATTTCAAGGTTAGGACAGCACACTTCAATTGAAGAGCTAAAACGATATCAACCTGGATCTGGATTTTTATCAGGGTGGTATTGAATAGAAAGTCTTCTATATGCCTTCTTTATTTCCGAGTCAGAAGCTCCAGATTCCAATCCAAGAATACTAAATGGCTCAAATACTTGAATCTGAGTTAATAGCAAAAGACAGTGCACACAGTTAGATGTGATATTCAAGTATTCCGTCGTTGAACTTCATAAGTAGTCACAATAGCTTCTAAACTTGGCCAACTTGGCATCGGCCAGAATCTAGCCCAACAAAGGCCAAAAACTCGGGCTGATAAGTGGCTTGACTCAGTCTGACTCGACCAACATGGTCTAATCTTGGCCAAGTCCAGACCAAGGCGGTTGTGATTTGGTCAAAACTGTTGTTCCAGCCAACACTTGGCCCGACTCAGATTGATCAGTCAATACTACGAAATCTCAGCAAGGTGGCCATGATTTTTGGCCTGGCTCAAAAATTCTTATTTTTAGCATCCCTCTTTGAATATTTCCAAATCTTAAATCCAAAGTAGAGATAAGAAAACCAATCTCCCCATCCTACCAAGCAATAAAATCACGAATCAAGACATAAACAAGTAAAGAAAATATCAGTAAATTTAAATTCTATATGTTCCAAACTCGATATTTGGAGGTTTTATCTTTTATTAAATTACTAATGCGAATGCTATAAATAGAGGACATGTCACATGTATGATGGAATAAGAGTACTACACCAACAACACATGCCTTAGTGATTTCACACATGTGGTCATACGGGTGTAATAGAATCAGTAAAATTTACACTCTTTAGTGAACTAGCTAATATGTGTGTAACATAAAATTTATGTTCATCCTTCAAATAAAGCCAATATTAACGCCACTCGACTTTTAAAAAATACATACACTTATTTTGCATAAAAAAGTGACACGAAAACCTAAAATTAATGAAATTCAGTGAGGAGTGTTTGAAAATTATTTACAAATAGAATAAAGCCCCGAAGCAAGAGTTATATGTAATCTAGATGACTTCCACGTGCCACAACAAGTACACTTATTTCCACCTTCTAAGTTATTAGCACATTAGCTTTTCAGATATGAAGCATTTATTTATTGATCTTGTTTTAATATGAATTTGTGGTTATGTATTAAGTACAAACTACAAATGATTACACGATAATGCTACCAAAGCGTTCACATTTAGTGTATAGCAAAGGCCACTACTCATATGAAATCACCTTGGAATATTATATAAAACATGGTTTTAAACTTTTAGTGAATGCTGGAGTTAAAACTTGCTTATGAATGCTGGAGTTATGCAATAGCAAATACCAGTTGCCTAACCCCCATCACAGCCTGAGACAACGACATTGCGACAGTGACCGCAATGGCGGCCACGATTGCATTTTAAACCCTTCTGAATAGCAGAACATAAGGAAATGATACATAGGACTGACTCACTTTGTTCAGAAGAAGCTCTAAAAAGTATTACATTAAAATCAAGTGTGATTATCACAATTAAGCTCAATCACTTTATCTTAAGCGAATATTTACCTCGCGATTTATATGTTTGATGTAATAAACAAGGATGGCCATGATGCCCCAAAGGAGCACTAATGTCATGTTACTACATGTCGAAAAGTTCGAGACCTGAGAAAGTAAGTGCAGAATGAAGATAAATATGTAAGAGATCACAAGATAGTCACAATTATTAGCACAACTTCAAAATATGATGAAGAGATAGAGAACAAAATTAACTGTATGAAGAGAAACTTACCCGTTTGAAAATCGACTTCCGATACTTCCCCGATCGAGAGCATACTGAACACTCGCAATGGATGGTCTTTGTCTTCTTTGAGGCAGCACGACATAATTTCAGTATGGTATAAGGCACCAGAGGGAGAGCAATTATTGTCAAAATGAAAATTGGGAATAATGAACTATTTTCTTCTGAAGCAGCCATGAGAATCTTTTGTCTGCAGATCCTTGTATGTAGTTATTATACCTACATTTGAACACTAAACATTACCAATAGTATTTAAGTAGGATGCAACCATTAGGGTGTGGTGCCATCAAGACCAGTAGAGACAGATGACGATGGGACATGAACCAAAGTAATTTTTTAAGCAAGTGAGACATCTTAGTTAGACATGATAATTTACGAAGTATAAAGGATAATTTGGTCTTCTTGAGATAAAAATCTGAAATAGAGTTCCGTTGGAAAAATTGTCACTGCCTGCTTTATGGAGGTTAGTAACTTAGTATGACAAATCAGATTCTCTGAAATAGATATTTTACTGACACAAATGCTGGTATTTTCATCTAGTGATTCATTTCATGTATAAAAGGCACATATAGAGTCCCAGAAAGAAAGTATTTTCTTAAGTTAATTCTGTGGTGTGTGTTACTATAAGCCAGCATCATCAGCTGGGACAAAACAATCTGCTCAAACAATATAAATACAACTGTCGTGCAGTATCAAGAACAATAGAAATGACAAAAAGAAGAAGAGACAATATCGATTAGTCCATTTCGTATTTTAGGTTTAGGCTTCCAAGTGATAATTTCTGTGAGTTTCAAGAAACAAATTCAAACTAAACTTGATAGAAGTATTACAATTAAGAAAGAGGCACAGATGTAATTCGAATTAATTTAAATAGAAAAATCTTCTACAATTTTAAATCTGCAAAAGTTCCAAATTTCAAAAGACTCTCTAAGAAGCAAACACTACCTGCTTTCAGAAGTTCATTGGAAAAACTTCTACACTATTTTCGTCAATCTTAGCATTTTAATTTTTCCACTGAAAAAAATTAACTAATAGAACGACACACAAAATTTCCCCAAAATATCAAAAGAGAAAATCCCATGATGCCTGCTACATGTAACCCTAGTCCAATTGGCACCATTTCATTTTTCTGTCGGTATGATCAGCTACTGAATGCAAAGTTACCCATCTAACTTTAAAAGAAAATCAAGCACATTAAATTACTGTCAAAACATTAAAATCATGATTAGTCTCAAATTAATCAGGTAACTAATACTGTATCATCTTCATAAGAACTCAATTGAGGTGACAGTGCCAAAACCCCACAAATCAATCAAGATGAATAAACTTAAATTCCAAAATGGACCCATTAAATCCATGATAAATACTACATTCTAACCATAAAAACCTCAATTGAAGTGAAAGTGCCAAAACCACACAAATCTATCAAGATGAACAAACTAAATTCCAAGATAAACCCATTTAATCCACTGCAAAACCCATCAACGTCACGATCTCGGAACACGTAAATCCAACTCAAACGGGTATGGAGAAGAATAATCAAGACCCAGATAGAATTCATATAGAAAAGTAGCTACATGTAAGCCTAGTCCAATTGGCACCATTTCATTTTTCTGTGGGTATGATCAGCTACTGAATGCTAAGTTTCCCCTAACTGCATCTAAGTTAAAAAGAAAATCAAGCACATTAAATTACAGTCAAAACTTTAAAATCTTGATCAGTCTCAAATCAATCAGGTAAGGTAACTAATACTGTATCATCTTCATAAGAACCTAATTGGAGCGACAGCACCAAAAATCCACAAATCAATCAAGATGAATAAACTTAAATCCCAAGATGGACCCATTAAATCCATTGCAAATACTATACCCTACCCATAAGAACCTCAATAGACCCAAATCAATCAAGATGAATAAACTAAATTCCAAGATGAACCCATTAAATCAACTGCAAAACCCATCAATGTCACGATTTTGGAACACGTAAATCCAACTCAAACATGTCTTGAGAAGAATAATCAAAACCCGGATAGAATTCCGAATAGAAAACTGGGCTAGCATGATTCTTTTGGAAAATTGAAAATCTACGTTTCGATCAAAACATTACATGAAGACAGATATATATTTATATATATATATGTAATTACCTATAAAGGGAATTGGAGGCCAGAGATCTGCTCCACCATAGGAGCGCGCGAATGTTGTGAGAGAAGGTGCAATGGCTGCTTTACTCGGCTTATTAGGTTCCAGATCTCGAAACGTAAACGAACACACATTAGTTCAGTTTTTTTCTTTTTTCCCATTTTAGCCCTGAATATGGGCCAAGTCATTGACATATATATCTATTTATGCTAAGGATTTATTTGTCCGTAGATTTCATAGAATTTAGTAGTAGTACAGTTTATTTCAACTTATGGATCTGACACTATGACCCTTGTATATAGTAAATTATAGTTTCACCCCTTTTTATTTGAATTTATTATAGTTTGACCCTCTTTAATATGGGCAATTACTATTACTTCCCTTATTATTTATATTTTGATTTTACTTTTCCCCTTGCAATTTTATTTTTTTTGAATGTTAAGAAACTCACACACACCCACAAGAGCCATATAGGACTCGAATCCCATACCTCTCCCAATTTAGAGAGGAATAAAAATACTATTAACTTGTCATCATGGTCAACGTCAGTCAACATTGACGTCATCTCATTTTTAAAATTGAAATTACTATATTGCTCTTCAGTAACCTTTTTGCCTTTTCTAAAAATAAAATATGATAAAATAACATGGATAGAACTGTAAATTTATTTTTTCGGTCAACGGAATTTAATGCGATAATTATTAGGAAAGGAAATTGTAAATATTTAAAATATAGGAGATCAAACTGTAATAATTTCAAACAAACGGGATTGAAAATAATTTGCAGTTGGTTGTGTTTTTGCTTAAAATTTCAATATTTATTTAATTGTAAAAAAAAAATCAAAAGATCTGTAAAATAAAACTTGTGTTGCATCATCATCACCATCATAATAAGAATAATATAAAAAAAAATAGTAATAGATAGTTAAAAGGGAGAACAAATAGTTATTGATTAAATTAATTGAATCAATTAATAGGAAAATTGCTATTTAAGAAGTGTGAAGGCATATGAAGAATCTTATAAAATACCACATGTGAATACATTTTTTTTAAACACACATTTTTTTTTGTAACGGTTGAATGCACAAATAATGTGTAAAAATTGAATGAATTTATGTAAACAGTAGTTTTTTGTACAATTTTATGGTATTTTTATTTTAAAAATAAAGATAAATATTTAGAAATAATTAAAATTCCTTCTATGTTATGAGTATAGTATATAAATATGATTATTAAATTTTAAATGGTAATTATTTATTTATGTCAATCTGAAAAGTGAGTGAGTATGCTTATAAAGATCATTTTTTATAGTATATATATATATAGTTATATCTTACAATTTATTAGATAATTATGAAAATCATAAATGGACTCAAACTTTTATGGTAATAAGAATATGAAATCATTTTATATAGTTATATCTTACAATATACTAGATAATTATGAAAATCATAAATGGACTCAAACTTGTATGGTAATAAAGAATATTTCATACAACTGTTGAGAGAATCAAGATATAGTGGCCCTCGTAGAGACTATAAACATAAGGATTAGGGTTATTCCCACCACACCCCCTCAAAGAGACTTTAATCTCACACGGACTCCTTTGATACTGAGTATTCCCACACGGACCCCCTCTGACAGACGGCCGTTAAGTTTATTGACGTTTTATTGTGAAATTACTAATTTGCCCTTCGATATATATTTTTAAAAAAAGGTAAATTGCAGTAGCACCCCCTAAGGTTTCACTTATTATATTAGGGTAATATATAAAGTATGAAATTACCCATATGCCCAAAATATATATATATTACGAAAATATATATATATATATTAGAAAAAAATATATATAAAATTTGAAAAAATATATAAATTATAAAATTCAAAAATAATATATAAAATTTGAAAGAAATATTTAAAATTCAAAAAAATTATATAAAATCTGAAAATGCAAAAAAATATAAAATTCAAAAAAAATATAAAATTTGAAAAATTATATTAAAATATGAAAATATATAAAAATTAGAAAAATATATATAAAAAGTGTAACACCCCGTGTTACTTTCTCTTTTTACTGAAATTAATTCTAATTTAATTTCGGTAATGACGTCACTTGTTCAAGACGTATTATTTATTCTTGGTATTTGATACCTGTAAATTTTTCGCGTTTAGTTTAAAGTCGGCTGGACGACACTATGCGAATTCTTATTCTCGACTACGCGGTATCATTCGACGTTTAATGATTAGTGTCTCGATTGGATGACGACACATTTTAATTGGTCGGTCTTGTTTAAGTGTTCCGACATTTGGGTTTCTGCCCCGATGTATTTAATTGGGCGTCCCGTTATTAATTCGGGCTTTCGAGATTATGTTCGGACGTTCCTGATAATTTAAATTGGGATTTATTATATATATATATATTGAAGTGGGGTTCATTTTGCAATTATAGAGAGGTTGGGGTTAGTTGTGCAATTACTACATATATATGTATATATGTATACGCTACAACAGACCTGCTACTCCTCCTCTACACGCCATCAGACGAACCAGCTACTCTCCTTCTCTTCTCCTTCCCTCTGCAGCAACAACTCCCTCACGTCTCCATCCTCCATGGTCGCCGGTCAGGCGAGAGAGAGAGAGAGAGAATCGCCGGTCATGGCGAGAGAGGAAGAGCAGAGTCGGCTGAGGGATGACCGTCGGTTGCAGCTGGTCGGGAGCAGCGACGGCGAGGGGCTGCTGGGCTGTGGACGGCGGCGGCGCTGGTGGCGAGAGGCGGCGGCACGGGCGGCGTGAGTCGCCGGAACGGGAGGCGCACTGGTTCGCGCGTGGACAGGGGCGAACCCGGCTGGACTTTGGCCAATTTTTCGGCGACCTTCCGGTGATCGGTTTGAGCCGATTTTTGGTGAGTAGCTCCCTATATTCATGGTATTCGTCATATATTAATTTCGTGATTTTAGGATGAACGATTTGCCCGGAAATCGCATTTTTAGGTTATAGTTTTCGTTTGGGGTATTTTAGATTTAACCCAATTAATTAACCGATTATTAATGGGCTTCATATATATCGTATAGGTTGTCGAGACGGACATTTCGATATATTCGAAATAGTTTTTGGACGATTTTGGTCGGCGGGCTTCATATTCGGGATTCGGGCGCCGGTACTGTGTTGTTTCGGGCTGTTCGGTAACGTATAATTAGGTGGGAAATTATATTTCTCACTCCGCATTATTGAAGTGGTTTAGGGGTGCAAAACCCTTATTTAATTTA
This sequence comes from Cornus suecica, assembly GCA_963922005.1. NCBI lineage: Eukaryota > Viridiplantae > Streptophyta > Magnoliopsida > Cornales > Cornaceae > Cornus > Cornus suecica. The sequence goes on from OY998243.1 coordinate 16,423,606, forward strand.
TTATAGATATATTAAATTGCTAGTTTAAATATCTATAAATTGTTTAGGATCAGGATGGGGCTTAGGAATTAATTTAAGAAAATTTATTAAATTATTCCTATGTGATTAAATAATATTCTTATTTAAATTAAATAAGAATGGACGGCTTAGAAACCCTTACGAATTTAAATGTGTTATTAGAGATTTGAAAAGCTTAGACGATATGCTAGGATCCTTTTGGTATACGTGAAATAATTGTTTAAATTATTTTAAAAAGGCATGTTAATTGAAATTGAAATATTTTCTAAAGAATTAAAGAAAATATATTTTTCGGAGAACATGAACGGTATATGAAATTATTTTCATATGATTTAATTGCTTTATTGCATTTTAAAGCATGAAAAGAGATTTGAGATTTATATTGATATTACCATGTGGTTATTTTCATAAATATGATGCATGACATATTTATGTTGGATATGATTTGATTGTACACCATGTCGTGTGAGCACATGGGTGTTGGTGCATGTAGTGCACGGGTTCACCATTTGCAGAGAAAAGTCATTTGGTGTGGTCTACTTCATTTGCATGTGGTGCATGAGTAGGATTGTGTTTGGATCGTCGAAACAACTGGCGAGGGGGTGCTTCTTGCTCCCACAGAACTAAAAAGCTGAGAAACGCAGACGATAGGGGGAGGACACATCGTCCAAGGCCCTATGTGCACGGTAGCTCGTGGAGCACATCTTCCCGATTAAAAGTGTAAGTGTCAAAAGCACTTGGGATGTACGGTTCGATGAGTCCACATTCCCTAGTGAGCTTGTATCCTCAGGGGAATAGTGGAGAATGATCCAGGACCCTTTGGTAGGGTGTGTTTTTGTGTGTGTGTACCACAGGCGGTCTGTGAGTACGGTGCGTTGCATATCATCATGTGATTTATTGATATGTATATATATATGTTGGAGCATGATTATTTATGAATATGCAAAATGAATTCATTTTATAAAGTGCTCAGTTGAAAGTGATAAATGTGAAAACGGGAATTAAAAGCAGTAATTATTAAAGTATAAACGAGACGTATATCCTTATACTTGTGTTGTATACTTTGTGCCCGTATGGGAGGTTATGTATTGGCATAGTGATCTATGTGGCTAGTTGAGGCTAGTGGTGGACCGTAGGCTTGACCTTGAGTTGAGGCCTTAGAGATTGTGGTTCGTAGCCTCAGAGATGTGGTTAGTAGTCTTGTGATTGTGATTAGTAGTTTTGTGGTTGTAGTTAGTTGTGTGATATCTTTAGAGATTTGAGATCATTAATTGATTTAGTATCAATTGTAATTGAGGCCTTAGATAAGGTGGTTGATGTGATTGTGGTCTTAGTAGATGGGGTAGTATAGACCCTTAAGTGTTTTTCATTCTTTTGAGGAATGGGTAGAGGTCATGATTGAAGTGATTTTATTAAGTATTGGAGTATTGTAAGTGTTGTGCCATTGTTTCTTATGCTTAGTTCATTCCCCTAAGCATTCCTTGTACAGTGTTTCATACGCTAGTACGTAGTCTTTGACTTACATGCCATTCATTGAGTCTTCGGTTACGGCGCAGTGCCGAACCTCTTCTTCATGTTGACATTTGATTTAGTGGAGTTGTTCATTCTCTTATTTGGCTGTCATTTCGAAAACGGTGTTTTCTAAATTTTGAAAATAAACTTTTGTATTTAAAAGGAAAAACCCGTTTTCGCCTACCCCCGTATAAATGAAAAGTTTTAATACTTATAAAATGATCTTGAGATCTTCTTTGAAATGATTTTCAACTTGTAAAAGCCAGTGATGGCAACTGACGGAGACCGGGGGCAAGACGGTCATTTTTACTGTGTGGTTTCTTAAAAGAGAAAACTATTTTATTTCTTTTCTCGTGATTCTGAGATTTTGAGACTTCTTTTCTCAAAATCTCAACCTGTGTGTTTTGAGGGGTGGTTCCTTGTTTCACCTTTTCTTTGGTTCGTTCTAAGTCTCGGTCACGAGGCTTGGTATCGTTCAGTGCACACATATAGTGTTGCCTTTCACTTTTCTTGGTTATTGGTATCGCCACCTAGGTGATTGGAGTTTTTCGTTTGTTCATGGATACCGAATGGGTTGGTCCAAGTTTTAAAAACCTTTTTCTTAAAGACTATTGAATCCCTGGGATTCATCTTTTTATAACTATTACTCTCGGGCATTCATTCGTGGTTTCCTGGTTCTGTTGTTTCTCTAAACCCTTGGGGTGTTCTTAACCTTGACATTGTGTCTCGGTTATCTGTTGGTGTAGCATTGGGACTCCTTTTCCCTTGCTTGGGTTATTGACTCTTACGTGGTTTTTCATATCCTTAATGAGAGTGTTGGTGATTTATTGACATTGTTGGAGATAGCAATTGAGGTTTGTTATATATATATATATATTGTATATATATATATATATTGATGATAGTATTATGAGGTTAATGTGATGATGTGACTTATGGTATCGAGGAATAGATGTGATTGAGGTGATCTAGTTCCTGAGAGGTAGATTCCTTTAGGAGTGAGATGAGATTGGTTATATATATATACATTGTAAATATATATATATATATATATATATATATATATATGTATGGATGACGATTGTGTTAGTACGCAAGGATGTGAGTATTTTTCCTCCTATGTTATTGGGAAGTGAGTTATGAGTATTCCTTGGTACTAGTGGTGGATTTGATTCCTGTGGATATTAGAGGTGAGTGTGTTTCCCTCTGTTGGATTTGGTGGTTAGCGTGGTGAGCATTGATGATTGTTAGATTTGACTTGGGTTATTGTGTACCTAGTGTACGTTGGTGAGAATAGTGTAGACTACTGGTGTTGGGTACTTGGAGTACGAGTCTTAGAGACTCATGTTGTGTATTTATATATATATATATGTGTGTATATATATATATATATTCCCTATATACTTATGTATACTAGTTTACGATAGTATATGAGCGTGTGACTTGGATTTGCGTGGATGGGACTAGTTGAGCTATTTACATATTATTAGACGGTTTAGCATTTCCTAAACTATCAGAGGATGTGGTAGTTAGAGTATTCTTTCCCACTGAGCTTATTTGCTCACAGGGGTATTTCACTTGCCCCCTGGTATTCACACGCCAGGTTGCAGGAAACATACGGCTATGAGCAGGATGCAGTGCAACGACAGCTTTCTTTTGTTTCCTTGTTACAGGTTTTGGAGTTGCGTTGGGTGATGCGGTTACGGTTACAACACGACTGGGTTTGGGGACGATAGGTATCCACTTTCAGTTTCTCTACCCATTGTTATGGGATTGTTATGTATTCTCTTTTGGGAGCCAGTCTGTTGGCATATCCCTGTTGATGTATCCTTTAGTTCCTGTATTTATTCTGCACAGCTAGGTGTTTTTCTGTATTTTTATTCGAGCACTTGTGGCTCTGTTGATATTAGAGGGTTTGGAGGGGTTTTGGTTTCTTTCCACTACCTCGGCCCTATTAGGATTGATGAATGTGGGGCTTGGAAGCCATTGTGATTATTGAATTGCTTTGGGCAGGTTATTGTGTTGTGTTTGGTTGTCCGGATGTTCCATTTACAAACGGAACTCTGCCGGATTTTCGTTAGATTCCGCTGTTTAGTTTTATTAGTCATTTGGGTATGAAATATACCATATCTATCATTAACCCATATGTTTTTACGGTTAATGATGTCTTAGTTGGTCATTCGTATTAAGGATCACATCTTGGATTCCTTGGATGTCCCAGTTCGGGAGTCTTAGGGATTTAGGAGTGTGTCTGTTTGTATCTAAGGATATTCTTGTGTTTTTAGTATTCGTGTTGGCATGGAGTATATTCTCATTATTATTCCATGTTCTTCTTTGTTATTGTTGACTCTAGTAGTCGTTTGGCTTGCGTCACCCTTTAGGGGCGTGACAGCATGGTATCTGGGTATTCATTGCAACCCTTTATGGGTGTTTGTTGACTGAATGTCGTTGGTTCTCATTTCTTTTTACTTCCGCATTCACTCCCTTAGCTCTTAGGCTCGGGTTTCGGAGTCCTAGGAATTTGGGGTGTGACAAAAAGGGGGAAAATATATAGATTCAAAAAAATATTTAAATTTCAATAAACATACCTAAATTATAAAGTTCAAAAATAATATATAAAATTTGAAAGAAATATTTAAAATTCAAAAAAAAATTGTATTAAATTTTCAAAATATATAAAAAATTTGAAAAAATATATTTTAAAATTTGAAAAATATTATAAATTCGAAAATAAATATAATATTAAAAATATATATAAATTTCGAAATTAATCTTTTTTCAAAAAAACATATTAAATTTCGAAAATAAATATAAAAATCGCAAAAAACATAAAACTTTAAAAATATATATTAAATTTCGAAAATAATTATAAAATTCGAAAAAAACATAAAAAATTATAAAATTTGAAAATAAATATAAATTTCAAAAAATATATATATTAAATTTCAAAAAAAATACTAAATTCGAAAATAAATATAAAATTAAAAAAACATTTAAAATTTATTTAATACACTTACACTCTCTCTCACACACACACACACACACACATATATATATATATATATATATATATACACACACACACATATATATATAGATCTATACATATATATATATACACAGACATATATATATATAGATATATACATATATATATACACACATATATATATACGGGTATATATATGTATACGAGTATATATGGGTATATATATATACGGGTATATGGGTATATATAGCAGCATATATATATGTATATATGGGTATGCAATATATACAATCTCCATCTTCAATCTCTCTCCCAATTTTCCACTTCCAATCTCTCTCTATATATAAATTAGGGTTAGGGTTTTGAGATGCCCAAATTAAAGAAGAAGAAGGATATGCAGGTCATTTTATATTATTTTGAGGGCAAAATAGACAATTCACAGGGTGGTTAACGACACAGTTTAACGGCGTGGAGACGAAGGGGGTCTTTGTGGGACAAAATTCAATTTTGAGGGGATCCGAGTGGGAATAGTGAATATCGAGGGGGTCTGTGTGGGATTAGGATATTTTTGAGGGGGTATCAGTGATATTTACCCTAAGGATTATGTAGAGGCAATACCATTAAAAAAATATTATTTGGTTTAAATCTTTGAAAGTAAGAGTTTAATGTAGGTGTTGGAAAATAGAGTAAAAAATGTTTAAAATTATATTTTAGTGTCCAAACCTAAATAATCGATCTAAAGGAACTCCACAAATAAGAATAACGTGGACACGAAAGATTATGCACCAATAATTTATAATTTATTTTAGGGTTAATTTCAGTAAATTCCCTTATACTATTCAGATTAATCAACTAACCCCTTGTGTGTCCACTTTACCCCCTATACTATTCAATTTCATCAAATTGCCCCCTCATTTCTCAAAATGTCTAAACTACCCTCAATAGTATAAGGGGGTTTAGTGAAATTAATAGTACAAGGGGGTTTAGTGAATTATTTCGGAAAAAATAATATATACTTTTAGCAAAAAAAAAAAAAAATCATATTTTGTTCCAAAATATGAATTTTGTTTTCGAAAAATATTTTTTTTGCGAAAAAGTATATATTATGTTCCAAAATATGAATTTTTTTTTCGAAAAATATTTTTTTTGCAAAAAATATATATTATGTTCCAAAATATGATTTTTTTCTGAAAAATAATTTTTTTGCAAAATATATATATTATGTTCCAAAATAAGATTTTTTTCTGAAAAATAATTTTTGCGAAAAATATATATTATGTTCCAAAATATAAATTTTTTTTTCCGATTTTTTTTGCGAAAAAGTATATATTTTGGAACATAATATATACATTTTTGTTCCAAAATATTATTTTTCGAAAACAAAATTCATATTTTGGAACATAATATATACTTTTTCGCAAAAAAAATATTTTTCGGAAAAGAAATCATATTTTGGAACATAATATATATTTTTTGCAAAAAAAAATATTTTTCAGAAAAAATCATATTTTGGAACATAATATATTTTTTTTGCAAAAAAAATATTTTCGAAAAAAAAATTCATATTTTGGAACATAATATATACTTTTTTGCAAAAAAAATATTTTTCGAAAAAACAATTCATATTTTGGAACATAATATATACTTTTTCGCAAAAAAAATATTTTTCGAAAAACAAATTCATATTTTGGAACAAAATATGATTTTTTTTCAAAATTTTTTTTTTTTGCAAAAAGTATATATTATTTTTTCCGAAATAATTCACTAAATCCCCTTATACTATTGAGGGTAGTTTAGACATTTTGAGAAGTGAGGGGGCAATTTGATGAAATTGAATAGTATAGGGGGAAAGTGGACACACAAGGGGTTAGTTGATTAATCTGGATAGTATAGGAGGGTTTACTGAAATTAATCCTTTATTTTATTATAATTATGTTGAGAGTAAATACAAATGCATACGTGAACAAAATTACACTTATTTTTTTCTTCGATAAATGATATGCATGCATATATATATATATATATATATACAAGTCTTGATTCTTTAATATTTATTAGCAAATTATTACTAATTAAGTAATTCAAGTATTCCTCAATGCACATATTTTAAGTGTGAAAATATGATTACATAAAGAAAGTCTCTTTATTAAGTACAAACCTTAGTTTGATTTACCAATTTATTTTTCAATAATAGTACTGTACTTTATTTGTTTCATTGCTTTTATTTATTAGCTTGATTTACCAATTATTATTATTATTATAAGGGTTAATTTCAGTAAACTCCCCTATACTATTCACATTAATCAACTAACTCCTTATGTGTTCACTTTACCCCCTATACTATTTAATTTCATCAAATTGCCCCATCATCTCACATTTTGAGTCAAAATGCCTAAACTACCCTCAATAGTATAAGGGGGTTTGTTGATTCAACCATTTAAAAAATTTATTAATTTCAAAAATTCATTTTTTTCCGAAAACTTGCAACATATGAAAAAAAAAATATTCAAAATTTTTTTTCTGAAAAACCTGCAAAATATGAAGAAAAAAAAATTTTCAAAAATCTTTTTTTCCGAAAACCTGCAACATATGAAAAAAAAAAATTTCAAAATTTTTTTTGCAAAAAATCATTTTTTCGCGAAAACCTGCAACATATGAAAAAAAAAATTTCAATTTTTTTTTTTTTTCATATTTTTTCCGAAAACCTGCAACATATGAAAAAAAAAAATTTCATATTTTTTCGCGAAAACCTGCAACATATGAAAAAAAAAATTTCAAATTTTTTGTTTTTTCATATTTTTTCCGAAAACCTGCAACATATAAAAAATTTTCAAAATTTCAAAAAAAAATTTCTGAAAACCTACAACATATGAAAAAAAAAAAAATTCAAAATTTTTTTTGCAAAAAATCATTTTTTTCCGAAAACCTGCAACATATGAAAAAAAAAAATTTTATTTTTATTTTTTTTGCAAAAAAGTATTTATTATGTTCCAAAATATGATTTTTTTTGCGAAAAATATATATTATGTTCCAAAATATGATCTTTTGCGAAAAATATACACTATTATGTTCCAAAATATATTTTTTTGCAAAAAATATATACTATTATGTTCCAAAATATGATTTTTTTTCGAAAAATAATATTTTTGCAAAAAGTATATAGTATTTTTTTCCGAAATAATTCAAATTTTGGAAAATAATATGCTCCCTCTGAAAAAAAAAAAATTCCGAAAAATATATATATATATTTCTAAATTTATAATTTTTGTGAAAAATATAATTGATTTTTGAAAAATAATTTTTTTAAATGGTTGAATCAACAAACTCCCTTATACTATTGAGGGTAGTTTAGGCATTTTGATTCAAAATGTGAGGTGATGGGGCAATTTGATGAAATTGAATAGTATAGGGGACAAAGTAGACACAGAAGGGGTTAGTTGATTAATGTGAATAGTATAGGGGGTTTACTAAAATGAACCCTTATTATAATTATCATTTGGAACATAATATTTATTTTCCAAGTTCGTTCCAAGAAGAATATACCAAGATACGAGGGTGAAGAATGAATGAAGCAAGACTCACACAATTCAATGAAGTAAACTACTTTTGATCTTATAGGTTCCTTCTTTTTTCTTTCTTTTTTTCTTTTTTCTGATGGTCGAGTGTCAAAAATATCTTCTATACGAGGCAAAATTAAGTTTTACATATTACATGGTTAGCTCAAATTGAGAGACACGTGAAATAAATTAATCATAACTTATTTGATTAGCTAATCTAGATATAATCTCATACAAAACTTATACACCTATTTAATATTCCTTTTTTGGGCTTATACCTTTCACCTACAATGAAGTACCACTAGATTACAACCTTTGGTGGTTAGATTTGTTAACTGAATATGCTACACTTTTTGTTAGAAGTAATTTTTTAAACTTATTAAATATGTATTTTCGTGTTATGAATATTCCTAGTAGTATGACATCTTAATTAAACCTGATTTGTTGGGTTATACACCACATATTGAATTATCTATTGCGTCTTGTTTTATTCATTAAATATAGTTATTGACACGAAATATAATTATGTCGTATTATTCTAAACTCACAACAAAGTTTTTTTTTTTTTTTCCTAGATCCGATGATTCCAAAGGTAACTAAATTTACAAGAAATAGACTCACACGCGAAAGAATATATATATATATATATATATTTTAAATAAGATTCAAGGATACATGTTTATTAAGAATTCGATTGGTTTGATTTATATTAACAGTTTTGTCACGCCCCGAATTCCTAGGACTCCGAAACCCGAGCCTAAGAGCTAAGGGAGTGAATGCGGAAGTAAAAAGAAACTGGAACAAATGACATTCAGTCATCAAACACCCACAAAAGGATAGAAATGGTATATTTAATACCCAAATGGATAATAAACAAAGCAGCGGAATCTAACGAAAATCCGGCAGAGTTCCGTTTGTAAATGGAACATCCGGATACACAACCACAACACAATAACCTGCCCAAAACAATTCAATAATCACAATGGCTTCCAAGCCCCACATTCATCAATCCTATTAGGGCCGAGGTAGTGGAAAGAAACCAAAACCCCTCCAAACCCTCTAATATCAACAGAGCCACAAAATGCTCGAATAAGAATACAGAAAAGCGTCAACTGTACAGAATAAATACAATACATCCTGAAAGAATAACTACAGGAAAGTAAAGAATACATCAATAAGTATATGCCAACAGACTGGCTCCCAAAAGAGATACATGATAATCCCATAACAATGGGTAAAGAAGCTGACAGAAGAATACTACCGTCCCCAAACCCAGTCGTGCTGCAACCGTAACCGCATCACCCAACGCAACTCCAAACCTGTAACAAGGAAACAAAAGGAAGTTGTCGTTGCGCTGCATCCTGCCCATAGCCGTATAATTCCTGCAACCTGGCGTGTGAATACCAGGGGGCAAGTGAAATACCCCTGTGAGCAAATAAGCTCAGTGGGAAAAAATACTCTAACTACCACATCCTCTGATAGTTTAGGTAATGCTAAACCACCCAGTGAGATACATAGCCCACAGCATAACCCAGCAACGAAAACCCAAGGCACGTACTCACATGCTACCGTGCATAAGTATATATATAACGGGGATATATATATATACATATATATATATATATAAGTATACATGTATAAGTATGCAACCTAGGTCTACAAGGTACAACTACGGCTCATACTCCAAGTACCAACACAGGTAGTCTACACTACTCACACCAACATACGCTAGGTACACGACATCCAGGTCAAACCTAACAAATCATCAATTTCTCACAACACAAATCAGAAGATCCGACAGAGGAGATCACACTCACCTCTAACATCCACAGGAATCAAAATCCACCACTAGTACCAAGGAAGGCTCAAATCCCACACCCCGATAACACAGGAGGAAAAGCACTCACGTCCTTGCGTACTAACACAACCATCATCTATATATATATATAACAAATCGCATCCCATTCCTAAGGAAAATCTACCTCTCAAAGGCTAGATCACCTCAATCATATCACCATGCCATAAATCACATCGACCTCATAATACTATCATCAATAGGGTCAATCACATCACTAACACTCTCACTGTAAGCGAGGAAAACCCAATCAAATCACTAGGAGTACACGAACTCAACTCACAAGAACGACCACCTAATGGTCACCGAAACAAAGCAAAGGAAAAGACTTCCCAATGCTAAACCAACAGATAACCGAGACAACAATGTCAAGGTTAAAACACCACAAGTGTTTAAGGAGAACACCTGGACAAGGAACCCAATCCACTCGGTATCCATGCCCATAACATGTGGAACAACTCGAATCACCTAAGTGGTGACGTCAAAAACCAAGAAGAAAGGAAGGGCAACAATATATGTGTGCACTGAACAACACCAAGCCTCATACTCGAGACTTAGAACTGATAGGAAGCAAATGTGAAACAATGGAACACCTTTCAAAACTCTACAGGTCGAGGTCTTGAGAAAGAAGTCTCGGGATCTCAGAATCTCGAGGAAGTAATAAAAATAGTTTTCTTTTTAAAAACCACACAGTAAAAATGACCGTCTTGCCCCCGGTCTCCGTCAGTTGCCATCACCGGCTTTTAGAAGTTAAAATCTTTTTAAAGAAGATCCTAAGATCATTTATAAAGTACTAAAACTTTTCATTTCTACGGGGGTAAGCGAAAACGGGTTTTTCCCTTTAAAAACAAAGAGTTTATTTCAAAACTTAGAAAACACCGTTTTCGAATGACATTCAATTAAGAGAAACACAACTCTATGAATTCCTGTAATGTCCGAGAGGACAGTAAGGGAAAAACAACACGTTGGACTCACGGAAGACAACCATCCGTTCCAACTACCAAATCAATGATACCACGAGGAAAAGGTTCGGCACCACGCCGTAACCAATGACTCAAGAAAGGACATACCAGTCAACGACCACGTACTAGTGTACAAAACACAGTACCAGGAATGCTAAAGGGAAAGGACTAAGCATAAGAATCGAGACTGTCAGACTACAGTACCTCGAGTACTTAATGAATCCCTAATCATAACCTCTTCTCATCAATCAAAATCTCACACAACTCATTACTCGCCTTCTCTAAGGCCCCAACTCATAACTGATACTAACATCAATCTCAGACCCCAAATCTCTAACAAGGTCACATAACAAATCACGATCCCAAAATCATTAACCTGCCTTTTCTAAGGCCTCAACTCCACATCAACTCAACACAAACTCTACAGTACATCTCTAACCTCAACTAATCACAGAGGTCACAACGTCAATATGCCTAACCTCCCCTAGGGGCATAAAAGCATATAACACAAGTATAAATATACATTTCTTTATACTTTAATAATCACCGCATATAATCATTCTCTTTTACGTTAATCATTATCAACTGAGCATTTTATAAAGATATGAATTTAATTCGCAATATTCATACATAACATGCTCCCAAATCCAACAGACAATAATAATACATATTAAACATGCTCCAACATCACATGTAATAATATCACGTATACATGTCAAATGAAATCACATAATGCCGTGCAAATACAATGTGACTCATAAACCTCATGGCAGAAACCCCATGAAACACAATGCACAACCCAGTTGCGACTTCCAATACGAAATCCGAAATGGATGCACAACCCAGTTGTGACTTATAAGCCAATGACGGATGCACAACCCAGTTGCGACTTCAATGCACAACACGGTTGCGACTTCATTTGCACAACACGGTTGCGACTTCATTTGCACAACCCAGTTGCGACTTCCAATACGAAATCCGAATTTGGATGCACAGCCCAGTTGCGACTTATAAGCCAAAGACGGATGCACAACCCAGTTGCGACTTCAATGCACAACACGGTTGCGACTTCATTTGCACAAAACGGTTGCGACTTCATTTGCACAACCCAGTTGCGACTTCACATGCACAACATGCATCAACACAAATATGTATAACATCATATTTATGAAAATATCCACATGAATCTCATAAATTCTCAATTCTCCTTTTAACATGCTTTTAAATTTATAATAAAGCATTTAAATCATGAGAATTACATTTCATGCTTAAACAACATATTTTATTTAATTCTTTAGAAAATATTTTCAATTTCCCTTATCATGCCTTTAAAATAATTTGAATCAATCAATTCACGTATCGTAGGGGAAACCTAGCATAGCGTCTAAGTATTCGCGCCCCTTACGTCCACACATCCACTAGTCCATATAATTATCAAGGGAAATTCTAAGTCGTCTATTCCTATTCAATTCAATTAGGAATATATTTAATCACACAGGAAATAATTTAATTAATTTTCTTAAATTAATTCCTAAGTCCAATTCCGATTCTAAACAAATTATAGATATTTAAATTAACGATTTAAAATATCTATATTAAATTAAATAAGGGTTTTACACCCCTAAACTACTTCAATAATGCGGAGTGAGAAATATAATTTCCCACCTAATTATACGTTACCGAACAGTCCGAAACAACACAGTACCGGCGCCCGAATATGAAGCCCGCCGACCAAAATCGTTCAAAACTATTTCGAATGCATCGAAATATCCGTCTCGACAACCGAAAATCGGCTCAAACCGATCACCGGAAGGTCGCCGAAAAATTAGCCGAAGCTCAGCAGAACCGGGACTGCCGCGCGGCTGCTGCTTCCAGCTGCATCACCACCGTACGCGTCTGCCATTGTGCCACCACCGGACCACCGCCAGCTCGCCGCAGCCACCAGACGCCGTCGACCACCTAGATGCACCGCCGCTCCAGGTCGCTGCTGCCGCTCCAGCCGCAGCTGCTGCTGCGGCAACCTGTTGTCTGGCTGCCCCTCTCTCACGTCCAACTCTCTCTCTCTCTCTCTCCTTTCCTCGCCGGCCATGGAGGTGATGAAGAGAATGGTAGCAGGTCGTCAATGAAGGAGCAGAAATGTAGTCGTGGAGAGGAAGCTGCAGCAGAGATACACGGTCTATATATACATATTCGTATATAAGACCTAATTGCACTAATGACCCCCTAGTTATACACAATTGCAAAAGCAACCCCAACACTATATATATTTAATTGTAATTAAATATATATATAAACCATAAATTCCAATAATTATCGGAAACGTCCGAACATAATCCCGCAAGCCCGAAATAATAACGGGACGCCAAATAAAATATATCGAGGTAGAAACCCAAACGTCGGAACATAAAACGCCCGATCCAATTAAAACGCGTCGTCATTCAATCGAAACACTAATCATTAAACGTCGAATAAACTAACGTCGAAACGAGACCGTGTAATTGACAACAAGAATTCGCGTAATGTCGTCCAGTCGACTTTAAAACTAAACGCGAAAAATTTACAGGTACTAAATACCAAGAATAAATAATACGTCACGAACAAGTGACGTCATTACCGAAATTAAAATAAATATAATTTCAGGAAAAAATGAAAATAACACGGGGTGTTACAAGTTTAAACAGAAGAAGACACAAGATAAGTTTAAATAAAATAAGGCACAACGTTCATCTAAGAGGATATTTTGGGTTTAAATAGAATGCTTCAAATGAGTACGAACAATGAGACCATATGATCGGAGACTGAATGTAGGTCAAACTAAGGGAGCAAAATGCTTATGTTGAAAGCTCAGGGTTCAACCGCTCACTCTAAAAGATTAAGGAAGTAATTTACTTATTACGGGTGTTTTACAATTTTGCCAATATTTTTACAAGGTATACTTGTCAAATAAACTTTAGTAACAAGTCTAATCTCTTCTTAAAGATGGGATGTTAGCTTAAACATATATATAAATTCAATTCCATTAATTTTTGTTTAATAAAATACTTTGAATGAATATTGAATTATATATAATAGCTATTTATACCTTTCCGAACTGAAATATTATGGAATGCGATTAATATTGTTCTAATTAGGGTTAATTATAGCTAGACCCTCTCGAGATATGTCAAATAACAAAAAGACTCCCTCTCGTTTGGTAAATTACAATTAGAGCCCCTCACGGTAATTGGTGTATATTTTCGGTAATCGAAAATGTATAATTACATTTTTACCCATGCTTATATGTTATTTTAAAAAATTAGAAATTAGTATTTTTGTCAATTACTTTTTTACCCTCACTTATATTTAACTTACCAAACCCTAACTTAGATTGAGGGAGATGAAGGGAGGAAGAAAAAGACCCGATCTAAATCTTATATCCTCGAAACCCTAACTTACCAAATCATAAAGTTTTTGTAGGATCTAGGTTTCTCATCTTTTTCTTGATGGTTGGAATTAGTATTAGTATCCAAACCCATAAACTTTTTGAAATTAGTATTGGTATCTAGGTTTTTCATCTTCTTGATGGTTGATGAAGATGGCGATGGCGATGGCGATGGCGCGGGGCTTGGGGGTCTTGGGGGCGGCGGGATTGCCGAGGAGGCAGAGAAGCTGATGACGAAGACGGCGACGATGAAGGTGCGACGGTGGCGGCCAAAGCGGGAGGTGCAGTAGTCACGAAGGTGGTGGCCGAAGCGGGAGGTGCAAAAGTGAAGAGGGAGATTTGGAGGGCCCACACGAAACTTATTTCGGCGGCCATGGAGGCCGTTGTTATTGTTTTGCGGAAGGGGTTGGTGGTGGCGGTGATGAGGAGAGAAAACCTAATTTAAGATGATGAAGAGTTCTTCATTTGTCATTATACCCCTTTAATTTTATTTTTATTTGTCAACATTTGGTGGAAATTCAATTCAATTTTTTTTCATGAATAGTGCATGATAACAGTTATCTCTAAATATTTTCTAAAATTAATTTTTACCTAAGAAATATTAATTCAATAGAAAAGAAAAATGTGTTTTTTGTAATGATTAAATATAAAATAATTTATCTTATAAATTTCAAAATTTCAGCTATTTTATATACTCACATAGTTATAAGGAGGACATTTTGGTCATATTAGAAACTTTAAATGAGGGCATTTTAGTCTTTTCATATGTCCATTAAATGGGTCTAAATGTCTTTTCATTTACTCAAGGGCATTTTAGACATTTCACTTATAAAAAAATGATGCCATCAGCATTAACCCGATTTGACCTTGCCGGAAGTTTCATGCAGGGGGTATCTTAACAAGAGGGATCTATCTGTAATTTACAAAATGATAGATAATTTATCTGTTATTTGACATATTTTAAGAGGTCTAGCTGTAATTAACCTTCTAATTATTATATATATTAGGTGGACTTTTGCTAGTGAGGTAAAAATTATATAAATAAATCACACATAACAGGAATAATATTGTCATTTAACCCCTCAAATTTAGGGCAAGAGAGAGAGCTGGGAGGAAACCCATTCGTGGACTCATTTTGTTCCAGTTTGGAAACAGAATCCTCGACTCATCCTTTCTCACTGTGTATGTATATATATACACATATATATATCTATATATAGGTTAGTAGAGCGTCAATATCTTGGGTCTAGTTCAGTGACTTCAGTCCCTTTACTCCGTTGCTCTATTGCTTGGCCCTAGCAGACTCTTGAGGTGAGTTGGCTGCAATTATCTATATTCCTATACTATTTACGCACAACAAGTATTTATTTGCTGAATTTACAATTATTCTTCATGAATTCATATGCTTGAACCAATTCATGTATATGTCCTTATATCAATATTAATCCTATAGCTCTCAATTTGTGTTTATTTTTTATTATTAAATCAAAAAAATGAAATGAAATATTCTGTGTCCCACTAGATTTCTTTAGCAGTTAATTGCTTATAATTTTTTTTATCCCTTTGGCAGTTAATTGCTTATTACTTTAAGATTTTGAATACCCTTTAGAGTTGTTTCCAATTTAGATTGTTTGATTTGTTGACATTGTAGTGGTATTGGTTATGGAAGTGGGATTATCATTAGAGTCAGATTGGGCTTGGGTCCTGAAAAACATATTGGATATGATTCTGAACAAATTAGTTTCGCTTTCCGACCATGTTCGCCTTGGTGCTATCTGCAAACCATGGTACTCTGTGCTCATGGAGAGCAGAACCCAATTGATTCAGAATAAATGTTTGAGACAAGTCCCATTCTTGATGGTCCCCACCGAAGATAGTAGCGAGGAAAGACGTAGTCTATACAGTATTACCAACAACAAACTACGTATTGCAGTTACCAGTGCCTTACAAAAAGAGGCTTTGTGGTTCTTCATATGGCTGGTTGTTTGCTGTTGAAGAGACTTTGGGCGTAACGCGAATCAACCCGTTCTTTGGTGCTACCATTGAGCTTCCTCCCATTATGGACCCGTCGTCAAAATATGAACGATGTCATGAAGAGGCTATGATGGTTAGTGTCACATGGTCCAATTTTCAATACTCAATTTTCGCCCTATGATGGCCTTGGTTGCACACCAAATCATCCAATTTTCACTACACTTAGCCAAATGTACAGAATATGAATAGCACACAAGTAATGTAAAGGACACACAGAGTTACAGAGGTTCACACCTCCAGCCTTTCACTATATATATCAAATAGTTCAAAGGAACACCTATATCTGTAGTGGAGTACAAGACAACTCTATCTTTCCTCCCCTTTACAGAATCTCCATTAGGGCATATATAGACTACTCATACACAAAACTATCTATAACTTCCCTCCTAGGATTTGGGAGACAACCCCTCCCATAGGTGTGCTGGCATAGTCAGCCTTGTGCCGTATATGACAATAAGTTACAACTACAAGCCATGTCAGCAAACTGCCCAACTGTCCTATATCTTTGGATATGTTGTGCCACATGTGATTCCTTGTCTGAATCTCACATGCCATGTGTACTCCAACACACCACCAAGCTATGTAAACATATGCCTTGGTCTTTGCTCAGCTTGTCTGCATTGTTGTCTTCATCTGTCATGCACAAGTATCACTAATCTGGGTATGCTCTAAGCCACACCCATGCCATGGCATGCATTGCGTCATGACATGACAATGCCAAGTCGTGCATTGCGCCACGTCTTACATTCCGGAGTTAGCCATCTGTGGTGTCATGGCCTTGTCAAAGACAATTTAGCATTGTCAAGACTTGATATGTGCATGGCTTGCCAAGCCACGCACATTGTATGTACTCCAACACATGCCAAGTCAAGGTAATCCTTGCACAAGGGCAAGTTAGCACAATAGTGGGCAAGGTACGCAAGGCTAGCCAAGCCAAACGCACACACAAGTGCCCACATTGTCATCAACACCGCACCACGATCACGGACCCATGCCGTCAAGCCAAGTGTTGTCAAACCATGCCCACGCATGCCAACAGCCAAGGCTTTGCTTGGTTGTTGGCTGCCAACTTTTGTCAAGCTCACTTACCCCCCTATATATGCAAAATACACAAAAATCACTCTGGTCAGAACAGATATCAACCATGTCTGAGGAAGAATAATGGATTTAATCAATAATCTCCTTTTGTAGATTCATGCCTTTTGCCATAAGGTTGCTTCTTGACTTTTCTCCAACACTTAGATTATTTTTTGACTTCTTCTTCCAATGCCACTCCAAGTGTCATTCTCAGCCCCCATTGCACATGGGTGCTGTCTTGGGGCCTTTGCCCATGTCACAAAGGCAAAGCCCCACCCCCAAGTCTTCAAGGGGCTAACAGCTAGGATGAACAACCCCGATTATTCGGATGACGACCCCGATTATTCGGATGATGAATGACCTCCGATTCGCGTTGAGTTTGAAGTTAACAAGGCTACATTGTCCACTAACCCTGCTTCGTTTCCTAATAACTATATTGTTAGTGCTATCTATGGTAACCGAACTAGATTGGCATTTTTTCTGCCCTGAAACAAAGCTTGGACTTACTTGGACAGGAAATATACAAACTTTTACGATGTCATCTATCATAAAGGTGAGATTCTTACCCTTGATTATTTTTGGGGAATCATATCTGTTGATCTTAATAGATGGGTTGGGGAAAGTATAGTTCCCCAAGTTAGATTAATTCGACAAGAGATTCATCGGGGCAATCAAAAAGTATATCTTGTGGAATCGTCAAGCGGAGATTTACTTATTGTAAAGAGGTATGTAACTTTCGATATAGACTTGGAGTTCCAGCATACAACTGTAGCGTTTAAGGTTTCCAAGATTCTGTTATAGCAAGGTGAAAAGGGTTTGGGTAAACACGTTGAAGTGAAGAGCTTGGGTGGAGATGGCCTCTTTCTTGGTGATAACCATTCAACTTGCGTTTCAGCTTCTAAATGGCCCAGTGTCAGCCGAACTGCATTTACTACATAGATGATTATCATGACATAATAGTATATCCCCCAGAAGGGTGCTGCGACATGGGTATATTCAACATAGAGACAAGACGCTTTGGAACTCACTACATTCTTAATCCTTCACATAAGCATATGCCTTCCTCAATTTGGATCCTACCAACTATATTAAAAAATTCAGCACACAAGTAATTTCTTGATTGTCTTTTGGTCTAATCTAGTAATTTACCTTTTTTTTCTTTTTTGTTTAAGAGCTGAAACAAAATCTATTTTCTTAGATTGTTATTTGCACTGGTTCTCATTATAATACATGAGCTGAGGTAGATTATTATTTGGGTTACTTGTCGTAATTTAATTTTGGTTATACATTATATGACCTGAGATGGATTGATTGATTTATTATTTGTTTACATGTAATTGCTTGTTTTTCTTTTTTCCTCTCTCTGTGTGACCATGATTAATAGTTCTTAAACGAGGGGTTTAAAACACTCGAGCATGTTTGAAAATTTTAAATCGTATATAATGCATTTAACACATCCACATATTTGGTTTTGATGTACTGAGAGTGCTCTCAAGCAGCCTTGACTGTCTGCTACATGCCAAAGAGTTCTATGTATGGAAATGAAGTGGCAAGAACAACTAGGGTTGCAACTTGGGCGGGTTGGCCCAACCCAACCCAGACCCAACCCAGAAATTTTGGGCTTGGGTCAGGTTCGGGCCAGCACGGGTTGGGTTTTATCGGATCAATGTTTAAATTAAGTTGGGTTCGGGTTAAACCCAAACCTAACCCGAAACCCGGTTTTGTCAAGAAAAAATTATATGAACCGTTGCTAACGGCTGAATACCTAAACCACGACTTCACAAAAACTCGACTAGATACGAAATACACACAAAAACTCGACTAGATACGAAAAAATCAAATATAGATTGAAGTTACAAGCTTCAAATTTGAGCAAATCACATCAAAATTCAATCACTTCAAAAACAATTATTCGTAGATCAAACATATCATATATATATATATATATATATATAGAGAGAGAGAGAGAATTGTTGGAGATGAATTGAAATGAGTAGGGAGTGTACAAGTGAAGGAGACGTACTCGAGGAAAGAGGGATAGAGGATGCGGCGACGGAGGAGGGCGTCAGCGAGCTGAGAGGGCAAGCGTTGGAGAGTGCGCCGCTGTCTCCGCCACGTGTCCACGGCGTCTCTACTCTGCGTCGCCGCTTCGATGCACATAACAACCAAACATCTCTCCATCTCCGTCGTATCTTCTTCGCTCACCATCTCCTCTCTTCCCTTCTTCAGTTCTCGATCAATATCACTTTTTAGGGCTTTTGATTGGGAAATGGATTTGACATACAAGTTCAATTAATTTGTAATCAAATACTAATATTTACTTGACTCCATTAAATTCTGACTTTATCATCACTTTTATTCATATTTAATGTTCATCCATATAATTTGTGATATGATTATGAAATTGATTTCAATGTGTTTAACATTTTACTTATTTTAATTTTTTATCTGAGCCTCTTTAATTTATTAAATTTCAGGTTTAACATCATTGTGTGTAATTGGGGGTGATTTTGTTTTGTGTATATTGTATATCTATATGTTTTGTTTGGTATATAAGACCATAGATATTTACCCAAAAAAGGGGCTCAACCCGACCCAACCCAACCCATGAAAGAATGGGTCGGGCTCAACCCGAACCCGGGCATGTCTCAAGGACTGGCCTGACCAACCCAACCCGGATCTGGCCCAACCAGGTTCGGGTTGGGCTGGTCCAAGTTGCAGCCCTAAGAACAACATGGCAGTTTCTTGAGGCTGCCTCTGTATAGGTAGGTACTTAGTAGTATCTAGTTGAAACTCCATTCATAAAAAGGTATCTAGTTGAAACTTCTATGGTTCTTTGAATTCATTTGTTTGTTGAGATAAGGTCTCATGCTTATTTGTTGAAGTCGACCCATGAATGGCAAAAGATGTATATAGTATCTAGACAACCACATCACTTGGCCACTCGGCTTCGTCCTAAGTAGCTAGAACTCTTCACAAACACACAAAGGTATATATTCTCACACTAATTTCCTTTTCCTATTTCATACTGCTGCATGAAACTCAACTTCGTTGCTTCTGTTTAGACATATTCTTTTCTGTTAAAATGTGTGAAACCCTGAACAACATGTCTGATGTATGAATTCCACCATTTTTCTTGTGGTTTTGTAATGTTGTAGAGGTGGTTGCGGTCATCATTATAAAGCATTGGAAAGCTAAATGCCCATGAATCCGTGATGTGGTTGGATAAACCAATTTCTCATAATGCATAGCAAGATATTTGAATAGATCATGCATATATTTTAAAAACTGAATCTTAAACTCTTGTTTAAAGTTATGACCTTTTGTTTTATATTCATCAAAGGAAACGTGATTCACAGCTAGTATGTTGTAGAAAGAGAATGACTCGAAATGTAGAACATCAAAATGAAGCCTGCTTTTATACAATGCAGTTTGCACCGGAGTAGTTAAATTAATGACTCGAATCCACACTATTAGAATGAAAATCCTTGATGGTTTCAGAGAATCCAATATGCACCATAATAGTGAAATCTCTATAATCGGATGACTTAAGACAAACTCCATCTGAATGAGAGTGATGCTATAACATAATATTTATAACCCTTTAAGATTTTTCAGAATTTGATGAATCACAGGCTGCACCCCACTAGATGAGAAAGGAGATTTCAATTGCTTTTAAAGTTCACATACAGCATGCATGTCTTGCTATTGTTCTTGTGGGCGTTTGATGGAAACCAAATCTTATGCTTATCCATGTCTAGCTTATTATTGAATGCTCTATTGATGAGTAACATTTCTTAAATTAGTTAGTTTATTGCTCACATGAACTGATCATATTTAAAGTTTTGTCCCGCCTTTGAGTAGTTATTAAGGTTAAGATAGCTTGATCCTGGAATTTGGTATCGGCAGTTTTAGTAATTGATGTCAGTTATGTGCAGTTGTGGCTATGGTCAAACGATATGGAATTGCAAAAAATAAAGTGAAAGAGGGACTTAAATAGCTTTACGGAGGGCGTATTCCAGTTGAAATCAAACGACAATACGTGAAGGTCACTGGAGCCAATGCAGTTGTATTTGCAACTGAAGTTGGCATTATTGTTCGGGATACTATAAAACTTGCAGTTTATGAATCATGGCTCGACGTTCCTGAACTTGAGAAACTAATTATCTATAATCAACTTATTGTAAAGTTTAGTGTTATAGTTATTTTATTGTGTTATCATCAGAGTTAGATTGGGCGCCGCCCATGTTTGGTGTGAAGTCAAAAACGGCGCCGCCCATGTTTTAAGAATCGCACGCCAAGATCTTCTGCCATCAATATTTCTGCACAAATCTTTGACAACCGAAATAGAGGAAATTTGGGCTCTGACGAGAAGAAATTTGGGGCATCAATTTTGCCTTCATCCTCTCACCCTCTACTATAAATAGAGGCTTCAAATCTGTAATCCAAACAACCCACAACAAAGAGTGAAAAACAGAGAAAGAGTGTAGAGAGTGATTGTAAAGCTTTTCTCCAAATTAGTGAAGTTTTGTGCTCCGTGGACGTAGGTCATTTTTGGGCCGAACCACGTATAATTTTTGTGTCCCTTTTGTGTGTGATTGTGTTGTGTGAGTAGCAAATTGATAAATCAATCCTAACAATTGGTATCAGAGCATAGGTTAGGGAAGTACTCACCGTGAGAAATAATCACCATCGTCATCATCACCGTTCGTGAAGATCCAACACCACATTCTTCACCCACTGTTTCAGCTGTATCAACGACGACTCTGCCAACACAGTTCATACCACCTCCTGCGACATCATTCTCTAGCTCCTTACAAACTGATCATATATATATACATATATATGGAGGTATGATATATCTGTTACTATATATAATAGATGACATATATATTATATAGAGAAGAAATAGTGTGTAGAGAAGGAGGAGCCGAAATTTGAGAGAGTGAGAGTCTTGAATTGAAAGTGAATTCAAGAGTGAAAGACTCACCGAAAATAGAGTGTCTGTGGGAGTATTTTGAGGGAGAATAAAAATAAAAGAGTGACACATGGGAGACAAGTGAAAGTGGAGGGTGTGGTGAGAGAATTAGAAAGGTGAGTGGTAGTATTTAAATAAAAAGTGTGGGGGACAAGAATATTTTTTAAAAAAGTGGTGTATATGGTGTTGTGACTTTCGGCCGAAGGTGGGAAATATATATATATATATTCGGTCACTATTCATCCGACACTGTTCTCAGATACTGTACTATTCAAAAGTACTGTTCATAAAATATTTTTTGTGGAGCAATGACATCAACTTCAGAAGACAAGTCAACCATGATCGATAAATTTGACGGTACAAAATTTGCTTTCTGGAAAATGCAAATTGAGGATTTGTTATTTCAGAAAAAATTATTTCTACCGTTGGAGGGAGCGAAGCCAGAGACGATGAAAAAAGATGATTGGAAAATTCTCGATCGGAAGACTCTCGGCACGATCAGACTAACTTTGTCCAAATCAGTAGCCTTCAACATCATAAATGAGAAGACGGCGAAATCTCTCATGGACGCCCTTTCTAACATGTACGAACAGCCGTCTGCAGCAAATCAGGTACATCTCATCAAAAGATTGGTTAATCTGAAGATGTACGAAAATGAAAAGGTCATTGAACATCTTAATGTTCTTAATGACATTGTTGGGCAGTTGGAATCAGTTGATATGCCAATCTCTGACGCAATGAAAACGGCTTTAGTTCTAAGCCAATTACCAGAGAGTTGGAGCGGCACAGTGGCTGTGATCAGTAGCTCTTCAGGGAAATAAAAATTGCAGTATGATTCCGTGGTGAGTATGGTACTCACAGAAGAGATCAGAAGATAGACGTCAGACTCTTTTACCAGTAGCTCGGCATTAAATGTTGAAAGCAGAGGCAGAAGTTCAAATCGGAAGAAAGGTGGAGGCTATGGGCGTGGTCGTTCCAAGTCCAGAAATGGAAGATCACAATCTCGGAAACCCAAGAATTTCAAAGAAGTTGAATGTTGGAATTGCGGCAAGACTGGTCACTACAAACACCAGTGCAGATCTCAGAAAAGGGAACCGGAGAACAAGACTGAAGCAAACATTGTCTCAGAGGAAGAATCAAATGATGCGCTGATATGCTCTTTGGAGAGCAAGCCAGAATCTCGGGTGCTAGATTCTGGAGCATCATTTCACGCCACCTCAAGTCGAGAGCTATGTACCAGGTGACCTGGGAAAGGTTTATCTTGGAGATGATCAACCC
The DNA here is from genome assembly GCA_963922005.1 of Cornus suecica. Classification (NCBI taxonomy): domain Eukaryota; kingdom Viridiplantae; phylum Streptophyta; class Magnoliopsida; order Cornales; family Cornaceae; genus Cornus; species Cornus suecica. Next base: position 16,447,287 of record OY998243.1, read on the forward strand.
TGCAGTGTTGTTGGCAAGGGTAATGCACAAATCAAGATTAATGGATCTGTATGGAAGTTAAAAGATGTGAGGCACATTCCAGACTTGAGGAAGAACCTGATCTCAATAAGCTAGCTGGCGAGTGAAGGTTATGTGACAATCTTCAACAATGAAGATTGGAAGGTTTCCAGGGGAGCTATGACAATGGCACGTGGAAAGAATAATGGTATACTCTACACAACTACCAGTGTTAGCATGTCAATAGCAGTTGCAGAAAGAAAAGATGATTAGAACCTGTGGCACCAGAGGCTAGGTCACATAAGTGAAAAGGGGCTCAAGATTATGCATTCAAAGGGGAAACTACCAGACCTAAAATTAGTTGATATCGAATTCTGCGAGAGTTGCATCCTCGGCAAGCAGAAAAGGGTGAGTTTCCAAAAGAGTGGCAGAATCCTTAGAAAAGAGAAGCTTGAGCTAGTTCACACTGACGTCTGGGGGCCGACAAATGTCTCATCTCTTAGCGGAAAGTATTATTTCGTGACTTTCATCGACGACCATTCTCGGAAGGTATGGGTTTATATCTTGAAGCATAAATCTGAGGTGTACGATGTGTTCAAGAAATGGAAAGCCATGGTGGAGAATGAGACATGCTTGAAGATAAAGAAGCTACGATCAGACAACGGTGGCGAGTATGAAGACACCGAATTTAAAAGGTTATGCTATGAGAATGGTATCAGATTGGAAAGAACTGTGCCAGGTACACCACAACAGAATGGCGTAGCAGAACGTATGAACCTGACATTGACTAAGAGAGCCAGAAACATGTGGATACAAACAGAATTACCGAAGCAGTTCTGGGCAGAAGCAATCAATACAACTGCATACCTGATTAATCGAGGTCCATCAGTACAATTGGAATTCATAATACCAGAAGAAGTATGGAGCGACAAAGAGGTAAAACTTTCACATCTGAAAGTTTTTGGTTGTGTTGCATATGTGCATATCAGTGATCATGCTAGGAGCAAGCTTGATCCGAAATCACAAAAATGCACTTTCATTGGATACGATGAGGATGAACTTGGTTATTGGACCTGGGATGACCAAAACAAGAAGCTGATCCGAAGCAGGGATGTAGTATTCAATGAAAAAGTAATGTACAAGGACAGACACAGAACAACCTCCAGTGATTCAGCACAGAGAGATCCTGTGTATGCCAAGTTGGATGATGTTCCAGACAGCAGTGAGGCATAACAGAGAGCTGAGAGTTTTCAGCTAGAGGAACCTCGTGCAGAGAGCAATGCACAACGGAATGATCAACCGCAGTCTCCAACTCCAATTCCTGAACCTAGGAGGTCCTCTCGACCTCATGTGCCGAATAGGAAAAACATGAATTACTTGTTGCTCACTGATGGAGGAGTACCTGAATGCTATGTAGAGGCATGTCAAGAGGCAGATGCCAGCAAGTGGGAGCTTGCAATGAAAGATGAGATGCAATCTCTTATCTCCAATAAAACATGGGAGCTAACTAAGTTGCCAACTAGAAAGAAAGCTCTTCAAAACAAATGAGTGTACAGGGTCAAAGGGGAACATGATGGTTCCAAGAGACACAAGGCAAGGCTCGTAGTCAAAGGCTTCCAGCAGAAGGAAGGAATCGACTACACCGACATCTTTTCCCCGGTTGTAAAACTGAAAACCATTCGTTCAGTTCTCAGCATTGTTGCAGCGGAAGATTTGCACCTAGAGCAGTTAGATGTCAAAACTGTTTTCCTCCATGGTGACCTAGAGGAGGAGATCTACATGCAGCAACCGGAGGGTTTCTCAATCAGAGGCAAAGAGAAACTTGTGTGCAAGTTGAAAAGAAGCTTGTATGGCTTAAAACAAGCACCGAGGCAGTGGTACAAGAAATTTGATGGGTTTATGCAGAAACATGGTTACAACAAATGCAACGTTGACCATTGTTGCTACTTCAAGAGGTTTGACACAAGCTATATCATCCTCCTACTTTATGTTGATGACATGTTAGTAGCTGAGTCTGACTTTGAAGAAATTAGTAAGTTGAAGAAGCAACTATCAAATGAGTTCGAGATGAAAGACTTGGGAGCAGCAAAGCAGATTCTTGGGATGAGAATCAACAAAGACAAGCAAAAGGGTATCTTGCAGTTGTCTCAAGCTGACTACGTTGAACGGATTCTGAAAAGGTTCAACATGAGTAATGCTAAGCCAGTTAGCACACCATTGGCTAGTCACTTTAGACTATCCAAGGACCAGTCTCCCAAGACATACAAAGATAAAAATTTCATGGCTAAGGTACCTTACGCCTCAGCTATCGGAAGTTTGATGTATGCCATGGTATGCACAAGACCGGATATTGCATATGCAGTGGGAGATGTTAGCAGATTTATGTCAAATCCAGGAAAGATGCATTGGGAAGCAGTAAAGTGGATATTGAGATATCTACGAAGTACCACGAACAAATGCCTTTGTTTCGAAAAAGGAGAAGTGAAGCTACATGGGTATGTAGATTCAGATTTTGCTGGAGAGATAGATCACAGAAGAAGTACTACTGGGTACATTTTTACAGTAGGTACTACAGCAGTTAGTTGGGTTTCGCAGATACAAAAGATTGTAGCGTTATCTACAACAGAGGCAGAGTACGTAGCTGTGACAAAGGCCAGCAAAGAAATGATATGGTTACAAGGTCTGTTAGCAGAATTAGGATTCAAGCAAGAGAAAAATGTTTTACACAGTGATAGCCAAAGTGCAATACATTTGGCAAAGAACTCAGCATTTCATTTGAGGACTAAACATATTGGACTTCGTTATCACTTTATCAGATCATTATTGGAATATGGGGTGCTGACACTTGAGAAGATCCAAGGTAGCAAGAATCCAGCAGACATGCTGACCAAGACAGTAACTACAGAGAAACTGAAGCTATGTTTAGCTTCAATTAGTCTTCGAGACTGAAGACGGAAATGAGCACACAACTATTCATTAATCACAGATGGAGCGTTCTTTGAATCCAAGTGGGAGATTGTTGGTGTGAAGTCAAAAACGGCGCCGCCCATGTTTTAAGAATCGCACGCCAAGATCTTTTGCCATCAATATTTCTGCACAAATCTTTGACAGCCGAAATAGAGGAAATTTGGGCTCCGACGAGAAGAAATTTGGGGCATCAATTTTGGCTTCATCCTCTCACCCTCTACTATAAATAGAGGCTTCAAATCTGTAATTCAAACAACCCACAACAAAGAGTGAAAAACAGAGAAAGAGTGTAGAGAGTGATTGTAAAGCTTTTCTCCAAATTAGTGAAGTTGTGTGCTCCGTGGACGTAGGTCATTTTTGGGCCGAACCACGTATAATTTTTGTGTCCCTTTTGTGTGTGATTGTGTTGTGTGAGTAGCAAATTGATAAATCGATCCTAACAAGTGACAGTCTTGAGAACCGGGAGACGGGGCGGGGCAGGGGATGGGGTAAGGGGAGCCGGGGACGGGGCGGGTATGGGGCAGAGGAAAAAAACTAATCGAGGACGGGGCGGGTTTAGGGGGCCAATTTTTATCCGGGTTCGGGGATGGGGGAGGCAATCCCCGCCCCGCCCCGCCCCGCCTCGCCCCATTGCCATTCCTAGAAAAACCTTAGCCAACACATCCTTGTTAAACTATGAAAGTTGTTAAATTAGGAAAAGAATTCTCGACTAAATCTTTCCTTGTTTCACTAGCAAAAATCTTTCTGTGTGTGTATATATATATATGTATACTTAGAAAAGCGATGCGTCCATCTTGGTTTTAGTTTGATTCTCTTTAACTCCGTTGCTCTATTGTTTTGCCGTTGTAGACTCTTGAGGTGAGTTGGTTGCGATTATCTATATATATATAATTTTTTTTTATGAATTTCCAATTATTCTTTAGTGTATTCATATGGTTAAATCAATTCATGTATCTGATCTAAGTTGCTACAGCTCTCTTTGGGATATTTTTCTAATAATAATAATAAAAATTTGTTTTAATGATTAAGAGTTGTTGAAAAAAAAATAAAAATATTGATTATGAGTTCTATAAATTTTTGCCGCTTAATTGCTTATATAAAAAATTATCACTTTAGTATTTTGGATCCCAATATTTTTTTTGCTTAATTGCATATAAATAAATTGTTACTTTAAGATTTCGAATCCCATAAGAATTTCTGCCTCTTAATTTCTTATACAAGATTGTTAGTTCAAGATTTTGCATCCGATTAGAATTTTGCCAGTTAATTGCTTATAAAAAAACTAGTGCTTTAAGATTTTGAATCCCATTCAATTTTTTGCCATTGAATTGCTTATAAAAGGTTTATTACATTGTGATTTTAAATCCCATTAGAAGTTTTGCCAATTTAGAGATTGTTTGATTTGTTGACAGTGCAGTGGTACTCTGCTCTCATGGAAAAAAGAGTCCAATTGTCTCAAAATAAGGCCATGTTTGGTAGGCGGTCTTTCTGGTCTGGTCTGGTTCGGTCCGGTCTGGTCCGGTCTGGTCTAGTCTAATCTGATCTGAAAAAGTCTGTTTGGTAAGCGGTCTGGTCTTACTATTTATTTATTATTTATTATAATATTTATTTATGTATTATCTATTTCTTTATTTATTATTTCTTCACTTTATAATATATTTTATTATTTTATTATTTATATTATTAAATTATTATTTATTAATTTATATATTAATTTATAAATATATTCTATTTATTTATTATTATTTCATTATTTAATTCATTTTATTTATAAATTATTTATTCATTTTTAATTATTTAAAAATATATTTTATTAATTTAATATTAATTTATTATTATTATACTCATTTTTATTATTATTATGAAGTATTTATTCATTATTATATTTACTTATTATTTATTATTATATTTATTTATTATTATATCTATTTATTATTTTTTATTATATTTATTTATTATTATTATTTATTTCATTTTATTTATTATTTATTATTTTTATTATATTTTTAAATATGTTTTATGTAATTTATTATTATTATTTATTATTTAGTCCATTTATTATTATTATTATTATATTTATTTATTATTATTGTATTCATTTTTTATTATTATTATGTTTTATTTAATTTATTATTTATATTATTAATTATTCATTTTTAATTATTTATAAATATATATTTTTATTATTATATTCATTTTTTATTATTATTTATTCATTTTTAATTATTTATAAATATATTTTATTAATAAGACCAGACCGGACCACCAGGAACCATTTTTTTTTTTAGTCTGAAATGAGGCCATTTTGGTCTGATTTGGTCTTACTTGGTCTAACCAAAAATTTGGGACCAATGCTACCAAACACGGTCTGGTCCCATAAAACGCAAGACCAGACTAGACCACCTGGGACCAGACCACCTACCAAACAGGGCCTAAATGTCTGAGACAAGTCCCGTTCTTGATGGTCCCCACCGAAGATAATAGCGAGAAAAGATGTAGTCTATACAATATTACCAACAACAAACTATGTAAATTGCAGTTGCTAGTGCCTTGTAAAAAGAGGCTTTCTGGTTCTTCACATGATGGCTAACGACCCCCGATATTGTGTCTTATGAACGACCTCCGATTCACGCTAAGTTTGAAGTTACAAAGGCTACATTGTCTACCGACCCTGCTTTGTTTCCTAATAGCTACATTGTGAGCGCGATCTATGGTGACAAAAAAAGACTGGCATTTCTTCTTCCCGGAGACAAAGCTTGGACTTACATGGACAAGAATTATAAAATCTTTTATGATGTCATCTATCATAAAGGTGAGATTTTTGTAATTGATATGTTAGGATTGATTGACCAATTTGCTTCTCACACAACACAATCACACACAAAGGAACACAAGAAATTATACGTGGTTCGACCCAAAAATGACCTACGTCCACGGAGCACACAATTTTACTAATTTGGAAAAAGATTACAAATCACTCTCTACACTCTTTCTCTGTTTTTCTCTCTTGTTGTTGTGATATTTCTTGTTCAGAATATACATGTATTTATAGTTGTAGAGGTGAAGAACAAGACAATCTGTGATGCCTAATTTTCTCCAATTTCGGTTCCAAACTTATTTGATGTCAAAGTTAGGCCAGTGTCAAACTTTGATATGGGTGGCTGCCAAACTTTGAACATGGGTGGCGCTGTTCTTCTTTGACTCCACACCAATCATAACAATCTCCCACTTGGAGACAAAGAACACACCATCAGTGATTAATGAACAGTTGTGTGCTCATTTCTGTCTTCAGTCTCGAACACTAACTGAAGTTGAATATAGCTTCAGTTTCTCTATAGTTATTGTCTTGGTTAGCATATCCGTTGGATTCTTGCTACCATGAATTTTCTCAAGCGTCGACACTCCATTTTCCAATAATGATCTGATAAAATGATAACGAAATCCAATATGCTTAGTCCTCGAATGAAATGTTGAATTCTTTGCCAAATGTATTGCACTCTGGCTATTACTGTGCAAAACATTATTCTCTTGCTTGAATCCCAATTCTACTAACAGACTTTGTAACCAAATCATTTCTTTGTTGACCTTTGTCATAGCTACGTACTCTGCCTCTGTTGTAGATAACCCTACAATCTTTTGTATATGCGAAACCCAACTAACTGCTATAGTACCTACTATAAAAATGTACCCAATAGTACTTCTTCTATGATCTATCTCTCCAGCAAAATCTGAATCTACATACCCATGTAGCTTCACTTCTCCTTTTCCAAAACAAAGACATTTGTTCGTGGTACTTCGTAGATATCTCAATATCCACTTTACTGCTTCCCAATACGTCTTTCCTGGATTGGACATGAACCTACTAACAACTCCCACTGCATATGCAATGTCCGGTCTTGTACATACCATGGCATACATCAAACTTCCGATAGATGAGGTGTAAGGTACCTTAGCCATGAAGTTTTTCTCCTCGTTTGTCTTGGGAGACTGGTTCTTGGATAGTCGAAAATGACTAGCCAATGGTGTGCTAACTGGCTTAGCATTACTCATGTTGAACCGCTTCAGAATCCGTTCAACATAGTCAGCTTGAGACACCTGCAAGATACCCTTTTGCTTGTCTCTGTTGATTCTCACCCCAAGAATCTGTTTCGCTGCTCCCAAGTCTTTCATCTCGAACTCATTTGATAGTTGTTTCTTCAACTTACTGATTTCTTCAAAATCAGACCCAGCTACTAACATGTCATCGACATAAAGTATGAGGATGATATAGCCTGTGTCAAACCTCTTGAAGTATCAATAATGGTCAGCGTTGCATTTGTTGTAGCCATATCTTTGCATAAACCTATCAAATTTCTTGTACCACTGTCTCGGTGCTTGTTTTAAGCCATACAAATTTCTTTTCAACTTGCACACAAGTTTCTCTTTGCCTCTGAATGAGAAACCCTCCGATTGCTGCATGTAGATCTCCTCATCTAGGTCACCATGGAGGAAAACAGTTTTGACATCTAACTGTTTTAGGTGCAAATCTTCCGCTGCAACAATGTTAAGAACTGAACGAATGGTATTCAGTTTTACAACTAGGGAAAAGATATCGGTGTAGTCGATTCCTTCCTTCTGCTGGAAACCTTTGACTACGAGCCTTGCTTTGTATCTATTGGAATCATCATGTTCCTCTTTGATCCTGTACACCCATTTATTCTGAAGAGCTTTCTTTCCAATCGGCAACTTGGCTAACTCCCATATTTTGTTGGAGATAAGAGATTGCATCTCATCTTTCATTGCAAGCTCCCACTTGCTGACATCTGTTTCTTGACATGCTTCTTCATAGCATTTAGGTTCTCCTCCATCAGTGAGCAACAAGTAATTCATGTATTTCCTGTTTGACACATGAGGTCGGGTAGACCTTCTAGGTTCAGGAATAAGAGTTGAAGATTGCGGTTGATCATTTCACTATGCATCACTCTCTGCAATAGGCTCCTCTGACTGAGGACTCTCAACTGTCTGTTGTGCCTCACTGCTGTCTGGAACATCATCCAACTCGGCATACACAGGATCTCTCTGTGCTGAATCACTAGAGGTTGTTGTGTGTTTGTCCTTGTACATTACTTTTTCATTGAATACTATATCCCTGCTTCGAATAAGCTTTTTGTTTTCGTCATCCCAGGTCCGATAACCAAGTTCATCCTTACCGTATCCAATGAAAGTGCATTTTTGTGATTTTGGATCAAGCTTGCTCCTAGCATGATCACTGATATGTATATACGCAACACAACAAAAAACTTTCAGATGAAAAAGATTTACCTCTTTGTCGCTCCATACCTCTTCTGGCATTCTAAATTCCAATGGTACTAATGGACCTCGATTAATCAAGTATACAGTTCTATTGATTGTTTCTGCCCAGAACTGCTTCGGTAATCCTGCCTGTATCCGAATGTTTCTGGCTCTCTCAGTCAATGTTCGGTTCATACGTTCTGCTACGCCATTCTGTTATGGTGTACCTAGCATAATTCTTTCCAATCTGATATCGTTCTCATAGCATAACCTTTTAAATCCATTGTCTGATCGTAGCTTTTTTAATCTTCAAGCCTGTCTCATTCTCTACCATGGATTTTCATTTCTTGAACACATCGTACACCTTAGATTTATGCTTCAAGAAATAAACCTATACCTTCCGAGAATGGTCGTCGATGAAAGTCACGAAATAAGACTTTCCGCCAAGAGATGAGACATTTGCCGGCCCCCAGACGTCTGTGTGAACTAGCTCAAGCTTCTCTTTTCTGAGGGTTCTATCACTCATTTGGAAACTCAACCTCTTCTGTTTGCCGAGGATGCAACTCTCGCAGAAGTCGATATCAACTGATTTTAGGTCTGGTAATTTCCCTTTTGAGTGCATAATCTCGGGCCCCTTTTCACTCATGTGACATAGCCTTTGGTGCCACAGGTTCTGATCCTCTTTGCTTTCTGCAACTGCTATTGACATGTTAGCACTGGTAGTTGTGTAGAGTGTACCATTCTTCTTTCCACGTGCCATTGTCATAGCTCCCCTCAAAACCTTCCAATCTTCATTGTTGAATGTTGTCACATAACCTTCACTCGCCAGCTGGCCTACTGAGATCAGGTTCTTCCTCAAGTCTGGAATGTGCCTCACATCCTTTAACTTCCATACAGATCCATTAATCTTGATCTGTACATCGCCCTTGCCAACAACGCTGCAGGGTTGATCATCTCCAAGATAGACCTTTCCTAGGTCACCTGGTATATAACTCTCAAAGAGCTCTCGACTTGAGGTGGCGTGAAATGATGCTCCAGAATCTAGCATCTAAGATTCTGACTTGCTCTCCAAAGAGCATATCAGCGCATCATTTGATTCTGCCTCTGAGACAATGTTTGCCTCAGTCTTGTTCTCCAGTTCCCTTTTCTAAGACCTGCACTGGTGTTTATAGTGACCAGTCTTGCCGCAATTCCAACATTCAACTTATTTGAAATTCTTGGGTTTCCGAGATTGTGATTTTCCATTTTTGGACTTGGAACGACCACATCCGTAGCCTCCACCTTTCTTTCGATTTGAACTTCTGCCTCTGCTTTCAATATTCAATACCGAGCTACTGGTAGAAGAGTTTGACGTCTGTCTTCTGATCTCTTCTGTGAGTACCATACTCACTACGGAATCATACTGCAACTTTTCTTTCCCTGAAGAGCTACTGATCGCAACCACTATGCCACTCCAACTCTCTGGTAATTGGCTTAGAACTAAAGTCGATTTCATTACGTCAGAGATTGGTATATCAATTGATTCCAATTGCCCAACAATGTCATTAAGGACATTAAGATGTTCACTGACCTTTCCATTCTCGGACATCTTCAGATTGACCAATGTTTTGATGAGATGTACCTGGTTTACTACAAGCAGTTGTTCGTACATGTTATAAAGGGCGTCTATGAGAGACCTCGTTGTCTTCTCATTTCTAATGTTTAAGGCTACTAATTTGGACAACGTCAGTCTGATGGTGCCAAAAGTCTTTCGATCGATAATTTTCTAATCCTCTTCTTTCATCGTCTCTAGCTTCGCTCCCTCCAATGGTAGAAATAAATTTTTTTGAAATAACAAATTCTCAATTTGCATTTTTCAGAAAACAAAATTTGTACCGTCAAATTTATCGATTATGGTTGACTTGTCTTCTGAAGTTGATGTTGATGTCATTGCTCCACAAAAATATTTTTGTTAATAGTACTTTAAATAGTACCGTATCTGGAACAGTGTCGCGTGATCAGTATCACGTGAATAGTTTGATTTGAATAGTGACTAATATATATATATATATTTAGCCTTATCTTTTCTCTCACAATTTCCACCGACAAGACTAACACTTTCAAATTTATTTATTTTTTAATTTTTTTCCCACTCAAATCACTAATTTCTCAATGAGTCAATCTATACACATCCACCTCCCACCGAATATATATATATATATATATATATATATTTCTCTCCACTCAATAAAGTGGGTTCCCTTGTCTCCCACAACTTTAATTTTTTTTTCTTTTAATGTTCACCAGACCACCTTTCTAAAAAAAACTCCCTTATCGTCCCTCTGTTGTTCCTCTCAAAACTCTATCAATACACTATAAGATATATATATATATATATACACACAAATATCTATTACAACATATATATATACATATACACTTACAATCTGGTTTTTAAACGGAGAGACGGGATGACATGGACTGCTAGTTGTAGTTCTGAACGAAGACAGTCACACGGAGCAGTGCTGGAGACGGGGGTTCAATTCGGCAAAGAACGAGGAGGTGGTGTGGATTTTTCACGGTGAGTAAAACAACTCCTAACCAATGCTCTGATACCAATTGTTAGGATCGATTGACCAATTTGCTACTCACACAACACAATCACACTCAAAGGAACACAATAAATTATACGTGGTTCGGCCCAAAAATGATCTACGTCCACGGAACAGACAACTTCACTAATTTGAAGAAAGATTACAAATCACTCTCTACATTCCTTCTTTGTTTTTCTCTCTTGTTGTGGTGATCTTTCTTGCACTAAAAAGCCACAAACCACACCCTTCTCTTAGGTTTAACTAATATATATAGAGAATGGTCTTCAATTAATGGTAAAAATCCTTTTCCAATCAGGATTCTTATTTCCATCATTTAAATCTTCCAAATATAAATAAATATACTGATAATAGCTTCAAATCATGTCCCAAAGTGATTAGGAATTGATTGTATCTCAATATAATACCTCCCAAAAATAAATTTGCGTAGCCACTTACCGAGTACTCGATGACGGTTCTACCGAGTACTCGGTGAACACCCAACTACGAAAGTGTGCGCAAGATCGTAAAACTCTCTAGTGGAATTCTCACTCTTTGTGCAAACGAGCGAAAGTTCACTCTTTGTTTCTTCATTGCACTGCCACTTCCAGCCATTGTTCCACTGAATATCCTTTGTATTTTCACCACTTTGTACTCACATTTAACACTTAACAACTCAATCTAAAACATAAAACTCTCGACATGATTTTTTATCAGAATAATGTCATTACATAAATAAATGTTCTTACAATCTCCTCCTTGACATTTCTGAGACAAAAACATGTTTTACAAATATATCCTCACGATAAAATAAAAGAAAATCTATACTTATGAACACACACCAACAAACATAGACATAGACTTTTCTTTGGATCTCATGATAATCTATCAATCCTGCAATCACAACACTTAAACAAACATACATGTGAAAAACAAGTGTGGAAAACAAATAGCAGGAATAATCAATATTAAATGATCATAGTTAATCAATATCAACATGAAACATAATGATCATTAATCAATAACAAATAATTCTCCTCCTCAAATAAATACTTCTCCCCTTACTAAATATTTCTCCTCTTTTTTGTCACTGAAATAAATTATAATAAAAATCAAGATATTTGAAGGTGAACATGCAAAGTGTAAACGTTGGGAAAATATTCGGGAAGATCAGAGAATCTGAGCAAAACTTATATAAAAACATAGAACTCTAAATAATATATCCAGATTCTCGGGTAACAAAAATCTTTCCAATGCATGAACTCAATTCTAATGCATGAATGCAAAAAGCTCAATAAAATCAATAAAAAATATTTTTGTTCATAGAAACATAAGGTTTTTAAAAAAAATCATTCATCATTCTTGTATGCTCATGAAATCAAATAATCATTAATCATGCAAATTCCGTCCTCTCTGATGAGGGCGGCACTGGTTGACACAGAGGATACTGCTAAATACAGATGTAAGACTTCATCGGGATTTGGTTTGGATAAGATTGGGGGCATGGTCAAGTACTCTTTTAACCTCGCCAGGGCTTCCGATTGTTCAGGACCCCAGATCTCTCCCTTCTTCGCCTTGATTGGCTGAAAGAATGGTCTGCATCGATCAGTGAGTCGTGAAATGAATCTGCTAAGTGCAACCACTCTTCCCGTCAAGACCTAAACGTCTTTATGTGTCCGGGGCTCCTTTATTTCTATAAGGGCCTTGACTTGTGTTGGGCTGGCCTAGATCCCGGTCCGGTCTACAATGTGCCCCAGGAACTGCCCAGATGATACACCGAAAGAGCATTTTTCCGGATTAAGCTTCATGCCATGTGACCTGAGGGTGTCAAACATTTGGCGTAGGTGAGTAAGATGGTCCCCCTTCTTTCTGCTTTTGACCACAGTGTCATCGATATAAGCCTCAATTACTGTACCCATCATACTCTTAAAGATCCTGTTAACCAACCTATGGAAAGTGGCACCTGCATTTTTCAGTCCGAAAGGCATAACTTTAAAGCAATATGTACCTGTTTCAGTAATGAATGAGGTTTTTTCCTCGTCCAACGGGTTCATTTTTATCTGGTTGTAACCTGAATAAGCATCCAAGAAGGTTAAACGATCGTAGCCAGCTGTAGCATCAACCGTTTGGTTGATCTTTGGCAGTGGAAAGCTATCCTTCGGGCATGCCTTGTTTAAGTCAGTAAAATCAACGCAAACCCTCCATTTTCCATTTTTCTTCTGCACGACCACCACGTTGGCCAGCCATTCGGGATATCTGACCTCCCTGATAAATCCATCCTGGAGCAACCTGGATACCTCATCTGCTATAATTTGGTTCCGATGTGCCCCCATGCGCCTCTGTTTTTGCCTGATGGGTTTGACATTCGGGTCAACATGCAATGAGTGCTGGGCAATATGGGGATCGATCCCTGACATGTCCGTATGGTCCTATGCGAAGACATCAAAGTTGTCCTGCAGCAATTGTGTTAGTTCCTTAAATTCAGGGTCGGTGAGGTTTGTACCTGCAAAAGTAACTTTTTCCGGACTGCCGGGCACAACATAGACTGGTTGCAATGGTTCGACCACAATTAGGATACCTGGATCCCTCTCTTTTAATTGTTATTTGGAGCCTGAGCTTTGATCCTTGAAATGGGGCGCCACTGGGGATTTCATTTTCCGGATCTCTTTCAGGGTGACCGCATAGCACTCCTTGGCGGCCACCTAGTCACCTTTGATATCAACGGTACCTATACCGCCGGGGCTGACACATCTCATGACCTAGTGAAGCGTGGAGGGTACACCTTGCATTCGGTGAATCCATCCCCTTCCCATGAGCAGATTATACAAAGGTTTGACATCCACCATAATGAATGTCTCGGTCAAAGTCCTCTGAGCGGCGGATACTGGCAACTGGACTTCCCCGATCGGCTCGATTTGCCTCCCATCAAAACCTACAATGGGGCACCGGGATGCCATAATTTCGGATGGATTGATCTCGAGCTTTTCGAAAGCCCACCTGGTGATGACGTTGGCACTGCTCCCAGGATCGATCATGGCTCTCTTCACAAGACAGTTGGCCACCATTAGGGTCACAACCAGAGGGTCGTCATGCGAGGTTTGGACACCCCGAAGGTCTGACACCGAGAAAGTGATATGCGTTTCCCCTGCTCTGTGGGGGGCCTCGCTAATCTCGTTGACTCTCCTCATCTTGCGAGTTCTCCGCAGATGGCTCCGGCGTGACCCTTCGGTCTCTTTGGATGGGGGGCCACCATGAATCTTATTAATGACTCTGACCGGCTGTCCGTCCGAGGGGTTACGAGGGGCGTTGAGGGCTCGTTGATCAGTCTTTGGTCTGTCCCGTTGGAAGTAATCTCGGAGTTCCCCGCGAAGCAGTAACGTCTCCACCTGTTGCCTTAAATTACGGCATTCATCTGTGATGTGCCCCGAAATTGCCGTGAAAAGCACAGTGTTTTGACTTGTCTCTTTGGTCAAGCGGTTGTCTGATGGTCGGGGGTTGCTGGAAAATTCTTTTAGCTTTATTCTCTTGGTAGAGTTTCACAAGGCTAACCTTCAGAGGTGTCATCCTTTCTTCGAATTTGGGGCTCTTGAATGGTTTTGGGGCTGGTGATCCCGGTGGGACTGATGACCCAGGTGGAGTTGACCGCTTTCGATCGATCAATCGATCCTTTGACTGAATCTCAACACTGACTAAGGCTGACCTCCTTTGCCTGATAGTTTCCTCTTCTTCAATTCTCAAGTACCCCTGGGTCCTGGAGTTTAGCTCCCCAATGCACGATGGAGGGCGTTTTACCAGAGACTGATGGAACTTATGCCATGTTTGGTAGGCGGTCTTTCTGGTCTGGTCTGGTCCGGTCCGGTCTGGTCTAATTTGATCTGGAAAAGTCTGTTTAGTAAGCGGTCTGGTCTTACTATTTATTTATTATAATATTTATTTATGTATTATTTATTTCTTTATTTATTATTTCTTCACTTTATAATATATTTTATTATTTTATTATTTATATTATTAAATTATTATTTATTAATTTATAAATATATTCTATTTATTTATTATTATTTTATTATTTAATTCATTTTATTTATAAATTATTTATTCATTTTTAATTATTTAAAAATATATTTTATTAATTTAATATTAATTTATTATTATTATACCCATTTTTTTTATTATTATGAAGTATTTATTCATTATTATATTTACTTATTATTTATTATTATATCTATTTATTATTTATTATTATTATTATTTATTTCATTTTGTTTATTATTTATTATTTTTATTATATTTTTAAATATGTTTTATGTAATTTATTATTATTATTTATTATTTAGTCCATTTTTTATTATGATATTTATTTATTCTTATTGTATTCATTTTTTATTATTATTATGTTTTATTTAATTTATTACTTATATTATTAATTATTCATTTTTAATTATTTATAAATATATTTTATTATTTATTCATTTATTTATTATTATTATAATCATTTTTTATTATTATTAGGTATTATTTATTTCATTTTGTTTATTATTTATTATTTATATTTGGCACATATCGCTATGGAAAGTGTACGTACATCTGATAATCGTTATTACATTTTTTCTAAACTTTTTTTTGAGAAAGATCTAGAGTTTAAATCCACAGATTCTCATTAGATTTTCAAAAGCATGCGAGTCTTAGGAAATCTAGTGGTATGTTCTCTTTAGAATAGATGTCTTCATGTGTATCATTCTAGGAATATCTTAATTATTTTTTCCTATAATTGATACATTATCATGCATTTTTTATTTTATTGTTTATCACTATGCATGCATCATATTTTGCTAATATTAGGATTATTCATGCATGCCTATATTATGACAAAAAATGTCATAAAAATTATAAAATAAAAATTCTTAGCATGTTAAGCTTGGCTAAGGGTACAAATGGTTGTCATTTTTCACTCTATTCTCATATTTACTTATCTTATTATGCTTATGGTAATTGGAGTTGTTAGATTAACCTGATGATATGAGTTATTCACTTGACATGTTTAAGTATTATTTTTGAGAACTCATTATCTTTGGGTGTTTGTTTCACTTCGGAGATGAATGTAATACTTGCTGAAATTTTTAGTCTTTTTCATCTAACCCGAAGTGATATGTAGGTCCATAAGCTATGCTAGATTGATCGATGCTACATGAATGTTGGGGTAATGTCTCTTTAAAACCCCTTAGAGCAATGGTTCGTCTGCTGAGTAACCGGGTATCAGTATCTCAGTACGCATTGAGTATTCACATAAAAAGGCGAACGTGATTATCTTAAAATTTTCAATCTGAGTAATCGGGCATCTTGCCTGAGTAAGCATTGAGTGTTCGCGTAAAAAGGGGGAAAAATTAAAAATATATATATAAGGGTACAAAAGATAAAAATTCGAGACAAAAATACAAATAAATTGTATTCCCTTTAAAAAGCAATAAGGTCCGAGCTAATGATTTGACTTCTTACTTAGATTTTGGACTGAAGTATCATCACGGTTAATGAGGAAATTATTAGAATTAGTACGTATTGCTTTCATTTTAGTTATTTGCTTGCACCTAAATATTTTTCATAAAATGAAACTATGTAAAACTTGTCTTGTGACTGCTTATGTTTACAAGGTATGTGCGCTGATTTTCTTCACTACCATGTGTATAATAGCTAAGTCAAATATGCGAATATGATGTGTTAATGATTAGCTAAGTGTCTCTCCTGCCCTGCTCACATGTTTCTAAGAACAAAAATATATATAGTTTGGGCATTTTGCTTTCATGTATCATAGATATTTTTATTACCCGAGAATCTGGATATATTCTTTTAGAGTTCTATAACTTAATATAAGTTTTGTTTAGATTCTATAGTCTTCCCGTATATTTTTCCCAATGTTTACACTTTGTGTCATCTCCTTCAAATATTTTGATTATTTAATTCCTTGTCATTTCAGTGACAAAAAGGGAAGAAATAGTTAAAAGGGGGGAGTGATTATTTTGGTATGGGAAGAAGTATTTAATTGAAGGGGAGAATTATTTGTTATTGTTTAGTGATCATTATGCTTCATGTTGATAAATTCATTGTTTTGTTTATGATCATTTAATATTAATTATTCCTGTTATTTGTTTTCCACACCTGTTTTTCACATGTATGTTTGTTTAAGTGTTGTGATTGCAGGATTTGTAGATCATCATGGGATCAAGAGAAAATTCTATATCTATGTTTGTCGATGTGTATTCATAGGTATAGGTTTTATTTTGTTTATCGTGAGGATATATTTGTAAAACATGATTTTGTCTCAGAAATGTCAAAGGGGAGATTGTAAGAACATTTATTTAAGTAATGACATTATTCTGATAAAAAAATCATAGTTGAAAGTTGTGTGTTTTAGATTGAGTTGTTAAGTGTTAAATGTGTGTATAAAGTGGTGAAGATATAAAGGATATCGAATGGAACAACAACTAAAAGCGACAGTGCAAAGAAGAAAATATTTCAAAGAAATTTGTATTTTGTTTCACCGAGTACTCGGTAAGTACGCAAGAAGACTTATCAAAAAAAAAAGTACGCAAGAAGTGAAAAATTCCAGAGAGTTATGCATATTATCGCACGCATGGTGTTCACCGAGTACTCGGTAGAATAGCCATCGAGTACTCAGTAAGTGGCAAAAAATTGGAAATTGCAAAATTATTTCGGAAGGTTTATCTTGCTAAGTAATTGATTCCTAACCATTTTAGGACATGTTTTGAATCTATTATTGATATATTGGACTATTATTGAAATATTAGTCTATATTTAGAAGACTTAATGGTGGAAATACGAATCCTGGAAAAAGATTCTTACAATTAATTGAAGACTCTTCTCTCTATATATAAGTTAAACTTAAGAGAAGAGTGTGGCTTTTGAGAGATCTCTACAATTTTTCTACAGATTCATATACTTATGCAGAGATATATAAAGAGAAAAAATTATTGAGTGATCATATATCTTATAGTTCTCTCTTGTTTTATATTTCTCGAATTGTGCTTCAACAAGTGAGATCTTTATGCACAATTGGATAATCTAGTTGTTGAAAAATTATCACACTATCTTGATCGAAGCAAGATGTTTTGTGATTATTTGATCCGTTGAGAAGCGGAGCCGTCAGAGTACGAAGATTGGAGGTAGAGTTTCGTCGAACGTGAGTGATTCAAGACTGTCAATTATGTTTGGTACGCAAAAATTGAATTTCGTTTCAAAATTCTTCTATTTGGTATTGATTTTAGTTGGGAATGATCATTCCCTTTAAATAAAAATTCATGTTAGAAAATGAAAATTCATTCGTAGCTATACTAATAGAATGGGCATTCCATTGTCTAAATAAAATTAAAAAATACATATTTTATTTTATACCAATCACAATCTTTGTGAAAGAATACCAAGTAAAATAATTATTGAAAATAAATTCAATTCTTGCATACCAATCACAATCTTAGTGACAAATCTAAATTTTTATATTAGCTGAAACTAATGTCTATTAATCCAATATTATGAATTTCATTAAAAAATAATTCGAATGATTATTGAATAAAAAATTTAGAGACTTTTTATACATTTTTGAGCTAAAGTTTTATAGAATGCAATAAATAATCTTTTATAATTATTGTACACCTTTGCGGAAGTTTGCTAGTGGAGTAAAAATAAAATAACCAAATAAATAAATAAATAAATCCCAAGACATAACATGGGTAATATCGTCATTTAACCACTTTCGACAACACTGGGAAAGAGAATCCTCGACTAAATTCTTCCTTTTATATACATATAATATGTATATATATACACATATAGCTTAGTAAAGCGTGACTTACTCTGATTCCTTAACTCCGTTGCTCTATTGCTTTTCCGTTGCAGATTCTTGAGGTGAGTTGGTTGCGATTACCTATATATATTGTATGAATTTTCACTTATTTTCTCATGAATTCATATGCTTGAATCAGTTCATTTATCTGTCCTTGATATATCAATGTTAACAGAGTTCAATAGGTCTCAATTTGTGGGGTTTTTTCTCGAAGAAATTAAAATTAAAAATCATTACTTTAAGAGTTCCTTTAAATTTTTTGCCAGTTAATTGCTTAAGAAAGAAACTATTACGCTAAGACTTTGAATCCCATTCGATTTTTGCCGGTAAAATTCTTTTTGAAAAAGATTAGGACGAACTTGTTCCTCCTCATGGGCTGGACTAAAAATTATTAGTTTTAGGATATTGAATCCCGTTAGAATTTTTTCCAAAAAAATAAAAAATAAAAAATAAATTATTTTTTAGATTTGAATCCCATTAATTTTCTACCAGTTAATTTGCTTATAAATAAAATTATTACTTTTAAGATTTTGAATACCATTAATTTTTTTGCCAAAAAATTAGTACTGTAAGATTTTGATTGCCAATTTAGATTGTTTGGTTTGTTGACACTGCAGTGTTAATGGTTATGGATTTGAGATTATCATCAGAGTCAGAATGGGCATGTCTGTCGAGGGACTTATTAGATTTGATTCTGGACAAATTGGTTTCGTTTTCCGACCATGTTCGTTTTGGTGCTGTATGCAAACCATGGTACTCTGTTCTCATGGAGAATAGAGTCCGATTGTTTCAAAATAAATGTTTAAGACAAGTCCCATTCTTGATGGTCCCCTCGGAAGATAATAGTGAGGAAAGACGTAGTCTATACAGTATTACCCACGACAAACTATGTAAATTTCAGTTACCAGTACCTTACAAAAAGAGGCTTTCTGGTTCTTCGTATGGCTGGTTGTTTACTGTTGAAGAAAATATGGGCGTAACCCTAATCAACCCGTTCTCTGGTTCTACCATTGAGCTTCCTCCCATTATGGACCTCTCAGAATTTGAAGGTTCTGGGCTAGAAGAGGATATCGACCCCGAAATTGGCTATTATGACACAACTCCTGTCGAGGTTGAGGGTGAGTTTGAAGTTACGAAGGCTATACTGTCTGCTGACCCTGCTTCATTTCCTAATAACTACATTGTTAGTGCGATCTATGGTGAATACGATAGACTGGCATTCATTCTGCCCGGAGATAAAACATGGACTTACATAGATGAGAAATTCACACTCAATTTTGATGTCGTATATTATGAAGGCCAAGTTCTTGCCATTGATCATTGGGGTGGAATCATATCGGTTGATCTCAATAGAAGGACTGGGGAAAATATGGTTCCCCAAGTGAAACTTATTACACCACGCAGTAAGCATCACTCACACAGAGCATATCTTGTGGAATCATCTAGCGGAGATCTACTTCTTGTAAAGAGGTTTATGGATTTAGATGAAAATTGCCAGCATACAACTGTAGAGTTTAAAGTTTTCAAGGTGCTTTTAGACCAAGGTGAAGATGGTTTGGCTAAGCACGTTGAGGTGAAGAGCTTGGATGGAGACAGCCTTTTTCTTGGAGATAACCATTCAATATGCGTTTCAGCTTCCGAATGGCCCGAGATTCAGCCAAATTCCATTTACTACACGGATGATTTTATTGACTATTTACGCCATGTCCCAGACGGGCGCCGTGACATCGGAGTATCCAACATAGAGACGGGACGCTTTGGGACACACTATGTGCTTGATCCTCCACATAAGGATATGCCTCCCTCAATTTGGATTGTACCAACTATCGTAGGAAATTTAGTTCAGAAGTAATTTCTTTAGTGTCTTTTGTCTATTCTAGTCTTTTAGTTTTTCTTTTTCTTCTTTTTTGCTGAAACAAAATATACTTTTTAACCGGTCTCTTGGTGAGTTATATTAAACTGGAAGATCATGTTTGTGGGACTTATAAGAAAAATATTTTGTGTGTTGTTTCTCATAATCTAGTTTTGGTTATCGGAATAAATGACCTTAGATAGATTATTATTTGTGTTGGTTCTCATATTCTAAATTTTGTTATACCATTTATATGACTTGAGATGGAGTGATTTATTTATTATCTGTTTACATGTAATTGCTTGTTCTTCTTTCTTCTTCTTCTCTGTCTCTTTCGTGTTTTCCCTGTTACCATGGTTAATAATAATTCTTAAACGAAGGGTTTAAAACACTTGAGCAATAATGCATATTTAACCCTTCCACGTATTGGGATTTGATGCACTGAGCGTGCTCTCAAGCAGCCTTGAATTGTCTGCTACATCCCAAAAAGTTATATGGCTGGAAAGAAAGTGGCAGTTTCTTGAGGTTGTCTGTGTATCAGGTAAGTAGCAAGTGTTGATCTATTTGAAACTTCTGTGGTTCTTTGAAATTTTTTTGTTTGTTGAGTTGAGACCTAATTGTTGCTCTCCAGATTCTGGTGATTGGATTGAGAAAGAATCAAAGAATGGCATATTAGGGAGTTAACTTCAAGTCGACCGCCATGAATGGAAAAATATGTATACAGTATCTAGACAACAGCGTTACTTGGCCACTTGGCTACCTCCTAAGAAGCTAGAGCTCTTTGCAAACACAAAGGTACACTTCTCACACTTACTTTCTTTTCCTATTGCATACTGCTGCATGAACTTCAACTTTGTTGCTTTTGGTTAGACATGTTCTTTTTGTGTTAAAATGTTAGATACACTGAATAACATGTCTGATAGATGAATTCCACCATCGTTTCTTGTGGTTTTGTAATGTTTTAGAGGTGGTTGCAGTCATCATTGTAGAGCATTGGAAAGCCGGATGGCCATGACGTGTACGGATAAACCAAATCCTCATTACGGAGGTCATAATGATCTGACTGAGAGACTTATTGCCAATATGACCCTAGAGGAAGTGAATGAGTCCGCACCATATATAATCAATGGGGTATCCACCAATATCAAGGTATTCTATCACCATAGTATTTGTGGCTCAAAACTTATTTCTTTTTTGTAATGTTAAATCATTGAATCAAGATCACTTCTGTTAAGTATGCGACCAAAGTCCCACATTGGTTAAAAGTGGGAAGGATCATGGGTATATAAAAGGATGTACATATCTCAATTGGTGTGAGGCCTTTTGGGGAAGCCCAAGAGCAAAACCGTGCGGGCTGGGCCCAAAGCGGACAATATCACACCATTGTTGAGATATGTGGGGCCCGTAATAACCAACAATTGGTATCAGAGCCCAGGTTGCGATTCGTGGTGTTAACCAGTCAGAGTGGGCTAGCGTTGTATCGACCAACGGTGGCGGCGGAGGCCGGTGATGGTCAAGTCGTATGTGGTGGCGTCGTATCAACTAGCGGGAGTGGACTGGTAGCCATGTGGAGAATCCTCGAAATGTCGAACAGAAGGTGAGCCCTCGGATTAACTCACGATGGACGGATGGATGATCGTTTGAGGGGAGGCTCGGACCATGAGATGTGGTCCTTTGTTCGAGGGGAGGATTGTTAAGTATGCGACCAAAAGTCCCACATGGGTTAAAAGTGGGAAGGATCATGGGTATATAAAAGGATGTACATATCTCAATTGGTGTGAGGCCTTTTGGGGAAGCCCAAGAGCAAAACCGTGCGGGCTAGGCCCAAAGCGGACAATATCACACCATTGTTGAGATATGTGGGGCACGTAATGCCCAACAACTTCTTGTGGCACAACACCAAACACCATATGTCGACAAGCAACATGTTACATGATAGCTCGTAGAGAAATTATTTTATGAATTAGGATCATGTGGTCTGAACAATCTCACTAAATTCATTAAAAAATATTTCAATAAAGTTAACATATTTGTGTATGGGTAAAATTATTATTTCTATATACCCTAAGCTTTGTTGACAATAATGATGACGGGAGAGGATTGGTATCCCACAACAATTGTCCGCACACCCCATTCTCACATTGTCGAACCCATACTTCTTTGGGTCATATATTTTGCAAACTGAATCTTAAACTCTTGTTTAAAGTTTAAACCTTTTATTTTATATTCTTCCAAGGAATGTGATTCACATCTAATATGTCTGAGAAGAAAGAATGACTCGAAATGTAGACTCTCAGAATGAAAAACCTTTTATTTTATTATCCGGTGGCTTGAGACAAACTCCATCTGAATAAGAGTGATAGCATAACATAAGATTTTAGGATTTCTCAGAAATTGCTAAATCAATCTGAATAAGGCTGTACCCCACTAGATGAAAAAGGAAATGCCAAGTGTTTTTAAAGTTCACATACCGAACACCGGGATAAAAAAATAGTCAAATGCTCACTGCATACAGCATGTCTTTCAGTTTGTTGGAAATCAAATCTTATGCTCATCCATGTCTAGTTTATTATTGAATGCTCTATTGATCAGTAATATAATGGTTTTCATTTGTGATGCTAGTAGTGATGAGTAGTAGGGAATTTGATTAATTTTCCTCGATAATATTTATTTAATCGTCAAGATGATTCTTGTAAGAATTTTAAGACTTGTCGAATATTCTTTATTTAGGTGAGTTGTTAAATTCTTTATTTGGTGATTTGCTAATTATATATTACTTGTAGGGCACATATAGTTCATTTGCTTAATCCCTTGAGGCAACCTGATTTCAATCCCTCCACCGTGACCCCTTATCCACAAACCCTTCAAACAACAATCACTTGCCTTTGGCCTTTGGTGCTCTAATTTGTTTTTCAGACAGTTTTGCACCATTGTTATCTAATTAATCAGTAGAATTTCAGTTGCTTAATGTCCCGCCTTTGGTTTATCAGTTCCATAATATTTGTTCAATCTAATGATCCGTTAGAGATTCTTTAACTTTGAATTTTGTTCTTGAGAAGATGGCTGGTAGAACCTACTTGTATGGTCATATGCTACTGAGGTGCTGATTCTCTCCCGATTTGATCCTGAGCAAGTGTTATGGCAAGGGAACTAGATAAGATAAAGTGGTATTCTCTCTCTCTCTCTCTCACACACACACACACACACATGTGCATACTTAATACACATAGTTCTTCATCTTTCTCTCTACTTGGGTTTATACTCTTTAAATTTCACACTTGGTTTTTGAACTGTACTGTTCTTCTAAAAAATATGTTATTCCTGTTACTGATTAATTAGCTTATTCAGGTATATTGGTGACAATTAATCTTTCCTGATATAGATGTCTTTCTAATATAGAGGATTTTTGAAACATGAGGAATTAATTTTGAGTACAGACACACGTTGCACATAGTGGTATTTATTTGTTTATGCGTATACTTCAAAATGCAAGGTCAACTGAACCAAGCCTTGTTTGGACTTGTCGAATCCCTGTCTGCTCCTAGAATGTTATCTTTGATATGGAACTTTGAAATTGAATGGTGGCACATGTTCCAAATTTAGGGCTTCCAAGTATTAGATTTAGGTGCCAAATATGTGAAATTACTCATTTGCTCCTGCCTGAAATAACTTCTTATACATGTTGTTTCTTGTCAAATAAATGTTCCTGTGGCTTGAGCTAGAGATTACTTGTGTAATAGGAGCATCCATAGACAAAAGGATAATCCTAAAATGATCTTCTTATTGCTATTGAGAATGAATCATATCGGATGGTTCTATATGTCAAGATCAACAGGGAAAAACCGGCAAAATGCAGCAGATGTGCCGCTCTGACTGTAGACAGTATGTAACAGTTCTTTCGCTCCATGTGAATGTCGAAATCCAAATATACACACACCTACATGAGTCTCATAGGACTCGAACCCCTAACCTCTCACACACTCACACTTTAGGGAGGAAGGTGATATCATTAGGCTACAAGGCCTTGCTCATTTTATTGTATGTCTTATAGATATGATATTTTAGGATATAAAATTTTTCTTATATGATTTTGTAGACATGTTTCCGTTGTTTCTTCTTTTTTACTATTTGAATTCAAGATGAATTTGGTGTCACCGATTGGGGTCCTGGATGGGACTTTCTTTCATGTCTAGGGATGGAATTGTGTTTACCTATTGCTTCCGATGTGTACTCGGTAGGGTATAACTAGGGATGGCAAAATAGACCGACCTAGCCGGGTTCCGACCTGGTTAGGGCGGATTTGGTATGTTTAAAAACGGGTTTGGAACCAAAAACCAAAACCCGAAGCGGGTTCGGGTCGGGTTTGGGTTTTACAAAAAACCCGTCGGTAACCCTGTTAGTTATGGTGACTCCTTTCCTTGCAGGGAAAGTTAAACTTAGCCACCAAGCTATCTCTATTTGACTAGGATCTTGTTATATTTGGTGACTCCTTTGTTAAGGGGGAATATAACTTAGCTATCAAGCAATCACAGTTATGGTAGGAGATCAATTCCTAACTGGATTAATTGACTTGTCCTCCACTCTAGCCTCTCCTATAAATATAGGTGTAGCCTATTGTATTCGGTGTACCAGGCAGAGGGCCAGATTAGGCCGGTGCCAGAGGGCCAGATTAGGCCGGCGCCAGAGGGCCGGTGCCGGTGTGAGTGAAACACCTAGTGCGAGTAAAGCACATGCAGTGCGTAGAGAGTACACAGAAATAGAGAGAGAGTTAGGAATAATATACGTTTATATTATTCCGGTGATACAGGCGTGAGTATACACAGTGTGTGTGCGTGTGTGATCGGCGAATCACCCCCTTGTAATCCTCTCAGTGATTTTTAGTGAAACGGTGCTCTCCGTGGACGTAGGCTTATTTTGCTGAACCACGTATATATTCTTATGTCGATTGTTTGGTGTGTTTGTGTGCGTTTTCTGATTTGCAGGTGTTCACGGCTTCGTACATAGGGTGTGCGAACCCTAACAAGTGGTATCAGAGCGTTTTCTGATCCTAACAAGTGGTATCAGAGCCCCAGGTTGGAGCAAATCACGAAGCCCGACGATCTGGTCCAGATCTGATTTTTTCGAGTGCCCTAAATCAGAAACCAACCACACCAGGAGCTTTGGCTCGACGAGACGAAGCCAGCAGTGTCAAGCACGTCGCCGGAAAGTTCCTCACGCGCCCCCACGCGCCGCCTGAAGTTCCGGCCAGTTTTTTGGCTCCGTCGAGCAGTAGTTTCGGTTCGGCGTGATTTTCCGGAGCATCGTTTATTGGAACGAGGCTTATAATATATCTCCGGAAAGAGGATTCGAAGACCGACATTTTGGCGCAAGAATCAGCCTAATCAGAGCAGGGACACGCCCGCACGCTCCCCGAGAAGATACTGACTTCGTGATTAAATTTCTGTCTTTTGTGCGAATTTGTTTTGGCCCGTTTGGAGTCGTTTTTGACCCGTTTTGGATGCGGTCAGAGGCGTTCTTAAGGTTTTGAACCGCCCCCGACGCAACCGTATACTCGGTTTTGCGTAATTAGACTCCAAATATCTCTAATAGGCTCAGTGGGAGCTATGGGAGAAGAAAAAACAGTAATGATCGACAAAGGTTGCAAGGCAAAAAGGTCAGACGCGATAGCGATCGCAAGATGGAGAGGTCAGACACAACAGAGGTCACATTGTCTGCACCAGACCAGATATTGCTCATGCAGTAGGAGCTATCAGCATAGTCATGATGACTAAAGTGGGTCTTCAGGCTTGAAGACAGGAATGAGAGCATCGTAATGCACTGATCATTGATGGAGTTGATTGATTGGATGGAAAGTCGTCAAGTGGGAGATTGTTAGTTATGGTGACTCCTTTCCTTGCAGGGAAAGTTAAACTTAGCCACCAAGCTATCTCTATTTGACTAGGATCTTGTTATATTTGGTGACTCCTTTGTTAAGGGGGAATATAACTTAGCTATCAAGCAATCACAGTTATGGTAGGAGATCAATTCCTAACTGGATTAATTGACTTGTCCTCCACTCTAGCCTCTCCTATAAATATAGGTGTAGCCTATTGTATTCGGTGTACCAGGCAGAGGGCCAGATTAGGCCGGCGCCAGAGGGCCGGTACCGGTGTGAGTGAAACACCTAGTGCGAGTAAAGCACATGTAGTGCGTAGAGAGTACACAGAAATAGAGAGAGAGAGTTAGGAATAATATACGTTTATATTATTCCGGTGATACAGGCGTGAGTATACACAGTGTGTGTGCGTGTGTGATCGGCGAATCACCCCCTTGTAATCCTCTCAGTGATTTTTAGTGAAACGGTGCTCTCCGTGGACGTAGGCTTATTTTGCTGAACCACGTATATATTCTTATGTCGATTGTTTGGTGTGTTTGTGTGCGTTTTCTGATTTGCAGGTGTTCACGGCTTCGTACATAGGGTGTGCGAACCCTAACAAGTGGTATCAGAGCGTTTTCTGATCCTAACAAACCCGACCCGTTAGTAACCTGTTGGTAAAACCCGTCAGTAACCCGACCCGTTAGTAATCCGCTGGTAACCCGGTTCGAACCCAACCCGGTCCAACCCGTTTATTGTTATTTTTTAAAAAATATATATATATGCAATTTTGTATGCCCAAAATAAGCCGCAAAAATATATAATCATCCCATCTTATAAAAAAATCAAAGTTGAACTTTTATATTTTATTATAAAAGGATAATTATCGTATTATACTATTATAAATAATTAAATATAACAATCTTTAGATGTAGTTAAATTAAATTCGATTCAATTGAATATGTATTTTAGTTGTTTGAACACAATTTGATTCAGTTGAATTACGAATTTACTTAATTTCACTAATTGAACTCAAATTGACTCAACTAAATTGAGATTTTTCTAAATTGAACTCAATTGAATTGTTATTTTACTTATTTGAACTCAATTTGACTCAGTTGAATTAGGAATTTACTTAATTTTATTAAATTGAACTCAATTTGACTCAACTAAATTGAGATTTTTCTAAATTGAACTTAATTCGACTAAATTGAATTGGTATTTTAGTTATTTGAACTTAATTTGACTCAATTGAATTAGGAATTTACTTAATTTCACTAATCAACTAAATTGAGATTTTTCTAAATTGAACTCAATTGAATTGATTTTTTAGTTATTTGAACTCAATTGGACTCAGATGAATTAGGAATTTACTTAATTTTCAATTTGACTCAACTAATTGGAATTTTTCTAAATTGAACTTAATTCGACTCAATTAAATTGGTATTTTAGTTATTTGAACTCAATTTGACTCAGTTGAATTAGGAATTTATAATATCTTATATATATTAATATTGTCTAGTCCAGTATTGTTCACATATATTTTAATATATTTATAATTTATAATATCTTATATGAATTATCTTATTATATATTATATTAATAATATATAATTCTAAACTAAAATATAATATCGTATATCACTAATATACTATTTCAAATCAAATCATAATATATTACTTTAATTACAGTAAATAATTATCAATCTAAATTATACTATTGGGGATTTTATGAATTTCAATAAATTTAAATTCAATTAAACAACTTTAAATTTGTGATTTATTCCAATGAATTCAATTTCACTACTTTAAATTGGTGATTTTATCCACTTATCATGATTTTTTTAATTTGTGATTTATTCAATTTAACTCAATTAAATTAAATTTTAATACTTTGAATTAGGGATTTTGTCAATTGAACTTAATTTCACTACTTTGTATTGGAAATGTTTTCAATTCCACTAAATTGAACTCAATTAAACTATTTTGAATTGAGAATTTACTCAATTTCACTCAATTAAATTACTTTGAATTTGAGATTTGCTGAATTTCACTCAATTGAATTCAATTTCAATACTTCGAATTAAGGATTTTGTCAATTCTACTCAATTAAACTCAATTTCACGACATTGAATTGGAGATTTACTGAATTTTACTTAATTGAAGTCAATTTCATCACTTTGAATTGAGAATTTACTCATTTTCACTTAATTGAAATCAATTTTACTAATTTGAATTGGGGATTTTATCAATTTCACTACTTTAAATTGGTGGTTACTCAATTGAACTTAATTTCACTACTTTGTTTTTAGGATTGAATCAATTTCACTACTTTGTATTGATGAATTAATTAATTGCACTTAATTTCACCCAATTACACTACTTTAAATTGTGGATTTTTTCAATTTTACTCAATGAACTCAATTACAATATTTTGAATTGGGGATTAAACTCAATTTCATTCAATTGAAGCAATTTATTTTTTGTAGCAAATAATAGTTTTTGCTATATATTTTTTTGTAGTTAATTTTTCTTTTATTTGCTAAAAGAAAAAGTTTTCTAACAAATAAATAATATTTGCTAAAAAAATTATTTTTAGATAAATACTATTTTTTATTATAAAATTTTAGTTTCTATAGTATAATGCGTGATATTTAGATAAAATGTCTGTTATATATATATATTTTTGTAGTGTAGGGATATTAATTATTATTATATTAAATTATAATAAAAGATTAATTAAGAAAACCCCAAGGCCATCATAAGCCTCATTCTCTCATCACCGTTCAAAGTGTACCCTCTCTGATTTTTTGTTTCTTTATCGTCTTCTCTACTCCTTCGTTCCAACGTCAAAATCACGTTTGTCTATGCTTTTCTCTGAGCTTTTTTGCTCGATTTTGTGAAGGTAATATACCAGATCTTCATTCTTAATTTGTTAATTTCACATTGTAGGGTTTTTAAAAATATTTTTGATTTTGATTTTAGGTTATGAAACTGAAGGTGCAGGTCCTAGAATCCTAGCATCGGCCTCTCTCTGCGCTTTCTTTGTTGATTTTCCAAAGGTAAGATACCTAAATTGATTTATATATATGTATATAATATGGATCCGAGAAAACATATAATAGAATCATAAATCTCTCCCAACATTTGGTTTTCCCCGTCCCCTAATGCTAGCTTAGTGCAGACAATACTACTCACTCTCCTTACCTTGCAAATTCAGCACTCGTGTTTTGTGCGTGTTCGATTGATTTTATCCACTTTCTCTCGTTTTATTTCCAATTGATGGTACTTTATTTATGAACAAGTGTTTTAGCTTCTAATTTGATCTATTTATTAGTTTGCTGCACATTTATCTTAATATGCTTATTTATGCCAAAGTCATATTTTTTGCATATGTTGTTTCTTAGACATTCAGCACATATAATGTAAAAGCCGTTTTAACGGATGATTATATCATTTAAACTACGACTAGAAAACTAGGTCAAAAGTTTGTCTCAAGGAACATACTGCTTTATATTAACACTTGTTGATGGGTTTTGGGCTAATAATGTTACTTCAATTGTTGTGCTTGTTTGTGCGTGGATAGTATATCTAAAGTAATGCATATAGGAAAAAGGCCCCCATGCTATGTCACATTAGAAATGTCTTAATCTCCTGATAATTCTATAGTTTACTGATTACCCTTTTGCCAAATGTGTCTGTGAGTAAGAGTATTTCATTAATCTTCATTATCTGCTGATGAATCATCCTCAATGCATATAAAAGTACCCCATATATGTATATAAATGGCTTTTATTGTTTCTTGATTTAAATGTCTTTTTGTTAACGCTGGTAACCCGATGGAACCGGTTTATACCGACGGGGTGGTAATGATATTACCGATTACAACCCGTCGCGAGTTTGGGGTGGGTTTGGTATTAGTAATTTTTAAATGGGGTGGTAATGGTATTAGCTAAACCCGTACCAAACCCGACCCGTTGCCATCCTTAGGTATAACATCAATGTTCGTGTTTGGAATCCAGTTTTGGAGTTGATCTCACGACTTTCGGTTTTCCTTCAAAATTTTCAGTTCATCTATATCACCCTCGGACAATATTTGCCTTAGACCACTTGTGTAGGAGCTCCTACTTCCCTCCAATAGAAAACTGACATGTGTCCACATATTACAAAAATTCTCCCTCACTCTCTCATGGGCCCCTCTCTCTCTATCCATCACCACCATAAAAGAAATTTTAGGAAGAAATATAAATTTTTCGAAAAAAATAAAATATTTCATAAAAAAATAAAATATTTCGAAAAAAAATTTCAAAAAAATAAAAAATATTGAAAAAAATGAGGAAAAGAATTTTTCAAAATATTTTATTTTTTTCAAAATATTTATATCTTTTTCGAAATATTTCGGCATTGTATAATGGTGATAGCCATGAGGGGTGTTAACAACACCATCTTCTATAGTTTTCAAACTTGCAGATTTTGAGGTGATCGAACTCGATTGTTTTACCAGATCTCTTGAGGTGTTTCCATTCCGCCTAGATTTGGAGTTGGTTGATTTGAACAACTGTTGATTTTAATTTTTCAAAATATTTTATTTTTTCATAAATATTTTATTTTTCCCGAAATATTTTATTTTTTCAAAATATTTTTTTCCTCATTTTTTTTCAAAATATTTTATATTTTTTGTAATATTTTATTTTTTTTGAAAAATTTATATTTCTTCCTAAATATTTTTTTCAAAATTTTTCGAATTTGTAGGGGTCCTTTATGCAATTTAATCTTTTATGGTGGTGATGGATAGAGAGAGAGGGGCCCATGAGAGAGTGACGGAGAATTTTTGTAATATGTGGACACATGTCAGTTTTCTATTGGAGAGAAGTAGGAACTCCTGTACAAGTGGTATAAGGCCAATATTGTCCATCACCCTCGGGGTCCTTAGATTTCGTGGCGGGGCAATTTAAGTCACTATACAATATAGGCAAGACCGTAGATATACTAAATAAGTGTTTTTTTGTGTTTAATTCATGTATGTTCATGTCATATTTACTTGAGGAAAATAAAAGTTCTATTTACTCAATTTGAGAGAGAGAAGAATAAAATTAGTCTGGTCTTATTCGACCCATGGATCTAAATACAGTCTCATAAAAAATTTATACACTTATTATTTATTTTGT
Organism: Cornus suecica; assembly: GCA_963922005.1. Lineage (NCBI taxonomy): Eukaryota > Viridiplantae > Streptophyta > Magnoliopsida > Cornales > Cornaceae > Cornus > Cornus suecica. The sequence continues at coordinate 16,478,817 of OY998243.1, forward strand.
TTTTGGACTTGAACCTTTCTCCTTCTAATACAATGAAGTACCACTGTGTTACAATCATCCATGGTTAGATTTGTTTATATAAATATATTATTTTCTTGTTAGAAATTACTCATTAAACTTGCATGAAATATTCGTAGATGAGTCAAAAATATATTCTCATATCCAATGAAAAAATATGTTTTACGCCTCGTGTTAAATTACCCATATTTTTGTGTCTTGTTGTATTCATGTTAAGATTTCTTAACACTAAAAATAATTATGTCATATTTTTGTACTCTCACAACCCATTTTTTTTTATATCCTAATAGGATAATCCAATGAGAATTAAAACTTACAAGAGAATGGACTAGGAATGGCAATGGGGCGGGGCGGGGATCGCCTTCCCATCCTCGTTATTTTCCCCGCCCCGTGCCCCGGTTATATATAATTTTCTTTTTTTAAAACTTTTTTTTATAAAAAAATATATATCTCATAAAGGCATTATCGAAGAAGAAAAAATAAATTCAATAAGAAATTGATGAGAAACGAAATCTGGGATATAATCCAACTGGGACTTGAAAAATCCAAGAATTAGAAGAAAATAACACCAAAAAAACTTGTTTGGAGCTAAAGAAAAATCAAAACCCAATTGACTAGAAAATGATGAGAAATCAAATCTTGAATATAATCCAACTTGGTTATGAAGAAAACCCGAAAACAAGAAGAAAAAACCTAAAAAGTACAAAATTTGAAATGAAGAAATAGTCCATTGCCATCCCAGTTGTGGCCTTCTATCTTGCAACAAAAGTGAGCACATAATTCTAATTCCTCATATTATAAGAGCTAGTAGATATATATCCCAAAGTGTAAGAGAGGCGGGGTAAAGAGAGAAAGAAAGAGAAAGAGAAAGAGGAGAGAGAATGAAATAAGAGAGAGAGAGACAATGTATTGGGCTTTAGGGTTTGGGGTGTGTTGTGGGTATTTATATATTAGGCTATATTTGTAATATGTAATATATATGTAAGAACATTTACAGTATTATTTGTGTTTGGTATGTTTTAGACAATAATCATGTTGAGTGAATTGTCATGTTGAGAGTTTTGTGTATTTGCAATCGAGTTGTTAATATGTTCGTTTCTATCTCGAGAAAGGAGTTAAGGGGTGTGTCAGAGCAAAGAAAAGCTACCGGAGGGCAAAAACGTCATTTCCAGACATCGTCACTTCACCGAATGGCAAAAATGTCATTTCCAGACATTATTACTTCAACCAAAATCGTCGGGAGTCCGAGATGACCAGTCTAGCTCAAATATGAAAAAATAGGTATTTACAGCAAAAGATGCATCATTCCCTACGCTATTAGAGGCAAAAAGAGGCAGAATGACACTAACCTACACTTTGGTTTTTGGAGCTAGGAATGGACCCTACGTCCCTGACCTACGCCCAAACGTAGGTCCCACTTTGTGGCCACGTGATAACTTGTTATGCAGGAGTTGTTTCGGAGTGTTTTCGGATTCTTCCAGTTTTGTCCATATTTCGAGTTTTTAAGTGATCGGCGACTCCAAATCTCTACGTATGGGCGCATACACATATTTATATCATATTTTAAAGGATTTATCAACGTATTGTGAAATTACGCAAAAGGGCAATGTTAGGGTTTTCTTTGACTTGGTCTATAAATACCAAGGTTCTACAAGAGAAGATGCTACGATTTTTTACGACGATTTTTCAAGAGGATTTTTGGTGAGAGCTCTGCAATATTCTATCGTTCATATTCTTCTACAGAGTGATACACACAGAGAGGTGATTATGGAGTGATCATACATATTGGTGTTTTCTCTTGTGTTGAGGTTTTCCAATCATGCTTCTACACCGAAGTTCTTTATGCACGATTGGATGATCTAGTTGTTGAAAAATCATCACACCGTCTATTGCAATGATGTTGCTTTGATCCGTTGAAGAACGGAGCTGTTTAAGTGCGGAGATCGGATCAAGAAGCTTCGTGGTTATTTGATCTATTGAGAAACAGAGCCGTCAGAGTACGGAGCTAGAGCTTTGGGAGTGCGAGTGAATCTAGACTTTCAGACGTCGAGTGAAGAATAACATACTACATTGGTTGTAAGTACTGTTTTCATAGGGTCTGTACAAATTCTCTGATTCATAGTGCATCGATACCTGAGTGTATCCGTGATTTTTACTTGGAGTCTTTCCAAGGTTTTTCACGTAAAAATATCATGTCTCTATTGCTTTATTTTTTGCACTTAGATTATTATTTGCATGATTTATCTTGATAGAGAATTGGATTAAAACTAACTTTCCCGCAATTATTATTAATTTGTCAATAAATCCACAAAAAACTTATTCATCCCCCCTTTAGGCTATTTTTCACCATTATCTAGGTAATTTCAATTAGTATCAGAGCGTGGTTGCCCCGATTTAGGTTAACTACCTAGGGTTAGGTCTTGAACTTAGACGATGAAATTTCTTTATGAATGAGGTTTCCTTGATAGGCCCCGTGTTGTTGATAGGTTAAATAATGAGGGTGATGATAATTGTGATGATTCGCTTCAAGCTAAGTATAATAAATTGCATGATAAGTACATTTATCTTAGCGAAGTTTTCTCAAAATCTATTGGTAGATTTAAAAGTGTTGACAAGGAAAAAGAATCCTTAAGAGAAGAATTAACTAGCATTGCCCATGACTTTAATCAACACATGAGTGATAAATCTGAATGAATGAAAAGTTTGAGAAAGTCTGAAAAAGAAAAGATTGAGTTTTTAAAGAGTGTAGAAGATCTCAATAAGGAACTAATAACTATAAGATCTGATTTGATTGAGAAATCTGTGAAAATTAGAGATTTGGAGAAGAATTTGGAAGATGCTAACTCAACTATTCATAGATGGTCTAGTGGAACTCTTAAGCTTGATCATATGTTGAGTGTAGGTAAATATGTGGGAAATACAAAAGGTTTGGGGTTTGTAGGAATATCGAATAATCATGATGTCATTCCCCAAACTATTTTTGTTAAGGGATCTCATGTAGAATCGAGTTCTTCTCAAGGTAAGTCTGATAGAAATTTTAATGTTCATTCTTACGTTAGAAAACCTGTTGAAAGGAATGTTCTTTTTACCTCTAAGGGTTTGAATAATGGTTTTCAAAAGTTTGTCCTAACATGCCATCATTATGGAGTGAAAGGTCACATTCGACCTTTGTGTTCAAAGTTAAAAGGAAATAATTTGAAATCTAAAAGGAAATCGAGAATTCAGAAAAGACCCAATGTTGAAGATCAAATTAGGGTTTTGAGTAAAGAGATAAATAATTTGTCTAACCTTGTAAGTAAAACGCCTAAGCATGGGTTAGAAAATGTGAGATACATTATTGTGATGCTCGTACATGGGTTAGAAAAGGTGAGCTACATTTTTGTAAGGCTCATACTGAACTTAGAGCATGTGACTCTAGTTCCTTGTGTTTAGATAGTGAATTCTCTAGGCACATGAAGTGAAATAAGTCAGTGGTTGATAATCTCAAAGATAGTGATGGTAAGAATGGTTCTTTTGATGAAAAGAAAAAGTCTAAAGGTTTAGGAAAATGCACTATTGTTGCTTCTGGTCTACCTAGACTAGAACATGTTGAATGTGATAAGGGCCGAAAGGCTAAATTGCTTAGTATTAGTCAGATATGCAATGATTATCAATATGTCAATTTCCGTCGTGATAAATGCATTATTAATGACTCTTTTGGAAATTGTCTTATGGAAGGTGTACGTACATCTGATAATCGGTATAACATATTTCCTAAACTGTGTACTGAGAAAGGTCTTGAGTTTATATCCATAGAGTCTCAGTCAACAAACATCTCTACAAAATTATTAGATTTTCAAAAGCATGTGCATCTTAGAAAATCTAGTGGCATGTTATCATTAGGATAGATGTCTTCATATATATCATTCTAGGAAAATCTTACATTATCTTTTATCCTAGAATTGATACATTATCATGCATTTTTTTTATTTGCATGTTTATTATTATTATTATGCATGCATCATGTTTTACTACTATTAGGATTATTCATGCATGCATCATTATGAGAAAAATAAAAAAAAATAAAAAATTTATTAGCATGTTGAGCTTGACTAATAGTACAAATGGTTGTCATATTTCACTCTATTATCATATTTACTTTGATTATTATGCTTATGGGAATTGAAGTTGTTAGTCTGACCTGAGATTATGAGTTGTTCACTTGACATGCTTAAGTATTATTTTTAGAACTCATTAAACTTTGTGTGCTTGTTTTACTTCGGAGATGACTATAATACTTGTTGAAACTTTTAGTCTTTTTCATCTAATCCGAAGTGATATATGTAGGTTCATGAGTTATGCTAGATTGATCTATGCTTTTAAATACCTTTTGCATGCTTATGAATGTTGTGGTGATGTTGAAAAGAGGAAAAAATGAGATATTTCAAATATAGAAATGCAAAAGGTAGTTCTTCGATCTGAGTAACCGGGCCTTTTGCCTCAGTAAGCATTGAGTGTTCGCGTAAAAAGGGGAGAAGACTAATGAGCATAAATCTCATGGAAGAAGCTCGGGCCCAGTTGGTTGAGACTAAAAATCCTCGCTGGAAAGTCCGGAGCTTAGAAATACAATAGGGATTTGGTGAAAAAGTTAAAAAGGTGCAAATAATAAATTGTGTGACAATAGGGTCCAAGTGAATGATTTGATTTCTAGCTTAGGTTTTGGACTGAAGTATCATCACGATTAGTGAAGAAAATTATTAGAATTAATAGGTATTGCTTTCATCTTAGGTGTTTACTTGCATATGAATATTTTTCATATATGCAAATGTTATGTAAAGCTTGTTTTGTGACTGATTATATCTACAAGGTATGTGTGCTGATTTTCTTCATTATCATGTGTATAATAGCTAAGTCAAATATGTGTATATGATGTGTTAATGACTAACTCATTGTCTCTACTGCCCTACTCACATGGTTCTAAGAACAAAAATATTTTTTGGTTGTTTTGCATTTTACATTCATGCATTAGTCTTAAGTTCATGCATTGTAGAGATTTATGTTACTTGAGAATCTGGATATATTCTAATAGAGTACTTTATCTTAGTATTTAGTGCTTGACTTAGATTCTCTTGAGTATCCTCTGTGATCCTTTCCCTATGTTTTCTTCTTGAGGTTTTTCCTTATTTCTCTCGTGTGTTTTGATTGTTTTTGTTGTTCCTTGTCATTTCAGTGACAAAAAGGGGGAGAAATATTGAGTAAGGGGGAGTAATGGTTTTAGGAGGAGAAGTTTTGAGTAAGGGGGAGTAATGATTTAAGGAGGAGAAATAGTGTGTGTTTTATGATCATTATGCTTACATGAATATTGTGTTTTCTTTATGATCATTAAATATCTGTTTTCCACACTTGCGTTTAATGGTTTGTTTAGTGTTGTGGTTACAGGAATGGTAGACCGTCATGAAAGCAAGGTGACAATTTATATCTATGTTTTTCGGTGTGTGTTTATAGGTATAGATGCTATGTTGATTGTGATGCTATATTGTAAAAATATGGTTTTGTCTCACAAATGTCAAGGGAGAGATTGTAAGAACATTTATAGTATTATTTGTGTTTGACATGTTCTAGACAATAACCATGTTAAGTGAATTGTCATGTTGAGAGTTTGTGTATTTGCAATCGAGTTGCTAGTATATTCGTTTCTATCTTGAGAGAGGAGTCAAGGGGTGTGTAAGAGCAAAAAAGAGCTATCGGAGGGCAAAAACGTCATTTCCATACATTGTCACTTCACCGGAGGGCAAAAATGTCATTTCTAGACATTATTACTTCAACCAAAAGCATCGGAAGTCCGAGACAACTAGTCTAGCTCAAATATGAAAAAACAGGTTTTTACAGCAAAAGACGACTCATACCCTACGTTATCAGAGGCAAAAAGAGGCAGAATGACATTAACCTACACTTTGGTTTTTGGAGCTAGGAATGGACCCTACGCCCCTGACCTACGCCCAAACGTAGGTCCCACTTTGTGGCCACGTGATAACTTGTTATGCAGGAGTTGTTTCGGAGTGTTTTTGGATTCTTCCAGTTTTGTCCATACTTCGAGTTTTTAAGTGATCGGTGACTCCAAATCTCTACATATAGGCGTATACACATATTTACATCATATTTTAGAGGATTTATCAACGTATTATGAAATTACGCAAAAGGGCAATGTTAGGGTTTTCTTTGACTTGGTCTATAAATACCAAGGTTCTATAAGAGAAGAGGCTACGGTTTTTTACGACGATTTTTCAAGAGGGTTTTTGGTGAGAGCTTTGCAATATTCTATCGTTCATATTCTTCTACAGAGTGATACACACAGAGAGGTGATTATGGAGTGATCATATATATTGGTGTTCTCTCTTATGTTGAGGTTTTCCAATCATCCTTCTACACCGAAGTTCTTTATGCATGATTGGATGATCTAGTTGCTGAAAAATCATCATACCATCTATTGCAACGAGGTTGCTTTGATCCGTTGAAGAATGAAGCCGTTTGAGTTCGGAGATCGGAACGAGAAGCTTCGTGGTTATTTGATCTGTTGAGAAACAGAGCCGTCAGAGTATGGAGCGGAGCAAGAGCTTTGTGGAGCGCGAATGAATCTATACTTTCAGACGTCGAGTGAAGAACAACAGATTACATTGGTTGTAAGTACTGTTTTCATAGAGTCTGTACAAATTCTCTAATTCATAGTGCATCGATACCCAAGTGTATCCGTGGTTTTTACTTGGAGTTTTTCCAATATTTTCACGTAAAAATATCGTATGTCTCTATTGCTTTATTTTTTGCACTTAGATTATTATTTGAATGATTTATCTTTGATAGAGAATTGGATTAAAACTAACTTTTCCGCAATTATTATTATTAATTTGTCAATAAATCCACAAAAAACCTATTCACCACCCCTCTAGACTGTTTTTCACCATCGTTTAGGTAATTTCAATATATAAAGAATATTATAGTAACTTAATATACGGGGCGGGGTAGGGGTCCCCCATACCCGCCCCGAATATAATCGGGATTTTTTTTCCTGCCCCGACTAACTTAATCGGGGGCCAAATCCGGAATAAACGGGGCGGGGCGGGTATGGTGCGGGACGGATTTTGTTGTCATCCCTAAAATGAACACACACAAGAAAGAATAAATTTCAAAAACGAAATAACTTTATTGAAGGACATACTTTTATTAACAATTATATGGTTTTCCTTTATATTAAATATCAAGTGGTATTATTTGAGACTCATTTATTACTTTTTCTAACATTGAGGATGCCCAGTATAGGGAAAATGATGCACGGCAGTAGAAAAAATATATTTACTTTAAATCATTCACAGCAACACAGATTCTATTTTCTATTTTCATTTACCAGTAAAATACCGAATTTTGGAAAATATACAATTCACAAAATCAAGTTGTATATGCATGTACACACACATATATTTGAATAATCCATATCAAGAATATATTAATATAGGTATCCAAATACACACATATATAATGGATATCAAGAATATATATCCATATATACACATATCCACCCTCGTATTTCTAAATTTTTGAGAGGTCTAAGATTAAAATTTGAGGCTATTAAGTCATTAACCGGCTCTTATGTGACTTGGTTAAGTTGTATGTTGGACTTGAGTTTTTAATGAAAATTTGAGCTTTGATTTGAGTTTAAATATGGATTGAACTATTTATTTATTTATTTTAATTTAGGGTAATTTTCATAAAAACCCCAATAGTCTCATGTTTTAATAAAAAAATCCTATAGTTCCAAAAACCCCATATATTTTCATTCCGGTTACAATTAACCCCCTCCTCCGTTCAGGTAGCTTCTTTTGTGTTTAAAAGGCATCATGTGCTTGACACATGGGTTGGGTTTTGTCCATTTTACCCTTGCACCAGATTTGATTGAGTTAAAGTACCATTATATCCTTATAGGACATGTTTGGCAAATCGTGCTTGGCACCAGAATTGCTTACGTTTTGACCTTCTTCCTTAAATCGCTAACATCAATTTCACTTGCAAATTGACAAGCACTCAGACTCCATCAATGTAAGTTTCTTCCCCAAGCTCCATTTCCATTATATATATTTTCATGACACTGTATATGCATATATAGATCTGGCCGAAAATATACCTTTTTCTCCAAACCTTATATATAGATATATACCCGAAAATATACCTTATTCTCCAAACCATATATATATATAGATATCTATATATACCCGAAAATATAATTTCTTCTACAAACCCTATATATATATATATATTCGTGTATATATATATATCAGTTCATTATTTCTTCAAAAAAAAATTTCCGTATTGTCTTCAATTATTGCTTGCATTTGAATATATTTTTCAAAATCGCAGTATATGTCTACATCAAGCAAACACTCCGTTGTTGATTCAGATTTGATGTATGAAAATTTTGAATGTTTATGTGGCAAAGTAGCTTCAATTTTGGTGACTACACAATATGAAAATGAGAGTCGAGGAAGATTATAATACAAATGTCGAAAATGACGTTTTTGGAGATGGTGTCAACCTATTTCGGTTGGACAAGAGAAGTTTGTTGCAACATCTACAACTGGGCAACAAATTGAAAGGATTACTTATGGAGTGGAAGATGATGTTCATGAGTTGAAAAACATGTTTGTCGCCATGGAAGGCTCGGTGGAAAATGCTGAAGAATTTGGTTCTATGTTTAGGGTTTATTGTAGTTGCAACATGGTTTGGTTATTTGATGTAAAAGAACGTGATGTTCTTGTAATGACAATAGGTCAATGTAGAGCGTGTTTGACAGATGGTTTGGTGCCCTTTTTTTGGATTTGGTTCCAAAAATTGTGCACCAAACCATGTTTGGTAAGCTTGGTTCGGATCAACAGTGGTAAACCATGGTGCACTTAATGAGGCAATTTTCACACCATCTCAATACATGGTTTGTGTTGGTTTAGTTACTGTAGCTCTACCCCAAAACCAACAAAGCCCGCACCATGGTTTCCTCCAACAACAACCCAAACCATCAAATTAAAACCAACTTACAACCCCAAACCCATTAATTATTAAATAATAATAAAAATATTAATTAATAATTAATAATAAATATTTAAAAATTACAAATCAAATAAAATCAAGCAAATAATAAACAAAATATAATGAATAAATAATTAATAATAAAATAATAAAAATTGAGTAATAAATATTTAAAATAATAAATAAAGTAAAATCAAATAAATAATAAACAAAAATATAATGAATAAATAATTAATGATAAAATAATAAATATTGAGTAACAAATATTTAAAATAATAAATAAAGTAAAATCAAATAAATAATAAACAAAAATATAATTAATAATAAAATAATAAATATTGAGTAATAAATATTTAAAATAATAAATTGGTAAAAAAAACATTGAGATTTCAAATGAATTTTTTTATAAATTTTTAAACTACATATACGAACCAATTGAATAATTCTTGCAATATGGTAAAATATTATTATCCAATATTAATAATTTTTGTTAAAAATAATTAATCGATTGTGTTTTTATTCATATATTTTATTTTTTAAAACATATATATTTACAAAATGTTATTATAAATAAATAAAAGGTCAAATCATTCCAAGTTACCAAACATAGTTTGGTTTCAGAATTTCAGCCCATACCAACTCTACTAAACATGGTTTGGTTTTTCAGCTTTACTTTTTCTCACACCAAAACTATCTGCACCAAACATGGTTTCAGTTCAGAATAAAATCACACCAAACTCAATCCAACCCAAACCAAAACCAAAAACTAACACTGCATCGGTTGCCAAACAGGCACGTAATGTTTGGAATGGTTTGGTTATGTTTGGAATGCTTTGTTCTTGTAATGACAATATGTCACTCTATTGCAATGTCAATGTAACCCTTTTTTTTTGCAATGTCACAATATGTTTGGTTATGTTTGCAATGCCAATGGTTAAGTCTGCTCAATTGTTCATTATGCAAACATTCACATTCACTATGCAAAAATTCACATTCATTGCTCAAACATTTCCATACACTAAGCATTAACATTCACTACTCAAACATTACAAAACAAGTTAAACATTTCTATACACTAAGCATTAACATTAACTACAAAGTGTTATATCAACCATTACAAAAATCCAGTGGCCATCACTACTAATGTAGATAATAAGTGTTACAAAATGAACCAAAACAGTTTCAAGTGAAAGTATTCCTCCAACAATAATCACAATTAAACCCCCACCACCTTTTAACAACAATTTCCAAAAAATCAGTGTCTACAATAAAGTTCTACAAAAAAATGTATGCATTATCAAATCCTTGCAGGTCTGGTGCATTATTTGGGACCACCAATGTCATGTGAGGGGGCCAAAAGGACTACAACTGTAAATGAAAAAATCCATTAATGTATAAAGAGTTAGCTGGTTGCCTTTAATTACATTCAATATAGTATTGTTAGTTGAATTTAATACCATTCACTCTTGTGTGTGATGCGACGTCAGGTGTGTACAAAATATGTGGTTAAAAACAACACCTTAAAGACGCCCTAGGTTTTACCCTACGCAAGCGCATGTATCAATTATAGAATAATAAAGCTTGAGTAAGGGATATCGATCCCACAGAGACTAAGATTGTTCACTTTAGCAATTCAAAAACACTGAATTATAATTTCTAAAAATTGGTTTGTTTGGGTGGTCGAAGACCAAATTATCTAGAAAACAAATTAAATTGGTTGTGATTCAGATGAGAGAGAAAACTAAGATTTTCATCACTCCACCACTAACTGTATAATATAGTTCCTTACTGTAACAATTGTATGAGGGCGATCCATAACTGTGAATCAGGTCATACCGCAAATAGCTAAATATGACCCCAAAAAGGAGTACCATCAACCGAATTGCGACAACCCGTTTCATGACTTACCTAACTAGTACATGTCAATTATACTACTCTAATCTACTCCTAATGTATGAAAATAAACTAAAGCATGTCTATATTAAATCGCCAAGGCACGACCTATGTCAACCTAGGGTTTCAAGTTTCATTACCACCATTGTGTAGAAAACCATAATTAAGCATCCGAGTTCCTGTTCATATTGAATAATCATAGTTGTGTAAAATAATATATTCATTCCATCTAAGAAAAGAATTTAGAACAAATATATAATTTTATATTGCAAATCAGTACAGTCTCTTAACTACTACAATCATCACAGTATGGTCAACAGTTTCTCCTCTTTACAATTGAAAACAATGAAATAACTACATTACTTGGCTAGGGTTTTGCTAGAAAATCCTAGATACGGAGTTAGTTAGCCATGAAAAAAGATGACTGCATCGTTGATGTAGAAACGCTCTCCATGATTTTTCTTCTCTGGATCTCTAGGTTTGAATATGGCTCTCAACAACAGCAAGTCTGAATGAATGAACCTCTTTGAATGAACGTCTCACCAAAAACCAGCACCAACGTGTGCCAGGATCAGAACTAGAACTCTCCCCCCGTCTCTGATATATTATCGTGTATATATAGGCAATGGTATAGAGAGACCCTTTTCAGTCTTTTCACTCTACCCTTCATGCAAACCCTAACTTCTCATATATATAAGTGTATATACATGTATATAGAGGTCTAGAGTCATAGACAAGTCTTCCAATCAAACCAGGGGTGAAACAGGAAAAATCCATCGAAAAACCATAAAAAGTTGCCGCACTTACGCTTCAAGCATAGATCCCAAGCGTACCTCCAAGCGTAGAAATGTGATTTCCAGCAACTTTTTGAAATTGAAAGCGTAGGCAAAAGCATAGGTATTTTATGGAAACCACTTTTCTCCATGAATGCACAAAAACGACCGTCTTGAACCCACGATACTTTTTGCTGAAGATGACAGCTTTTGAAAATGCCGTTTTTACCCTCCGGGAGTCATTTTTGTCTCAAACTGCCTCTTTGACTCTCTTCTTGGATAGAAAGAACACACTCTTTAGTTAATTCACCGAAGTTAGCTCAATTTCTTCATTAAGCTCCTGAAACATGCCTTAACACGCAAACGCAATAAAAAAACCAAATAATGAAATGAAAGAACGTAACAATAGTGAGTTAAGGGGTCAAAATGTCTAATATTTGACACCTAACAGTGTGTCTTGTGTGCTTTGAATGAATGGAAATGGCATTGAAAGAACTTGTTGGTGTTTACACAAAAATTGGGTAGTTTTCCAAGTTGGAAGCGTGGGCGTGCTAGACTCTAGAAGAGTCAAGAACTTGCCAAAAGAATGTGCAATTCTTTTTTTGGAAGTGATGGGTGTGAATCAAGTGATTGTGAAATAAAAGTACAAGACTTTTACTTCAAGGATTCTTTTTGCCTTAATTAAAAGGACTTAAATGTCAAAGTTTGAATAAATAAAACTAGTGCAAGAAAATAAAGGAATTTGTAATTAACTGGGAATGAAATAAAAGAAGTCGCAAGGGAATGAAATTGCAGAGAATTGAATGACATGAATTGAAAGAAAAATAAAATACCATTTCTTGCAATATAGATTACAAGATAAAGATTGAGACAACATAAATAATTTGAATTGACATTATAGAAAGGAATTTGTAATTGACTGGGAATGAAATGAAAGGAGTTGCATGAAAAAGGAATTGCAATAAATTAAATGACTGAAATGGAAAAAGAATTGGAAATATCACTACTTGCAATAAAGATTACAAGATAAAGATTAAGACAACATAAATAATTTGGATTGACATTGTAGAAATGAAAATACAAATTGAAAGAATAGAGATTACAATCGTAAGAAATTGTAAAGCATTGTGTTTGTTTATGTGCTGCAGGAGAGGCTGTAAAGTTACACTAAGTGCTCAATTTATATGACTGTCAAGCCACCATCACAACCGTCTCTAATTGCACGCCTAGGATTCTGTCATGTGTTATCATTAACTCCTAATCTTATGCCAGCTGTTACTTGCAGTTTGCCTAAAGAAAGACCCATTCTAGCATGACTCCTTGCACGTTCCATTCCCTGGCCATGTTGCTGAATTTCAACTGCCTGTAATGAATCTAGTTTATTTTTCCATCCACATTCATTATGTCTTTTACCACATCACTCCCCTTAAATGTAGGACACGTTCATTGATTTTAGCCTTTTCCTTCTTACTACTTCCCTTATCTTCATCTTAACTTACGTCTAATTATCTTCATATATCTATATCTTTATCTCTTAGATGGTTGCCACGTATTCCTCATTGTCTCATTCCTCTGGCCAGAACTCTCTAATGAGTGGTCTGCTTTAAGTATAACACTTGGTTCACGGCAACGGTTTGCGGAACTTTGTTGGCCATGCTTCCACGAATTAATTGGCTATTCTCATGGCACGAAAATTTGGGTGCCAACACTTTTCTAGCCATGTTCACATAGGTTGATTGGCCGACATATGGCATGAAAATCTGGGTGTCAACAACCATGTGTCCTAAATCCTTATCTTTAGTTTTTTCTACGTGGCCCCTGCAACTGCCTTCTTCCAACCGCCGCCAACTACCAAGCTCACGTTCTTCCATCTGCCAGCTACTTCCGTTCCAAGCTTCTACGTGTCTCGGCAGTCACAACTGCCAGAGACCACTTTCTTTGTAACTGCCATGTATTGACAGCTCATTCTTCCAACTGAATTCTTCTGCCATATGACCTGGCAAAAAATGTATTTTATGCCAATCGTTGCCAAGTGTTGGCAGACTTATTTCTTCCAACTGTGCCACATGTTGCTCAATAATTGGTCTTCGCATTTATCAAAATGCAATAATGGTTGAACGCCACGTGGCCGGAATTTTTGGGTGTTAACAGTTGGGTTGACATTGAAGCCTGAAAATTACAATTGCAAGTGTTATTGAAAGAGAAAATAAGGTATGTACCATATATTCTCTAACAGTTTAAGTTTTACCTATTGTGCATTAGCAGCTCTGTTTGCATATCTAATGGCTTGAAAATCACCTGGTGCAGTAGTTGGAGTTGGGACTTGGGGAGTTGTTGCACTGCTAGCCTTTGCCTTTCCAGAACCTTTAGGTTTGCCCCTATGTTTCCCACTTCCACTAGGCACTCCACTGCCACTAGGATCGGAGATGCCACCACCAACACCACCAGTGTGATTTTTCTTGGGTGGCCTTCCACCCTTACCTTTGCTCTGCTTGATTGATGTTGCTTCCTCCTTGCATGTCCTATTGTTGTGTCCAGTCTTCTTGCATTTGTGGCACATAACTTGTTGTCTTTGGAGCTTCTTTAGATCTTCTCACTCCATTCTTTGCAGGTCTACCAGTCTGCTCTCTATGTGGTGGAGGCAAGATTGGTGCAATGACCACTTATCTTTGCATATCTCTGAGTGAGAGAGGGTTTATGTCATATGCATAACTCTTCAGATAAGTTTCCCTTGTGTAGTATTTTGACATATATGTCTCAGTATCCTTCTTCCTATATGGTGCCACTGTCACTGCATGTTTACAAGGTATGCCACTCACATTACAATACCTATAAGAGTATGTCTGATCCACTAAGTTGACATAATCACTTACCCCAACATCTTGGTAAGTCATATTGTCAAATGTTTCTTACCTTCTGCCTATCACATTCTAAGGTCAGCCCCAGGGTACTTGACCTCAAAAACCCTCAACAAACCCTGCATTCAAATAAAGTAATGTTAACAGTGGCAAAAAAGATGTACAAAAGGAAGAAGAAACTAGTTACAAGTGTTTCTTACCTTCTGCCTATCAGAAATGAAAGTGAATTGTTCATGTCTCTCCAACAGATCAAACAAGAAATCTAGAAACCATTCCCTTGAATTCCCACACTCAGACTCCACAACAACTAGTGTAATTGGGAAGAAACTGTTGTTGCCATCCTTACCAATGGCTGCTAACATGTGGCCCACATAAGCTCCTTTGAGAAAAGATCCATCGAAACCAATGAATGGTCTATAACCCTCTTTGAAGCTCTTCCACATTGGCTTCAAAGACTAAAACTATGGTTGTAGGAAACCATAGTTTTCATGGCTTCTCAGGATTTTAAGAAAGGTTATCCTCTCTCTCTCTCTCTTTCACACACACACACATTATTAGTCTTTTTCTCCACTTAGGTTTCTGATGTGTGTTAATTAACCACTCGGGTAGAATTAATCGTATCAAAACCTAAAGTTGTATATTCATGCCAGCACCATCACTTAACTATCATATTAACCATGACAGAAAGTAAATATAACTCAGACAAGAGAAGATTAGAAATCAAGAATAAATGCAATATTAATACCAATCACAAACCCAATATATGTGTGATCCCCCAAGTTATGTGATCATCTTTAGAGATCATTCCTCGTAAATCAACTACAACTAAGGCTCTAGGAGTGGATTTAGCCATGATTACTTGGCTAATCCTCTAGGAGTGGATTTAGTCGGACATACTGAGGGTGGACGTCATCATCAAGGCTGAATGCTCCATATATATTACTTGCTGCTGGGAAATTGGATCATCTATGACTTCTCCTTAGATTGGGTGTAAAACTGCTCCCGAAACTCTAACTCGATATAACATCAGCTGAAGGGTTATAGAGTTCTCTGTGCACTTCCACCTCGAATTCGTCTCTCCCTTCTTTTCTATCTCCTACTTCTCCAGCATTTTTGTGGTGATAACCACAAGTTCTGGCACTTAACTCTGTCAACTCACTTTCTAGGCATTAGAATAGTAGCAGTGTAGCACAAACAGTTGTCCAAAACATTCTCCAATATTTAGTCAAAAAACTAAATGGATTTTTATCCAAGATATGTTTAAGCTATATTGGCTACTTTTCCTGAAGTGGAATTAGTAGTTTGAGCAAGTTACTGTAAGTGCATGTTTAGTACGTTGGAATGGAATGCCCATTCATTCCATTCTTTGGTTTGGTACAACATAATGAATGAGAATGACCATTCCCAAGGAATTAAATTTCATTCTTGGGAATGAATTTTCATTCTATTACTAAAGCTATGAAATGGTCATTCCATTCCTTTAGGAATGCTTTTAAAACATAAAATTACTTAAATAACCCTCTCACATTTTAAAAAAATAAGCCACCGCCACCGCCATTTTGCCACCACCACCGCCACCTTTATTGTCCATCATTACTATTCCCGTTATGTTTTACCATTTTTTTTGTAAAAAATTTAAAAAATAATATTATTTTATTTAATTTTATATCTAATACTAATAAGGGTATTTTTGAGAAAAAAATTTCAAGTTCATTCCATTCCCAATGTGCTTCATATTTACAACCAAACAATAGAATGTGAATGGTTATTCCATTCCATTCTCTTTCTCATTCCATTCCAACTTTCATTCCATTCCATTCAACCGTACCAAACGTGTCATAAATGTTAGCATGACCTTGTTCATGATCGCAGGTAAACACTATTGTTTTTGCTTTAATTGGTTGGAATTCAACTTTAGTTTTGGATTATTGTCAGATACTTCTAAAAGAGTAACGTACCCATATCGGATACCGATACTCCTCGGATACTCGCGGATACGCGTCAATATTCTTAAATGTATTTATAATTTTAAATTATATTTTTTAATTTATAACACGTATCCGATGCTTGTAAGGTACTTCAATCACGTAACCAATACTTCTTAAATACCAAATAATACGTTTAACAAGTTTTAAAAATTAGAAATAAACTTTTCTAACAATATTATGAAGTACTATAGTCAAGAAAAATTTAATCTTTATTATGCATCAACGACATATGCTTGTTTTAAGTGTTACGAAAGAACCTTATCTGTTTGTAGTGGTTCAATTTTCTTATTATTTTCAAGAATTGACCAAAATTTAGTCTTTTTATATATAAAAAAGTGTCATTTCTTTTTGCCGTATTCCGCCGTACCCATATCCTATTTTTTTTGAGATTTGTCGTATCCCCGTGTCCGTATCATATCCGTATTTGCACCCTGTATCCGTATCAGTGCTACATAGGTTGTTATTGTATGAAAACTCATCTTCATAAGAGTTTGAAGTTAGTTTTAGAACCTTATTCCAATATCTAATTAATCTTCAGGTATAAATTCATCTAAAATTATTGAGCACATGATTATTCTATTAATTTGATTTCTTGTTGTCTCCTTTGTTTATGCTCTGTGGTTACATAATCATCATCTGATTATTTTTTATAGTTATCAGAGTCTTGTATTGTTCCTGATTTTGATGATTTTGAGGTAGATACTTGAAGGATTAGCATCTCCAACCAATTCATAATTAGAGATTTGGTAACTTCAGAAATGAGATAAATAGATTGAGATTATAGTTATTTCATTTAATATTTTTTTAGTTGATGTTGATGTTGATGATTCTTTTTCATTTTTATTTTTCCTTTTCTGGTGGGAATTATAATGGAATAGAATTTATGATCATCATGACAACAGTAACAGCTGAAATCTATCGGACGTAATGTGCTTTGTTTTATAAATTGGCGATTTGTTGAACTTAATAGTATGGAAGCAGTGGCTTGTTATAGATGTTCATACTAAATTTTGAAGAAGTTACTCCAATTTTCACATCACATCCCACTAAATTACCAATTCTTGTAATTGCTTACATTATTTTTTTCATTAGTTGTGTCAATTGCTTGTAGCAAATAGCTGCACAAATATCTTCTGCAGTCTTAATCTGTTTCATTGTGTGTGGTATATATTGCAAAGTGTGGGTACAAAATCTGAGATCTTATTCTGTTTTGAGTTTATTTTTGTCTTTGCAGGCAGCTCTTATCGCGGACAAGAAGGCCAATGAAGTGATTGGAGACGAGAATCGTGAAGAACCAAAGACGAAGGAAGTGGTTCTTGAATCTTAGGTAGAATTTTGATCTCCTGCGTGGGTGAATCTAAAATTATTTGGCTAAACGGCTAAATTTGGAGGCTTTTGTTTATTTGTGTGTGCATTCTCTTTTTATAAATGGTAAGATTCTGGCGGGGAGTCACTTTTGCAAGTCATTTATGAAGAAAGATCGGTATCAGAGTTCCTGGAACACAAGCAGACCTGGAGCATGATTCAACAGTTGTCTTGTCCTCCAGAATACAATTCCATCCTTGACAAACTTGTAGCTGAGAGGTATGAGTCCGATCCCTATTTTTGGAATTGTATTCATGATGTAACTTATGGAATTATATAAATATATATATTTATTTTCAAGTGTGAATTAGCTCAAATTGTTTGCCATTGGTGGGCTCAAGTTTTTGGCAAATTAATTCATTTTGTCAACTAAGATTATAGCAAAAAACATGTTAAAAATATTTTTACCATGGATGTTTGTTGTGGAAGCCAGTCAATATGTTAGAAGAGTGATCTGGGAAGTGTTGGATTCTAGTGAGTCAAATGATCTACTGCACATTTTTTGTTTGGTGACAGCTTCTGGAAGACAATTATTTGATCAACCATGCTTAAAAGACATTCAAAACATTTTGCTTTCAATATTTGGCAGTTGGATTTACCCACATCAGAAAAAGGTGGGCAGATGTGTCATAGTTGCTGCCTTTGGGTTTATAGATGCTCATGTTGAAGGTGGAATGGTTGGAGACTTGTCATTCATGAGCCCCGAGTTCATCCAAGTAGTCTTGGGGTTTGAGTTTAGTATGTTTTTTCTAATGTTCTGTCACCACTTCTCTCTTCATTCCCTAGGTATTTGAATAAACCTACTAGCTTTATTAACATTTTTGTTACGAATTTGCAGTCGTTTCTAGCCTAGTTTGGCTGCATCAGGGGCTCTTACATTGACATCATATCAAGCAGGTAATTGTGTGATTGGAAACTTTGAATGCATTTCTTGCCATTATTACATTGACATCAAATCAGCTTATATGTTTTTGTAATATACTTCACTTTTGATTTGATAAGAGATGCACTATGAATGATGAAATGGCTGGTAGTTGAGTTTTTTGTTTTTTATTTTTCTCAACTCACATGCTCAGTCCAGTGTTGACTGGAATTTGCTGCTCCTTTTATTTCTCTTCATTTTATTTTCATCAGTATTTCTTTTACTTTTGTTTTGTTTAGTTAGGATTCAGTATCTAACCTGAAGACAGCTCTGCAAGAGCGTTGCGTTCCCCTTCACCAACTTTTCTGTTTTTAAGATCGTAAAGTGGGAATGTGAAGTGGAAGTATTTATTTTTTGTTTACAGTCGTAGTAAAGTGAGTACTAAATTTGATAACAAAATTTTTGTTAGCTTTTAATTATTTTTTATTTTGTGTTCACGGATACACGGAAGATGTCAAATTAGATTTTATAATTTTTTTTTTTTCCATATTCTGATGGTTTGATGTATATCAGGAAGATGTTTACACTTGATATTCACTTATTTTAAGATGTTTTTGTGGATTGAGTTTATTATATTAATAGGGTCGGGAGCTTTGATCCCCTATAGTATGCATATAGTGCGTATAAGACCCTGTGGTTCTTTGAGACCTTATTATTCAAAATTGTGTGCGTTTATTGCCCCTATTGTGAAGTAAATTGTCTGAAATACCCTTAGTATAAGTTTTTTAAGAAAAATAAAATAAAATTATTAAAATAAAAACAAAAAACAAAAATTATGTTTATAAAAAGTATATTTAAGAAAAGCATCAACAAAAGAATTACAATTTTTTTTTCAAAAATATTAAAATTATTTTTTTAAAAAAATAAGCCTATTTTTAAAAAAAATTATTTTTGTTTATTTATCACTTGATTAAAAAAATTAAGCCAGTTTCTTTCAAAATTTTATTTTTATTTATTTATTTTATTTCTTTGTCATTTAATTAATTATTATTATTTATTTCTATATTCATTTTGTTTATTATATTATATTATATGATATTTTATTTATCAGTTATTTATTTTTATTAATTTATTTTTATTATATTTATTTAATATTTAATTTATTTTTATTACACATTATTTATTATTAATTCAATATTTTTTATTTGGGTAAATTACACAAACCTTCTCTAAACTTTGACCTAATTACAGACATGGTACCCCTAATTTTTCATTAATATCAGTTACCTCCTTTAGTATTATCAGAGTAGAGGTCTGGTGACAATTTGTTGCGAATTTACTTATATGCCCTAAATTAAATAAGCATATATATAGAAAGATTATATGGTGGGGCAAAATCTCTATATTGCCTTTTGTTCTCTCTATTCCCAAGTCATCACACATACACCTTAATAAAGGAAGATCAGAAGTTGTCCAAACACAAACATGACCTTACAGTTTCTCCTCTTGTTGAAACCCTAGTTGCTTGAAGACGATGAGCTGATCCTTCTGAGTCTTGTTCCTAACCTCTAAGCTGATCAAAAATCTAATTTTCTCTTTGTTCCCATCATAAACCCTAAGAAAAATGTGTTTTGAGATAGGATGAGTGATTTTTCGGGTTTTGGATAAAGTTTGGGTTTGATTAGATTTGGCAAGAATCACTTGGTTTTCAGCTCTTTTTTCTACAATCTTGGTGGATATGCCATTTTAGCTCTACTTGAAGTTGAAATCAAAATTTTCTTGAGCTTAAAAGTCACTGGAGACCACTGCTCCGGCTGGCCGAAACCCAGCCCTTCCCGGCGAGCATCTCTCTCTCTTTTCATGGCGCGACCGAACCAGAGCTGGGGATGGAGAAGTCGCGACCTGTGTGTGTGTTTGTGCATATTATAACATTATATATATATACATGTAATAACCTTTACAATAACTTATATACATTATATATATGTGGCAATACATATATATAGATATATCTACAACACTAATTTTTTAAATTTGAAATTTTATTTTAAATAAATAAAAATTCCTAAATTAAATTTACCGGATACTACAATTTGAGAGAGAGAGAGTGAGATTTTAGAGAGAGAAAGAATTGGTATAAATCACCAAAAGAGTGATGTTATATAGAATAGATGTGAGGGTGTAATATGGTCAATTACCATTGCAAAAGTAAGGGAGGAAATGTAGTAAGGATGAACTAGGATTTTCAGCCCCAAAAAATCACTTCTTTGACCAATATTTGTATTTTCCGGCATTGAAATTGTTACATTGTTACAGTAGAGCAAAAGTTAAGGGAGGTAACTGATATTATTAAAACGTTAGGAAACCGCGTGAAATTAGGTCAAAGTTTAGGGGATGTTTGTGTAATTTACCCTTTTTATTTTTATTAGATTAGAAGGGGTATTTTAGGTATTTCATGTTATTTTAAATCAGAATGGATTGATACACACATTTTAGAATAATTGGAGGTTTTGTGCACATTGTATTAAACCATTGGGGGTATTTCGGACATAATCCTATATTAATATTAAGGATTATTAGATGGATATACAGTTTGTTGCTTATTGGTAGATTATCAATGTCATTTTTGGTGTAAAGAATGAAGGGAAGGTGAAGAAGTTTTTTCTGTAACAAAATAAGACTTAAAGACAACAATCATAACTGCTGCAATATGTATGGTGGCACCTAAGGCTGTAGTTATAATTGCTTGCATATGTCGAAAAGCTATGCTGACAGAGCGTTAGATAGCAAACATTTTGCAGCAATATTTGCTGCCAAAACTTATGGTGTTTTAAAGGCTTTTAGTAGCAAGTAAATCTGTTTATATACATCACATTTCTTGTAGTGATATCCACTATTGAACTAGTATTTTCGAATAGGATAAGTACTTAAAACACCCATGTAATATACTGTGCGTATAACATTCATTAGTTTAAAAATATGTGTATTGGCATCAAACCTTTTTGTAAATGTTGCAACTTAACCCCCGCCGGTGGGGAGGGGAGGAAGAGGCGGAGGAGGTGGCAGCGCCGAGGCGAGGCAGTGATGGAGGAGTGTGGCGATGGGGGTTACCAAAGAAGATGGAGTGGGAAGGTTAAAGAATTAGGGTTTTGTTTGGTAATAGGTAAATAATAAGTGTGTACTTTTTAGTCTTTTTTATATTTTAAAATTTTTTTTTTTTTGAAAAAATGTATTATTTATTGTCATGTGTCATTTTACATCTCCGGTGAACAGTAAAGAACAAATGGGGGAGATTCGATCCCAATTAAAAGATTTAAGGTGAACAAGAACCGTAGGGGTTATACGCACTATATGCATATTACAGGAGGTTAAAAGCTCACGACCATTTGGAATATTCCAGAATCAGTGACGTGAATAGTTATTTTTTTTAACATTCCGGAATCAGTGACGTGAATATTTGTGTAGGTTTTTTGAATAATTAAGGGGTAATTTAGTCATATTGCATAAATGCCAATAAAAAAGTGGAGTAAAAAATACCAAATGGGTAATTTGCTAGCTTTTACAAAGGTGGGGGAGTGATTTGGAGCTAAAAATAACATAGAGGGGTATTTTGCAACTTTTCAAAAATTTAGGGGGTATTATTAGGGCCGGCTCTGACCCAAGTGTCACGCCCTGCCTTATGAGGTTACGCCACGCAGGCGCCACACAGGCGCCACGCAGACGCTTCGTAGGATCCTACTTGGCATCCTACATGGCATCCGGAATATTCTAGACTTCTCCACACTTCTCCGGAATTCTCTAGAGTATTGTAGAGTTGTCTAGACTTGTATAGAATTGTATATACTAGAATTGTATAGAACATTCTAGATATGGAGGATTCTAGAAATCTCTCCACCTTTCCTTGTAAAGGCCCTTGGCCTATAAATAGAGGAGGGAGCTCATTTGCTCACCATCCACCCAACAATCCAAGTATCCATTCAAGCAATACAAGTTCTCTTGAGTTCAATTGCCTTCTAAGCTCTCTTGCCTACATTTCTCTTCTTACACACCAAGCTTCCGCATTCACCTAGCTTTAGTGGCTCACTAAGCTAGAGACCCACAAAGGCTTACTTAGCACTTCTCAAGCATCTTAGAGGTGTCTAAGGCCGCACGGTTCTTTGGAAACACCAAGTCCGTGACAGTTGGTATCAGAGCCAGGTTCTTGAAGGATCACAACCTACTTGCAAGAGACTATGGCAGAGATGAACTCAACCATCACCCCAGCCGTGGAGGAGCAAGAACGCGGCAGGGAGAATCAACGCCCACCCACTAACACCAAGGCAAGGTCGAAGTCCAAGTCCAAGGACGCTCAATCAAGCCTTGAGACACGCATCGATGACATAGAAGGCACTATGGCCATCATGCAGGAACGTATAGTGGAGACTCACCAACGCTTGGAAGAACTGGAGTCCGATGACGCCGACTTCCAAGACACCATGAAGGGACAACTCAATGCCCTTGATGGAGACCATCGCAAGGAGCTACGCTCTCTTCGCGGCGAGATAGCCACCCTACGTGGTTATATGGATCAAGAGCTTGGCAACATTCGGACATTCATGGCAGACATGCGTGCCGATTGGGCCATTTGCAAGCAAGCCGTAGCAAACGGCGCCACTGCTACTCGGGAGGCCGGAGCTCCCAGAATCGACGTCCCCAAGCCCAAGTGCTACAAGGGGGAACGTGTTGCCAAGGAGGTAGAAAACTTCCTATTTGGCATGGAACGATACTTTGACGCCAAAGGGATAGTGGATGAGGCGACAAAGATCAACACCACCACCCTCTACCTAGTGGACGATGCTATGCTATGGTGGAGGCGTAGACATGGCGATATCGATAGAGGTACACTTTCTATTGATACTTGGGCTGATTTCCGTAAAGAGTTTAAGAGGCACTTCTATCCTGAGAATGCCGAGGAAGAAGCTATGGGCAGACTCCGCCGGCTCAAACAAACAGGGACCATCCGAGACTATGTCAAGGAGTACACTTCTCTCACCCTTGAGATCCCTGAGCTCTCAGAGAAGGAGTCTCTCTTCTTCTTCATGGATGGCCTACAACAATGGGCCAAGACAGAGCTAAGACGACGTGGAGTGAAGGACCTTGCCACTGCCATCACAGAAGCGGAGGCATTGATCGATTTCAGCTCCAACAAAGACTTTGCCAAGCCCAAGGACAAGACCCGGAACTTCGGCAAAGGTGGGGGAGACAAGGGCAGCACTTCTAATGCCACCAACACTGCCCCTCACAAAGAAGGCTTCCGGAAAGATGGAGGCAACAAGCCCCATAAACAACCACCATCACCCTGCTTCATATGTGGTGAGATGCATTGGACACGGTATTGCCCAAAGAAGAATACCGCCAATGCTATGACACTCGACCACCCGGAAACGCAGGAGACACACATGGGTTCGCTTCAAATCCTCAACGCCATCAAGGCAAAAGTGGAGGCCCCTAAGGCAGCACCTAAAGGGCTCATGTTCGTTGAAGCAACCATAGGGGGGACGTCTACTAGAGCATTGGTAGACACCGGCGCCTCCCACAACTTCATAAGCATCGACGAGGCCAAGCGACTAGGCCTCAAGTACACCAAGGAGGACGGTTCCATGAAGGCCGTCAACTCCGCAGCCAAGGCCATATACGGCACTGCCCGAGGCATACATGCACGCCTAGGCCAATGGAATGGCCTGATTGATCTCTCGGTGGTTCCCATGGACGACTTTGCCTTAGTCCTTGGAATAGCATTCTTGGACAAGGTAAAGGCCTTCCTCATCCCCTACACTAACACCATGTGCATCATGGAGGGAAATATCACATGCATGGTTCCAGTCGAACGAGGGGCTAAGATTGAGGCACGCTCCCTATCTGCCATGCAATTCAACAAGGGGTACAAGAAGGGGGAAGTTAGCTACTTAGCCACCCTACTCGACTCACCAGGAGACCCCTCAGAGTCCTCCCCACATGAGGACATGCCCACAGAGATCCACTCAGTACCATGCGAGTACAATGATGTCATGCCCTCGGAGCTACCAAAGAGACTACCACCCCGAAGGGAGGTAGATCACAAGGTCGAGTTGGAACCAAGTTCCAAGCCACCATCCATGGCACTTAGCCGCAAGGCAGAACTCGCGGCCATTAGTCGACCACAACACCCTCTTATGGATCGCATCAAAGAGGGACTACAGCATGACCCCCTAGCCAAGAGTCTCATTCAACTCACCAAGGATGGCAAGACTCGACGCTTTTGGCTTAGGGATGATCTTCTCCTCACTACGGGCGACAGGCTATTTGTGCCTAAGTGGGGGAACCTGCGAAGGGAACTCATCAAGGAATGCCATGACACCATGTGGGCTGGACACCCAGGAATGAGGCGCACACAGGCAATCCTTGAGGATTCGTACTACTGGCCCCGGATGCGTGACGACATCGAGGCCTATGTACGCACTTGTCTTGTTTGCCAACAAGATAAGATAGAGCAGCAGCAGCCGGCCGGTCTACTAGAGCCGCTACCTATCCCAGAGGGTCCATGGGCGAGCGTTTCAATGGACTTCATCACGTGCCTACCCAAGTCTAATGGGTGTGACAGCATCATCGTAGTGGTGGATCGATTCAGCAAGTATGCCACCTTCATACCTGCCCCTGCAGATTGTACGGCCGAGCAGACAGCAGAGCTCTTCTTTGACCATGTGGTCAAGCAATGGGGGTTGCCACAAAACATAGTGAGTGACAGAGACCCACGTTTCACAGGCCGCTTCTGGACGGGACTCTTTCAGAAGATGGGTACGGGTCTCAACTTCTCTACTAGCTTTCACCCCCAATCCGACGGACAGACGGAGCGTATCAACGCGCTTCTGGAGCTATACTTGAGGCACTATGTTAGTGGCAACCAGCGGGACTGGGCCAAACTCCTTGGAATAGCACAGTTTGCCTACAACTTGCAGCGGAGTGAGGCTACCAACCACAGTCCTTTCGAGATAGTGACCGGGCGACAACCCATGACGCCTAACGCTATGGCATCAAACGGAGATGGCAAGAGCCCGGCAGCATACAGATTCGCCAAGGGATGGCATGACCAATCCGACTTGGCTCGAGCCTACCTAGATAAGGCAGGCAAGAAAATGAAGAAGTGGGCTGACTCCAAGAGAAGGCCCCTAGAATTCATGGAAGGAGACTTGGTCATGGTCAAGTTGCTACCCCAACAGTTCAAGTCTTTGCGAGCAGTGCACAAGGGGTTAGTACGACGCTACGAAGGTCCCTTCCCAGTTATCAAACGAGTTGGAAAGGTCTCCTATATGGTGGAGCTACCACCAAAGATCAAGATTCATCCAGTTTTCCATGTCAGCAAGCTCAAGCCTTACCATGAAGACAAGGATGATCCAACTCGAGGCATATCACACCGAGCTCCTACTGCCGTGGTCACTTCCTTCGATAAGGAAGTAGAGTGCATCCTCGCCGACCGACAAGCGAGCAGAAGCGGAGTCCCCAAGTACACAGAGTACTTGGTGAAATGGAAAGACTTGCCGGATATTGAAGCAAGCTGGGAGCATGAAGACACACTTTGGCAGTTTGCAAAACACATCCAGCAGTTCAAGCAGAACGCGACGAGGACGTCATGAACTTAGGTGGGGGAGAATGTCACGCCCTGCCTTATGAGGTTACGCCACGCAGGCGCCACACAGGCGCCACGCAGACGCTTCGTAGGATCCTACTTGGCATCCTACATGGCATCCGGAATATTCTAGACTTCTCCACACTTCTCCGGAATTCTCTAGAGTATTGTAGAGTTGTCTAGACTTGTATAGAATTGTATATACTAGAATTGTATAGAACATTCTAGATATGGAGGATTCTAGAAATCTCTCCACCTTTCCTTGTAAAGGCCCTTGGCCTATAAATAGAGGAGGGAGCTCATTTGCTCACCATCCACCCAACAATCCAAGTATCCATTCAAGCAATACAAGTTCTCTTGAGTTCAATTGCCTTCTAAGCTCTCTTGCCTACATTTCTCTTCTTACACACCAAGCTTCCGCATTCACCTAGCTTTAGTGGCTCACTAAGCTAGAGACCCACAAAGGCTTACTTAGCACTTCTCAAGCATCTTAGAAGTGTCTAAGGCCGCACGGTTCTTTGGAAACACCAAGTCCGTGACACAAGGCAGACCAGGCAGCCGCATTGGGCCTCAGGCACAGAGGGGGCCTCAAAATATTTGTTTTACTCTTTTAGTAGCATAGGCCCAAATAATTTTGTTTTTTAGCTTAGTGTATTATAGGCCCAAATAATTTACTTATAGTACAATGTAAAATTAAAACCTAACCCAAAACTATTTAGGATATATGTATTATAAACATAACTAGTTGTGCTATGCTGCTCCACCTGGAAGGTCTTCTCTTGCTCAAAGAAGGGCCTTTGCAAAGTTTTAGAAGGTGATTTTCGTATGTATATGTGTTTATGTGTTGATTTTTTTTTTTTTTTGAATGGTGTTTATGTGTTGATTTTTGATTTTTGAATGCAGGATGATAGTAATTGATAGTAAAAGGACCCCAAATCCTGAATTGAATTGTTTCCACAAACTAATACCAATTTTTTTTTTATTCCTGTGCAACTAAATTTTTTAGTCTAACTTTTAAAGTTAAGTTAATAATTTTCCACAATCACAAAGGCATGAGCACTTTGTTCTTTGGTTTTTTTATTTAGAAGGGTTGAATTTTGACCAACTGAATCAAGCAATTGGTATTCTGTTTCTATGTTTGTCACATTTGATGCGAAGCCAACAATCATTTTGATTTCAGTGTGATGAACTCATTGAGCTGCTAGAATATGGACTTTCAGGAGCAGAAACCCCTGCAGCAGTAGTTATGAAGTTCAAATAAACCTTCTTAACAAAGAATAACTAAAACTTAAAGAATTTCATTTTAATAATTTCAGGGAAAATATATATAGGTTCTAGAAAAATATTGAATTAACACTTCATAGATGATTGTAAGGGCCAATGGGCGTAAGAAACCTTTGACTTTGCCTCACCCCATATCACCAAAAAATTCTCACCCTTTTCACAATCATCAACTCTGAATATGGATAAGTTTGAATTTGAATATGACTGATTGCTACGAGTTTGAGTATGTTTCGAGGATGAGCAGAAGCAACTTGAACATTTGGGCATTAGTTAAATGAATACTTTGTTTTTGGGTTTATTTTCCTCCAAGGAATTGGGCTGCCACCCCTACTTTCTCCTAAATTTTGTACCTTGAAGAAAGAGCGTTTCTCTTGATGTTTATGGCTTTTGTATCAATTATTTTCGTAATTTGTCTTGCAATTCTTTCAAATGTCAGTTTTGTCGACTGTTGTTAAATTTTCTCTTCAACATACTTATATCTAGACTTCTACAGGTTTCTTTGAAATTCATCCAACACTTGTCGGATTCTACTGCATCTGTTTTTCTTGTCTGATCCTAATGCATCTGTTTTTCTTGAACTGTAGGGCAGGTTATTGACAGAAGCCACCATAGGCCTACTTATAGGTGGAGGAGCTTATGGCAGTATTGTGAATGAAGCAACTTTCTGGTACTTCTCATGAATCTCATTTGGATAGATGAAGATTATATATGTGTATGTATATATATATATCTGAAAATTAAATGTTCCTGTTAACCTGTATTCATTGGTGGTATTGCCTCTGTTCCAACTTCCACGGTCAGAGAAGTGTGAACAAAACAGTGACATAGACACCCATTCATACCGACTGTTTGTGATAATGTTAGCATGCACCAGTCTAATATCCGATAGGTTATTGTAAGAAAAGTCCACTTGTTCAACTGATATTTGCCTATGATCTTTGTTGAATCAGGGTTTACTTGTTCTTATTACTAAATTTTTGCCCATGATCTTTGTTGAGTCAAATTTTGCCCGATTTTTTTTATATATTAATATATTGTCTTTTAATAAAAAAAATTTGTTCCTCATATTTAATTTCGCCTAGGGCCCCAAATGATTTTAGCAATCTCAGGGCTGGCCCTGAGTATTATGCACTTTTGCCAAAAAAATTGAATAATATCTATATGGTAAAATAAATTAGAAAATTTACAAATAAATTTGGTGATGGTTTTTCCAATGGTACAAGGAATGACTCAAGAAAATTTAATTTTACAAGAGGGTGTGCAGATCTGAAATTTATGGAAAATTGTTTGATGCATGCTTATTATGTGTGTGTGCTCGAAAAGAGAGATGAGAAAGCCTAATTTGTATATAGGATGAACATATAAGCTTTTATAGGGCTCTCAAAAATCAAGCATTCATGGATAATGAATAGGGAGAGGGGTATATGTAGGGGAAGCAGTGGTGTAATTTAAGCAAAGATAAAAGGGAAAAATGGACAAATGCCCGCACCTATTGGGTGCGTGGGTGGCCCACGAGCCTGTTTGGTTACCGGGTCTGGGTCCATTTGGTCTGGTCTGGTTTGGGTTTTTAGAGACCGGACCATGTTTGTGCTGACATGGTCTCACAAATTAGACCCAGACCCAATAAGACCATGGTCTCACAAATTGAGTGTGTTTGGACTCAACAAAATTGATGGGTCCAATTGGTCTGGTTCCAAAAACAGAAACCAAAAACCAAAAAATTCGTACAAATGGAAGACCCAAGAAGAAGTCAAGAAGAATCTTGACTTGTAATTAATAGTTGATTCCTATGTTACTGAGTTTATGATGATGCTTATCTTGGTAGAGTTCTTGGGTAGTATTTTCAAATTACAGTGGGATAGATTTTTCAGGTTCACAGTACAGAATGATTGAAATCTGCTACTGAGGCTATGACTTCAATAATAAGGTTTTGTTATTGTTTAACTACATTTATATTATTATTGTTATGGTTCCTGAATTGTCATTATGATAAGTTTTGCAAGCTTAAAAACTGATATTCTGCACCCATTTCTTTCAATAAGCCTTTGTTGTAAACAGAAAGTAGAAAACCTCCACTTTTGACCATAATTTCTGTAATGATTGCCCCTTAGTATGATTGAGTATTCTTGAAATATAACCCACCAAATTTATTTTCAATTATGTTTAATAGGGGAGAACAAACACACAGAGCCACATAAGGGTATTTTGGGGGAGGGTTTTTGGTTATTGCACCTTACTCTATATGGTTTTTTGTTAGATAAAAGGAATTACAGTAACAGTAGTAACCCCTAGTGTTCAATCCGGGACATTGGTTTGTATGTGTCATATTGTTTAGGTTGTGGCTATAACAAATTTCTTGGTGATATATTGTTGGAAGGCAGTGGCCACCATTTAAAACATGTAATTGCTCTTTCCTAGGATGACTCGCCACGAGAATATAAAGATGGAGTCCATGTTATAGCAGCCGCTGCAGGACGTCGGGAGAACTTGCACCTACAGGCTCTGAGTATCATGGATACTGTTGCACAGATCACTGGACGAGGTAAATATTTTCCTTTTCTCATTTTCTCTTGGGTAAAAAAAAAAATATATATATATATATATAGCCTCCTTAGCTGCTTGGTTTGCCGTGCAAGTCGATTGCAGTGGTGTATAAACCATTATTTATATGAGGAATTAATAGCATGAGGTTTGTTCACATTAGAAAAACATCTTTGATTGACAACTGATCTGATATTCTTTGTTCCTATTCTTCAATAGTTAAGACACATTCTCACCCCATTTTGTCCTAATTGGGAGTTGAACACTTGACCTCTTTAAAAGGTGCAAGAAAATAGCTCTTTTCTTGTGGGATCTATTGGACCAAAGAACATTGCAAATATAGAAAATCAGAACTTAAAATATTCTAAGAAGATTACATTCTCAAATGATTTGGGAGAGAGAGAGGGGGGTCTTCTACTGAGGAGGAAAAAGGCCTTTCAGTGAATGGTCAGCAACAATGGTCAGTTGCTGAAACATAGAGTCGCAGAGGCACTCCCCTCTTCGGCGCAGTCATCGTTTCCGGTGCTGCCAGAATCCCTTTGATGGCCTCAAAACTCCGCTGACACTCGGGAGTCCAAATATACGTTGCGTCCTTCTTTAGAAGTGGTAGAAACGGTTGCATAAGCTCGGTGAGATCAGGGATGAAGCGTCGTAAATAGGAGAT
This sequence comes from Cornus suecica, assembly GCA_963922005.1. NCBI lineage: Eukaryota > Viridiplantae > Streptophyta > Magnoliopsida > Cornales > Cornaceae > Cornus > Cornus suecica. The sequence goes on from OY998243.1 coordinate 16,509,753, forward strand.
CTTGCCAATAAATCCTCTAAGTTGCTTCAATGAACGTGGCGGGTCCAGGGCGATTATAGCTGCTGTCTTGTCACCGTCAACCTCAATACCCCTCTAATGCACAACAAAACTGAGAAAGTTCCCCTTTGTAACGCCGAAGACGCACTTAGTTGGGTTCATTTTCAGTTGGTAACATCTGCCCCGATCAAAAGCCTTCTTCAAGTCGTCAATATGATCCACTGACTGCTTTAACTTAACCACTAAATCATCCACGTAGCACTCGACTGAATCATGAACCATATCGTGGGAAACGACATTCATTGCTCTCTGATATGTTGCACCAGCATTCTTCAACCCAAACGACATCACGGTAAAATGGAAGTTTCCCATCGGAGTACGGAAAGCAGTCTTGGGCACGTCCTCCTCGGACATCCTGATCTGGTTGTACCCACTGAAACCGTCCATAAAGGAAAACATCACATACCCTGCGGTGACACATCCACAATAGCATCGACGTTTGGTAATGGAAACTCATCCTTAGGGCATGCCTTGTTGATTTCCCTGAAGTCAATGCAGACGCGAACTTTGCCGTTCTTCTTTTTCATTGGAACAACATTGGCTAAACAAGTCGGATGCTGAATAGGTCGGATAAACCTTGCTTGTAATAATCACTGAACCTTTTCCTTGATCTGGTTCTCTATCTCTAGTACAAACACTCGTGCAACCTGCTTTTTCGGCATTGCTTCTGGCCCAACATTCAGACGATGCACGACCAGGTCGGGGTCGAGCCTTGGCATTTGATCATATCTCCAAGCAAACACATCCTGATACTCCCTCAATAAGTTCACTAGCCGTTCCTTGAACTCAGCAGGTAACTCACGGTTGACAGATACTAAACGAGGATGTTCCCCTGCCTTAGCCAAGTCGATCTCTTCAACACCTTTTTTCTGTGTTGCAGCCAAGCCCGTTTGTGGTCATCCTCTTTCATCAGATCCTCGGTGGGGGCGGATGCCTCTGCCAAGCAATGGTCACTATAGGGGTCGAGCTCCTGAACTGGAGCGTCCGGCCCCTCGCACCGTCATAATCGGTAAACAATGCTCCTATCAGCCTTGCGAACCTTCCTGCAAAGCTCGTCACTGTCCTCCAATCTACGCTTTCCTGAACGACCACCATCACATCATCATCATCATCCTCAAGTTCACTAATGTCCTCCTATCTAGGCAGTGGAGTAGTGTGCACCTCGCCTTCCTCAGGGTCCTCCTCAGCGGCTGCAAAGTTAGTGAAATATATGGCATCAGATAAATGCACCTCACTTAGAGAAAAAGGATTCCTTGTGGCTTTCACGGTGGTTGTGCTAGTGCCCCAATTCCCCTTCATCACTTGGTGGTACGGAGAAGGAACCACACCATGAAGGTGCATCTAGGACCTCCCCAAAAGAACATGATACGATGGCTCCCCTCAATAATGTGGAACTTGACGGGACCCCGGATGTCCCCAACGTGCAGATTGGAGGTAACATAGCTTAGCGTCCTCTGCCTGATCCCATTGAAACCTGAAATGTCGATTGACCTTTCGGTCACAAACTATTCCTTGATTCCAACCTTCCTTATAACTGTCACCGACATGATGTTGACGGATGCGCCGTTATCCAGGAATTCTCTCTTGAATCCCACACTATTGACGGTTACGGGTACATACAAAGGGTGATTGTGAGGTCCCTCGATGAGCTTATCCGCCTTAGATAAGGTCACCTGTCCGCCGTGATCCGGTCTCGTCGAGGTAGTAGGCTCATCCTCGGTTTCAGCACCTGTCCTGCTCACAACTTTGATTAAAACTTTAGTAACTTCGGTCCTGGAATCAGAATCAAGTTTGAGTTTATCGAAAGTCCCTCATGAGGTCAGCCATCTGTGTCATGCGTTCCTTAATGCCATTTTGAACCTGCTCCGACAACCAGGCGGTCTCAGCATTTTGTAGTTTCTCTAAATCATCATGACCACCGCTCGAGACTGTATGTACGCCGGCGTTGTGGCTTGGAAAGGGGTTGTCATGCACATCCTGCCTTTTAAGAAGCTCCAATTCCCCTGACTTCATCTTCTTTTGAAATAAGTCGCGAAGGCTCCAACACTCCATCAGCGAATGCCTTGTCCCTCGATGGAAATGGCAAAAGCGGGGATCATTCACCAGGTCTTTGTGATTATCCTCGAGTGGTGGTGGTAGAGTCACGACCTTATCCCGAATCCATTGACTGAGCACTGCTAATACCTGCTTACGGCTACATGGGAAGGGTGGAGTAGGTTGAAACCTTTTCCTTTGCTGGTCAGCAGACGCCATGAAGGCATCCTCGTCTTCTTCGGGGTCCTCCGAGAATTTCCCTTCATCTTTTATGGCCGCCACAGTGATGGACATGGGTCGTGGCGCCCGCCAGAGGCGTCCTCCTCGAGGGCTCGTAACTCTGTCGGCCAAACTCCTTGTCCTGGTCATGAGGTCAGAGAACGTCCGAATGTCGAGGGCAACTAAATAAAGGTTGTACTCATCCATCCCATCGATGCAAATTATAACCAAGTCCTCTTCCTTTGCTGCTTCATAACATTCCAAGGTACGCTCTCTGAACCGTTTGACATAAACCATCCTGTCCTCATTGCTCTTCCGGGTGAGCTTGGTAAGAAACAGAAGAGTTACCCTCTCATTGACCTAATAGTACTTGTTGTTGAACCTCTTAACCATTTCCTCCCAGCATGTCACTGATCCTGGCTCCAGATTGTGGTACCATGTGTAGGCACGGTCAGTGAGTGACTTCGGAAACTCTCTTGGCTTTAGTGCCTCGTTGGAGGCGTAATCCCCAAAGTGGTTGATAAAACGCCTAATATGTTCCTTGGCATATTACCCTTCTTGCCGTAAAACTGCCTGAACTTGGGCTCCACGTACTCGGCGGGGTACGGCTGCTGCAGAACAGAGGCGGGAAAATGAGGCAATGGATCGCCAGCCAAATCCGTTCCGGCCGAGACGCGCCCTGATCCGATCATGGCTCGTAGCTAGTCAAGTGTGACACAAGGAGAGACATTTTGTTGGGCTAAACCGAATGGGTCAGGGATGCCGCTGTGGTATTACCATGGGGTAATGCTGAGGCTGCACGTGGGGGTGTCACCATGACATCATGGCGAAGAATTGATGCTGGCTCCAGTGCTGGTGTGAGTGTTATATTAGGGGCTGCTTCAGACCTGGAGGAGGCGAACATTGCCTTCTGCTCCTCCCACATCTTTTGCTAGGAATTTTGCATAGCGAGCAACATCTCCATCAAAAATGCATCCCGATCGCGTCTAGCCGTCGACCCTGAGTAGGTGGTGCGATGGAATGAAGAATTTTGAACACGTTAGACATTTCCTTTAACATATTTGTTTATTTCTAATGGTAAATTTATTTGGTTCTCATTAAGTGATATATGAAGTATTTATGCAATATAATATGTGTATATAATTTTTTTTCCAGACGTATCTTATTTTTTTAAAATTTATCGTGTCGCCGTATCCGTGTTTCCGTGTCGGTGTCGGTGCTTCATAGGTGTAGTAATAAAGATGGGCTTCATGGTTTTAGCCCACAAGAGGCAAAATGGCCGAAACATTTATGAAAAATATAAATACCTCGGAGAGAATTTTTGATAAAATTTTCATAGACATCTATGAAACTATTGCATATAATTCTTCTTTAATATTTCATAATTTCCTTTTTATGAAAATTTTAGCATTTGTTCTTGAACTTTTCACCACATCATTGCCATGAAACAATTATAGTTTCGCCAAATTAATTATAATAATTATTTTTTAAAAAAAAAAATCAATCATAATTTAGAAGAAAACACTTAGAATTTTATTATCTGGTTGTGATTTCTTCCTCCCTGCCTTCATGTGATAGGGACATTTTGTTGGAATTTAGTTTCATTATAAAAAAGTTCATTTTCCACATTGGCTTTGTAGTGCCTTTGCATGTAGCAAGCACGAAGGTTTTTTTCTAAAATTTTCTAAACTTGAAAATTTTTTGGACTAATAAATTCGGAAAATTGTTTTTGACAATTTAGAAGAGATTACTCCATTCTTGATAAGTTGTGGATGTTGAATGAAATTTTTGTAAAATTATATACAGCCTATTCGTATATGTATATAAATATATGACATTATATACAGCCTATTCGTATATGTATATAAATATATGACAGTATATAAAATATGCTAGTGTGAAAAACTAACGGAAACGTATAATATATATAACAAAACAGAGATACGCAATGTATATATATATGTATAACTACAACCAAATTTATTTACAAACTTACTGTACAATCACGCAGATTCAAAATTCCAAAACTTCGAAAACAAAAACAACAGTGAATGAATCCGAGCCTTGTGAAACTCACAGTTACGGATTTTTATCTCTGGAGAAATAACACTCCAATCTTCCAGAAACCAGCGAACTCAAATCCGTGCTTGTACTCGAACCCTAGAACCCTAATATATACTAATATGTGAATGTGATATATGCAGAGAGGAGAGAGATGAAATATTATTTCCGGGGATAAAAAGCATTGCTGAAAAGCGTCGTTATGAACTGGGGGGCGTGGGAAATTTATAGATGCGAAAGGTTGCCCAAATTGTCCAATTGTATAGGCACTGGTCAGACAGACACAACTCTTCACATCCATTACCCAACTGCAGACATAATTTTCTGTATAACAATCACACGTTTAATATCTCATTCAATACTATTTTTTCCAACAATTTTCACATAGTGAAACTATGAAACAGAAATCAGATAACTTCAAATAAAATTGTGACAAAGTCATTTTTACATGTTGAATCAAAACTTCAATAATTTATTTGTATTGACTTGAAAGCAGATTTTCTCGCCAAACAGTTTTAAAAGAAAAAATAACCTCAAAGATGTTAAAGAAACAAAATTTTTGTTTTAGATTATTATTTGTGTTGGTTCTCATAATCTAGTTTTGGTATCAGAATATGTGATGACTTATTACATGTGTTGGTTCTCATAATCTAATTTTGGCTATACATTATATGACCGTAGATGGATTATGGGACCTGAGATGGATTGATTGATTTATTATTTGTTTACATGTGACTGCTTATTTTTCTTTTTCTTTTTTTCTCTCTCTTTTATTTTTTTTCCTTTAATTTTTTTTTTCTATTATCATGCTTAGTAATAATTTTTAGACGTGGGGTTTAAAACATTAGCATTAGCAATGTTAGATAATCTAATTATCCTATATAATATTGCAACACAACACTACCACCCTTGATTATCCGATACATGCCAAAGAGTTATATATGCATGGAAATGAAGAGTTATAAGAATTTTGAGTCTTGAAATAGTGTTTTTAAAAAGTTGGGGAGCTATTCAAAACAGCTTTTGTTTCTCTTTTCCTTCTCTAAAAACCCAGAAACAGAAGTTATGTTAAACAAGGCCTAATACTAAAATGTGAAACTATTATGCCACTTGCTTAAGTTCTATGTGGACTTGAGTTTTTAATGAAAATTTGAGTTTTTATTTGAAGTTAAATGTAGATTGGACTATTTTATTTTCCGTTCGAGCCTATGATAATAAATATTTCTTTTCAGGGGTCATACTGAGGTTCAAAATGCTGATATTGAAAGTTTAGGTGTCTGAATTGAATGTGGGTCAAGTCGAGGGTCAAAATGCTCATATTCAGGGGTATGACCGTTCACTCTAAACAACCATGGGAAGAATTTGATCATTTTAAAAATATTCATAGGGATATTTTATACTAATTTTGCCAAAAGAATATACTTGTCTAACAAAATTTAGTGACAAGTCTAACCATATGTATTAGGTTAAACCTATATCTATTATTCCAAAATTATAAATTTCATTAAAAAAGATTTTGACTCATTATTGAGTTAAAAAATTATAGGTACTAAAACATTTTCCAACTAAAGAATTCTGCAATGCAACAAATATTCTTTTATAATTCATGTACACATTTTACTTACATTCCAGTCTCGTAGGGCCAGCCCTGAAATTCCTAAAATTAGTGGAGGCCCAGGCGAGAGCAAATATGAGGCCCTTTATATTTAGGCTTCACGCGCTTAAAAAATTAAATGAAAACAATTGAAAACAACTTTCATCTTGGAGTTGTCGTGAAAAATTATTATTGTTGGGTGAGTGCGGCAAAACAACCTCCGTCTAACTGTAGTCGCATGGAAAATTGTTATCGTTATTCGAGTGCGGCAATGACGACAGCCTTAAGTGTAGTCATTAAATATTGCGCGAGTGCGATAAGAATCGTCTAACTCTAATAAAAATAATGGTTTGATTTGTATAAGACTTTAATTTCATTAAATTAAAAAATTGAAATTGTTTTTCTTTTCTTTTGAGTCTATAGTAATATTAACTGAAATATATGGGGGCCAAAATTTGTTAAATTGAATATGAATTTAGTATAAACTGGGCTGCTAAATAATTTTTTTTTTTTGTGAACTTATAATTAAATAATTTTTATTTTAAAAAATGAGACCCTTGAATTGGATTGATAAACTAATTATATTTTTCCAAAAATATTAATATATTGAGGCCTGGAATGGAGGTCCTAGGCGACCGCCTAGATCCCTTGCCCTCAAGGTCGGGCCTGCAGTTGCGCTCAGTGATGGACCTAGGAATATTGATGAGTGGGGGCATAATCTTATATTTCATAATTTTAGGGGGTATATATATAATTTTTATAATTTTAGTGGAGGTATAAACATAATTTTATTAAAATACATAGATGAATAGTATAAATAAAAAAATTTCAGTGGCGTGCTAGACGCTAGTGGAAGTTTGCTAGTGAAGTAAAAAAAAAAAAGAAGGTTTTTTTACAATTATATTCGCTGAGTTTAGGTCTTTTATCATGTACCTTCCTGGAGTTTCAAATTTAACACTTACATCTCTTAAAAATGAAACGTTTTATCACAGACACCCCAAAGTAACAATCAACGCAGTCAATTACGAATTCTGCTGATGTCACTTATATATTTTTAAAAAATTCCTAAAATACTCCTACGTAGCTGTAATGATCTATATATCCTTGAGTCTTGGTTGTGAAATATATGTTTGGCCCTCATCTCTTTCCTTCAAATTTAACACTTATCTCCCCTAGGATATATATATATGAGCTCACTTCAATGGATCGTCTTGAAAGAAATTGATCAAAGTACGAAGTGATAGGTACGCTGTATGGAAGTGGAACCCAAAGTATGTTGTGGTCTGCATCAATATGATAAACTCTGTAACAACAAACATATGTAAAATTGCACACTATATATATATATATATATATAGATGAAAACAGAGTCACACACACAGACATTATATACTGACATTGAGAACCCATTTGATGGCATTTTCGCGAGCACATTTCAACGAGCTTTTACTTGAGAGTGGACAAACGTGTATGGATTGATTGCTATTGGATTCAATACTTGTCTCTCTTCGGATTAACATTTGTATATACTCATCTTCATATTCGAAAACAAAGCATGAGTTGGTGTATAAATGAACATGAATGATCATATCAATTTGGCTCCAAGATCATTGTTTCTACATTTTCTCATGAATCCAATTCTATATCTCAGTTTTGATTCAGATCTACAAAACCCAATTCGAATTCTTTCGCAAAACTCCTGTTTTTCCATAGCCATTAAAAAAAACTCCATTTCTGATATATTTAGATACACGCATGCACGCGAACACACATATATATATATACACACATTATTATAAAATATAAGGAGGAAGAAAATAATGTTGGTGTGCGAAAAACCCTAGAAAGAGAAAGTTGAGCGCATGAAGAGGGAGGAGAGAGAAAGGTGTCGAAGATGAAGCCTTGCTTCAACATTGTGGAGACTTGTTTGGATTTGGTGTAGGAGGACTGAGTTGACTCGAAGGGCATTGGAGAAGCTTAGAGAGAGAAACCAAATCCTAGAGAGAGAGGGGAGAAGAAGCGATAGAGAGATATACAAGGGTGTTTCTGTCAAATCAAAACAATGAGGGCATATATGGAATTTCACACGCTCCGTTAGCCAACTTGAAGACCCGTTAGCCCCAGGGGAAGTCTATGATGAAACGTTTCATTTTTAAGGGAGGTAAGTGTTAAATTTGAAACCCCAAGAGCGATCCTGTTAAAAGACCTAAATTTAGGGGAGGTAACTGTAAAATACCCAAAAATAAAAAACCAAAAACAAAAAAATATCATAAGATATAACAAGGGTAATATCGTCATATAACTACTTTGGATTTTGAGGAAACAAAAGGAAACGCATTGGCTTTCTGGATGTGTTTGTATAAATAATTAAATATATATATATAAATTCATATATATAGCTTAGTAAGATCTCGATTTCTTAGTTTGATTCCCAACTTCATTGCTCTATTGCTTTTGCCGTTGGAAACTCTTGAGGTGCATTGGTTGCGATTACCTATATATTTTATGAATTTTCAATTATTCTCTCATGAATTGATATGCTTTCTGTCATTGAGATATCAATATTAACAGAGTTGAATATGTCTCAATTTGTAGAAACTTTTTTTCCAGAAGAAACTAAAATTAAAAGTCATTACTATTCATGAGTCCCTTTAAAGTTTTTGCCAGTTAATTGCAATATTATTACGATAAGACTTTGAATCCCATTAGATTTTTGCCGATTAATTGCGTATAAAAATTATTACTTTTAAGATATTGAATCCCGTTAGAAATTTTCCAATTAGCAACCAAAAAAATTACATTACTTTAAGGTTTGAATCCCATTTTTTTTTTTCCAGTTATTTGCTTATAAATAAATGTATTACTTTAAGATTTTGAATCACATTAATTTTTATTGCCAAAAATTTTGTGCTGTAAGATTTTGAATCCCATTAAAATTTAAGCCAATTTCGATTGTTTGTTGGTTGACACTGCAGTGGTAATGGTTATGGAGTTGGGATTATCATCAGAGTTAGATTGGGCATGTCTGCCGATGGACTTGTTAGATATGATTCTGGACAAGTTGGTTTCGGTTTCGGACCAAGTTCGTTTCGGTGTTGTATGCATAGCATGGTACTCTGTTCTCATGGAGAATAGAGTCCAATTGTTTCAAAATAAATGTTTGAGACAAGTCCCATTCTTGATGGTCTCCTCGGAAGATAATAGCGAGGAAAGGCGTTATGGTAAAGTTCAGTTACAGTACTTTACAAAAAGAGGCTTTCTGGTTCTTCGTATGGCTGGTTGTTTACTATTGAAGAAAATATGGGCGTAACCCAAATCAACCCGTTCTCTGGTTCTAACATTGAGCTTCCTCCCATTATGGACCGCTCATAACTTGAACATTCTGCGCCCGAAGAGCCGGAAGATGATAACGACCCCGGAATTAGCTGTTATGAAACAACTCCTGTCGAGATTGCAGGTGAGTCTGGTTCTACCATTGAGCTTCCTCCCGAATTTGAAGGTTCTGGCCGGAAGAGGTTAGCGACTCCAAACTTTTCTATTATGACACAACTCCTGTCGAGGTTGAGGTTGAGTTTGTGGTTATGAAGGTTATATTGTCTGTTGACCCTGCTTCATTTCCTAATAACTACATTATTAGCGCGATCTATGGTGGATACGATAGACTGGCTTTCCTTCTGCCCGGAGATAAAACATGGACTTACATAGATGAGAAATTCACCCTCAATTTTGATTTGACCGAGATATGGCCGCCCGAAGTTGACTGAAAATATATGCTGAAAACACTGTTCCTATGTGACGAGCATAGGTTGGGACGTAAAAATAGCACTTTCTAGCCACTTTTGGCTACTGGGTCCGTAGGTGGGGCATACTAAAATCCCTTGGAAACCATTTTTCTTGATAATTGCTCCGTTTGAACCCTCTCGACTCCCTTGTTATGATTCTTGAAGTTGCAACTCCAAAAATAACATTTTCACCCTCTAGGAGACACTTTTATCTAGAAAACCACCTTTTTAACTCTCCTTTTGAATAGAAATGAGCAATTCTCTAGTTAATTCATCAAAATTAGTTTTTTTTCTTCATTAAGCTCCTGAAACACACTTAGACACACAAACGTCATAAAAATATCAAGTAATGAAATGTAAAGACATAACAATAGCTATATAGGAGCCTAAAATGAATAATATTGAGCACATATCACACCCCCAAACTTACATATTGCTAGTCCTTTAGCAATAAACTCAGGAAAACTTTGAAGAACTACCTTGTGATGATTGTTTTTATTCTAACTAACATATACTAACCTACACTACTCCCTTGCTTTCGTGAGGGTCAACGATTACACTTAACACGTGTAACAAGCCTTTTAAACCCCCCGACAACACCGAGGGAACGAGTGAAGTCTCGTGATGGTTAGCTATACTATCCACAACTTCTCCATTTTTTGCAATCATGCAGTCATGAGTTCACACACACATTAACAAAGTCATTGTTGGCCTTGAAATTCTATTTCGGACAATAACTCTTATTTTGATATTAACAAAACATTCAAAACCGTGTTTGGTACTAATATTACTTTGAGCTAAGTGTTTCAGCAAGTACAAGTAAAATGATTCGGAAAGATCATAAATACCAAAAAGCAACAAGCGATAAGGAAACTCAAGCGCAAACTCGGAAAAGGACAAAAAGGTCCAAGAAAGACAAAAGCTGGACTCAAGACCTGGGGTAGATAGGTCGGGGTGAGAATATTGTAACAAGGTATCTTATGCGTTGATTGTCTTATAAGCTCAAGTAATTAAACAAACGAACTCAAAACGGATCAAAAACGAACCTTGAACAAATTCTTGGAGTCACCCAGTTGATTGGCCATGAAATGGCAGCCGACTGGCTGTGACCCAGTCGACTGGCCTAGGGCCCAGCCGACTGGATGAACTAGTGAGTTATAAGCATTTTTGATTGCCTGAGGCAATCGACTGGCCTTATTGAGGCAGTCGACTGGCCATAGCCGTTGGGGAAAATATTTTAAATCTAAGCATGGAGGCAGTCGACTGGGTGCTTCAGGATTTTCAGGAAAAGTATTTCTAAACAATGTTTTAGCCCAAAAACAAATGATATTGCTTGCTACTTTTCAGATCCTACTCTCCAAAATGTCTAGGGTGAGATACACTCTCCTAACCCTAGTGATACACTATATAAAGAAAGAGATATGGATTGAAAACCTAAGGTTCTTGTGTGAGAAATTTTCTGAAAAATTCATTCATCTCTTATTTTCTCTCAAGCACTTTTGGAAAATCTTTTGATAGCAAGAAAGATATAAATCTCGTTTTTCACTCAAATCGTTTTGAAGATTTAAACTCAAGCTTTGTGCTTATTCTCTTCTTGAAAATATCTTTTGAGAATATATATATATATATCTTGAGTTCTTGAAATATCACCTAAAAATAATTGAGCTTATATTGATCTATCTTCCATAAATACCTTAGGGTTTTGAGTGTTTTTGTTTCTTGAGTGATATATTGATTGCATACACAAATTTGTGATCTTGGGTGAGTGAAGCCCATTGTATCAAGGGAGGATTGTTCTCTTGATTGTGTGAGGAGTTAGTTAGTTCTTTTGTAAAGGTTTTGCTATTCCACCTATTGAAGGAAGAGTCATAGTGTGAGGATTGGGAAAGTCTCAAGGAAGGGGATTCTTTGAACCGAGGAGTAGGAGTTACCGAACCTCGTAAAAATCACGGTGTCAATATTTCTATCTCTATCTCCTTACTTTATGTTCTTGCATGCTAAATTTATATTGTGGTAAATTGATTGTTAGAATTGAATTGAATTATTCATTGCATACTTATCTTGTAAGTTAATTTAAAGTTCTTGTAAAACTTGCAAGTAAGAACTAAAAAGAGTTAGATTATATTCTTAAACCCTATTCACCCCCCTCTAGGATTAATTAGTGACTAACAGTCATGATACAATGCTTAAGATAATATGGATGCAAATACTCTCACTCACTACTGAACAATAACTATCTCGAACTTCGTGTCACGAATGGTTCTTACTAAAGTAAAAAACTTCGTTACTTTCTACTCTCAATCCAGACAACCTTTCGTGTATTTGTGATCATTCCCCTATAGTATTTCAATCTTTCATTTTCTACTTCATTGATCAAACTTTGTCATTTTCTTTTAAAAACTTATTCCTTCCATCATTCCACTTTTCATCCATTTTTGTCTTTCTAGCGAGAATTTTTAGTCCCAACCAACTGAGTCCTAGCTTCTTTACTGGGATTTATGCTAATTAGTTTTCTCCCCTTTTTACGCGAACACTCTGTTATTTTGTGGTTGGAGGCCTGATTACTTAGATCAAAGAACTACTTTTTGCATTTTATTTCTCAAAATAAAATTTCAAATTTTCTCTATTCCATTTATATCAACACATTCTCGCCTTTTATTGTGGCAAAATTAATTTCTCGACTACATAGTCAAAAATCAACTGTTTTTTTCCATAGTGAATGTGTGCATGTGCTTATAGGTCAAAGTCGTCATTCTCAGTTTTAATTCACTAATTCATTCACCCATGTAAAACCACATCAATCCACTGACTCAATCTAATCATTACTCTCATTAATGGAAATATCACATCACATACTACTTATGCAACATATGCATAAACTTAATCAACTTGTAATGCAAAAACACTCATGCATGAAAATAAATAATTTCTCTAAAAAATTTCAAATTTTCAAAAAAAAAATTTCAATCATTCATTTTACTAACTATACAACCAACTATTCATTCCCCCCAAACTTAAATTAAACCATGTCCTCATGGTTTACCATCATACTCATGAAAAATAATATAATTACCCTTGAAGCGCAGTTCCAGAATTTCCTCTCTACATGTCCGTTCTCCCCCCAAAACTTAAATTGAGCTACCTATAAAAATATTCAAACAAAACACACATACGCAATATCATATCAAGGGAAGAAGAAATACAATCATCGCTTGCCGGAAATTATTACTCAATATAGCACAAAGAATGAATTTTTTTTTAATTTTTTTATTTATTTAATAAACAAATATGATTTGGTCTTAAGAGTCTATAATCCTATGAAATTAAAAATGCAAAGATTTGGCTTTAAGGGCCTACAATATCTAAAAATTGAAATTTGCAAAAATTAAGTGACCTACTATTCTACAAACCAAGACTAGAAACTAACTTTCACAACCTAGGACCAATGTTAAATGTTGTTGGCGACGCTCCACAAAGGGTTATCCAACACCCTTCCTCTCTGTCACATTTTTATCACGTGGCGGAGCAAGTGTGGGAAGTAAATTAGTCCACGGTGTCCACTCAGTAACGAGCACGACATCAAGCACATAATAATCGTCACATACCTTCTCTCATCTGACATGTTTTACCTTCATCCCATGTTTAGTACTTATGTCCAACGGTCCTTCTGTCACCAAATAAGGTAATGGGTCATTCACTACCTCATCAATCACATCAATTACATAGTACTCATCCCATCCTTATTTATCTTCAAAACGCAGCTCATCGAGACATTGGGTAAATACTACTTTAGGTTCAAGTGGTGTCTTTTCTGGCTCTTGTAGTAAAGGAATGGTTTGCACACTCTCGTCATATGTAATTTCACTCTCAATTTAAAAAATTTCCTCTATTTCACTGTACCCGTCCTCCTCATATTCAATTGGAAAGTATGAATTGTCTCTATTGTATGTGATCTCCTCACAATTTCGAGGGGTTTCGATTTTACCCAAAGATGCTAAGAATTTTTCTTCAGAAGACAATGACTCCGGTCATGTGGTTGCTCTTGCTCTGATTTCACTCAATTTTGCTAAGAAGTGTTCTACAAAAGACAATGGCTCCTCGACAGTTAGTATAGAGAATAATTGAAATGATTAGGTATTATTGGATTGAAAATCCAAAGTACTGAATGGTTGTTGACTTCTATTGAAATTTGATTGAGGATTTTTAGTGTTTGGAAAGTATGAATCGTCCCTACGAGATGCGATCTCAATACATCAGAGGTTGGCTCTGATTGCTCTCAAAGATGCATTGAATTTATCTACAGAATACGGCTCCGGACATGAATATGCATTATACTCAAATTGAAATTGATTCGATGGTTAAGGATAATAATCTTGACTGTACGGTTGATACTCTAGTCCATGATCAAAATATCATGGACCCTCATTAAAGCTCTGATATGAATTTCCTATACCTGGTTATTGGTATTGGAAATTGGGATGATTTTCTCAATTCGGGTTGTATGAATTATAATATGAAACACTCGCCAAATTGGTATAACCATTATATATCTTTTTTTCCTGACAATCACAAAATCATGGTTTTAAGGTTTTAAATTACGCGTTTTGGCCTAAAATCAACTGGGCTCACTAAATAGTGAGTTTTATTCAATGGCCCTTTTCCACTCAAAAATCTCCTATCTTTTGTGAAAATTGGTCTTTCTGCTAGTTTACACGAAAACTGCAGATTTTTTTTCTTTTTTTTTCTTCTTTTGTTTTTATTTATTTTTCTTTCTAAACTACTCTAACTATGGACAGAAATAAAGCTAAAATTATGCGTAAAATTAAGATGCACTAAAACTCACAAGTGGTCCAACGACGCAATCGTCACTGCTTTGCCGATTCCCTTCGCGTTGTTTAGTGTATCTCGCAAAAACACACAATCCAACTTTAGATATAATACAATACAAACAATTCAAGTATACTAAATTACTAAAATTCAGAATATCCGTTAATCCTCGGCAACGGTGCCAAAAACTTGATGTCTGTCGAGGTGTGCTAAAAATATATGTTAAGAATGTACCCTTATGACGGCTTAGGTTTTACCTATCGCAAACACACGAATCGTATAATAGTATAGTTCGGCTTGAGAAAGGTTATCGATCCCACAGAGACTAAGTCGTATTCTGAATTCTCGTAAAATAATACTCTTAAATTGCTATGAATGTATGATTTATTGTTTTATGGTTAATTAACTAATAAAGCAGTAAAGATAGATTAAGATAAGAATAATAGAAATAAAATTTAGGGTTTCCATGTTCCACCACTAACCGCATAACATAATTCTTTCTTTGATCAATTGCAAGAGAGCGATCCATAACTGTGAATCAGGTTGTACCGCAAATAGTCGAATACAACCCCAAAAGGATACTGTCAACCGTATTCGCTACAACCCATCTCCGGACAGAGTATAACTAGTACATGCTATTTACTTTACTCTAATCTACTCCTACTGCATGAAATTAGACTAAAGCATGTCTATGATACATCGCCGAGGCATGCCCTATGTAAACCTAGGGAATCAAGTGTTAAGCACCATTGTTGTAGAAAATCACACTATGTTTATGATAACGTGATTGGTTAAGAAAATATATTCATTTAATCTAAGACAAGAATTAAGAATAAATATAAGATCTTGTGTCAAAAATAAAAACAATCACACATCTACAATCAATCATCACAGTATGGTCACAACTTCCCCTTGTTACAATTGAAAATAAATTAAAAACTACATTACTTGGCTAGGGTTTTGTTAGAAAATCCTAGATACCGAATTAGTTGCTCATGGTAGAAGGATACTGCATCGTTGATGTAGAATCTCCTTCCATGGTCGTCTTCTCCGGATCTCTAGGTCTTGAATGGCTCTTCCCTTTTGATGATATGAATCTAAAAACAAATCTCTGAAAATTGGGTAGAAAGAAGTCCCCTAGATCTGTAGCAAACCTTGGTATATATAGACAAAGTTGAGGGAAACCCTAAGGTTATCCTTTTTCCTAATTTCATATCGAACCAAACAAAACCCTACAATCTGATATATAATATGTCTAAAACATGTGCTTAGAGGTGTTGGGGTCGAACTCAAAGTCATCCAGGTCAAAACGGATCAATCCAAGTCAAAATAGGATTTTAGGCCGAATATGAAATTTCTACCTTTTTTTACAGGACACCTCTCACTCTTTTGATCATATTTGGAGCTACACACATTGGATGGAGTCGTGTAATAGTTCTTTTGAAACCACCTCTTTAGCTCTCCTCTTGAATAGAAATGAATAATTTTCTAGTTAATTCACCAAAGTTAGGCCTTTTTCTTCATTAAGCTCCTGAAACACACTTAGAGGCTGTTTGGTAGATGGTTTCGGTGCCAAAATTTTGATTTTGGGCTGAAAAGGGTAGCCCAACCCATGTTTGGTTGACCTGGTTCTAGAGCTACAGTGTCAAACCATGTGGTACTAAATGAAGCAATTCATGAACTATCTCAATACATGGTTTCTTTTGATTTGGTTACTATTCACAACTCATAACCATCAAATTAAAACCAACTCACAACCCCAAATCCATCATTGGTGTATCATTCCATTCTCAACAAAATTCAACATTATCATGTTTGTCATTTTATTAAATAAATAAAATAGAATTAAGTAAAATAAAATAAATAATAAACAAAAATAATAATTAATAATTTTTTAGTAATTAATAATAAATAAATAAAAATTGAGTAAAATATTAAATAAATAATATAGAAATAATTAACAATTAATAATTAATAAGAAATAAATAAATATTGAGTAAAAAATATTTAAAAATAATAAATAAATAAAAATTATAAATAATAAATAATAATTAATTAATCATAAATAAATATTGAGTAATAAATATTTTTAAATAATAAATAAAGTATAAAACCAAATAAATAATAAAAAAAATAAAATGAATAATTAATTAATAATTAATAATAAATAATAAATAGTTAAATATTAAATAAATTTGTACAAAAAAATAAATAGTTAAATATACAAATATATTTATTTAATTAATAGAATAGAATTAATAATAAATAATAAATTAATAAAAATTGAGTAATAAATATTTAAAAATAATAAATTGGTAAAAAAACATTGAAATTTCAAATGAAAAAAGATTATACATTTTTAAACTACATATACGAACCAATTGAATAATTCTTGCAAGATGGTGAAATATTATTATCCAATATTAATATTTTTTGTAAAAAATATTCATCCTTTATGTAATTTTATTTATATATTTTATTTTTTAAAAACATATATATTTACAAAATGTTATTATAAATAAATAAAATGTCAAACCATTCCAAGTTACCAAACATGGTTTGGTTTTAGAATTTCAACCCATACTTTCAACTTTATTTTTTCTTACACCAAACATGGTTTCAGTTCAGAATAAAATCACACCAAACCCAACCCAATCCAAACCAAACCAAAACCACACCAGTTGCCAAACACGCACTTAGACACACAAACGCCATAAAAATATCAAGTAATGAAATGTAAAAACATAACAATAGCAAGATAGGGACCTAAAATGGACAATATTGAGCATATATCATGCATTATGTATATTTACATTAGATTGAAGGGATTTTGCTCAGATTTGAAGAGAAACAGATAAAAGAGGAATCTTACTACAAGTGAAACAAGTTTGATGCAGGTGAGACTCTTCTCAACCTCTTCTATAAATACCAAGGTTTGGACCAACTCTAGGGAGCTTTTAAATATATAATTTTCTAAGCACTATCTCTGAAAATTTACATATTTCAAATAAAGGAGTCATTCAAGACCTAGAGATCTGGAACAGAAGAACATGAAGGGCGTTTCTATATCAACGATATTGATCTCTCCCACCAAGAGCAATTAAATCAGTATCTAGAGTTTTTTAACAAAACTCTAGCCAAGTAATGTAATTCATTTATTTGTTTCAATTGTAATGAGGGGAAACTGAATATCACACATGTGATGATTAAGTAGATGAGAGACCGTAGTTATTTAATATAAGAGATTCTACGTTTATTCCATTCTTATTTTAGAACGAATGAATATTTTATCTCAATCAATCATGTTTATTCAATATGGGCTTGAACTCAGATGCTTAAATTACAATTTTCTACACAATGGTTCTTAGAACTCAAAATCCTAGGTTTACACAGGCCATGCCTCGGCGATGTGATATAAACTTGTTTTAGTTTAATTTCATATTGTAGGAGTAGATTAGACACTACAAGAAAAAAAGTATTTATAAGGGGTCAAACTTGTTGTAAAAAGTTTTTTACGAGTAACATAACCCTCTTATAAATGGAGGTTAATTTTTTACGAGGAACAATGTAGTTCATAAAAGATTAAATTTCTCTCCCAAAAAAGTTATTATGACATATATATTGGTTGTCAATAATTTATTTACAGGAAGTTTTACCTCTCGAAAATACGTTTAAATATTCACGAGACACTAATGTCAGTCGTAAAACATATTTTTGCGACATATTTATTCATCGTCAATAATTTATTTATGGGAAGCTTGACTTCTCGTTATTATTTTTAAATATTTACGAGATACTAATACAAGCCGTAAAAAACATGTATTTACAAGAATTTCAACACCACGTAAATGATTTAAGCTTTTCACGACTGGCTTGTATTCCTCATGAATACTTTATTTACAGGATGTGTTTACGGGATTTTTGACATCCCGTAAATAATTTAAACTTTTAACGACTTACTTTTGTTCCTCGTGAATAACATATTTATTAGAAGGTATTAGGACCCCGTAAATAACATATTTATTAATTTTTTTAAACGAAAAATCACAATCAAAATATTGGCTAATAATTCAAATTACCCTCTATATGCAATAGTATCAATTGAACCATCAATCCATTGCAAAGTAGTAACAATTATAAGAAAAAAAACGCAATTCATTAATTAAATATGTCATCACAATTCATCATAGCTCAATGCTCCAGAAAAAAAACCACTTTAACAATTTTCAAAACATCGTTAACAAATATAAAAAAATGCAATAATAATTCACTTCAAAAACACAAGTAGCTTCATTATACCAATGTCTTTTCGCCAATATTCAAGTGAGAAACAAAACACCTAAGCTGCTAACGACTTGGTGATGGGTGATCCTGTCAAAATAATACAATTGTAATGTCAAAAAATATAATTAATAAATTATACAATTAGTAATTTATGAAATACAGTGACCATATGGCAGTTCGGAAAATGATATTTATGTTGACAGTCCCAGAGAAACCCACAAACAATAACAATTGATCAATGGACAACTGGGAGTTTCTGAACAATGGCAGGGATTAAACTGATAAACATTACAAAAAAAAATAGAACAAAGTAGTTTGCATGTATTAATTACACTTTGTCTGGAGATGGGTTGTAGCGAATCCAGTTGACAGTATCTCTTTGGGGATTAAGGGTTGAATATTTGCAACGCTAATCTGATCCACATGTGCTAGATCACCCTCTTACAAGCGATCAGGTAAATGGCTACATTATGCGGTTAGTGGTGGAGTATGAAAACCCTAGTTTTTCTCTACTCTGAATCACAGACTCATTTAAATACTATTCTTAGTTAGTTTTATTAAATTAATAGATTTCAAAACCAAACAAAACATTTTTCAAAACCATAACTCATTACTTTTATAATACTAAAGTGAATAAAATCCAAGTCTATGTGGATTCAACATTCCCGTTCTCAAGTCGTGCTATATTATAAAACTAGGGCTGACAATTCGTGTTCGTGGGTCATGTTCGTGTCGGGTTAAAATAGGTCATGTAAAAAAAGACATGGTTAATATACGTATCAAATGTGCTCAACCCTAACCCAACCCATTTATTAAACATGTTAGCTATGTCGACCCATGTAATCCATTTAACTTATTTATTATAATATATTAAATTAAATTTGACACAATCTAACATGAAACGAACTATTCAGCCTATTTATCAGCAAAATTAAATTGAATTTGACAGGATTCAATAATAGCTTATTGATATATTTCAGCCCATAATCAATTAGAGAAGAGAAAAAAATAAAAATAAAAATAAAAATAAAAATAAATATAATCGTGTCAAACGAGTTGTTCGGGTTACTCGGGTTTGACCCTAACCGGACACTAATATTCTTGTGTCGTGTTCGGGTCAACCCTTATATAACTTGAACCCTTTTATGGTCAATCATAACCCTTTTAATTCATGTCGTGTCTTATTTTGCCAGCTTTATAATAAAACGATTCGTGCGCTTGCGATCGATAAAACTAAATCACTGCAAAGGTTCATTCTTAATCACTATTTTTAACCCTAGTTGTGCCGCATCATGGACCACATAAGCGGGAATGATGAACTTCTCCTTCAAAACCTAAGTATTTACTAATATATATTTTTAAAATTTTAATTTCATAAAAGTAATTTAACCCCCTAATGACAATTTCGGGGTCCACCCCTAGGGGTGGGCATATTCAGAATTTTATAAATTTAATAGGGCAAATTCAAAGTTTTAGTGGGACATATTCTAAATTTTATAACATATAAAGGTACATCATAAAAAATTAGAAAAGTAATGGGCCCAATGCCCGCACACGCTCTCTAAGTGCCTGTTTGACAACTGGTTTTGATGTCATTTTTATGATTTTGGGTTGAAAAATGTAACCCTCCCCTTGTTTGGCAATGTTGGTTTTGGGTCTACAGTATCAAACCATGTGACACCAAAATCAGAATTTTGGAACCATCTCAATACATGATTTCTCTTGGTTTGGTTGCTATTCACAACCCATAACCATCAAATTAAAACCAACCCACAACCCCAAATCCATCATTGGCGTACCCTTTCATTCTTAACAAAAGTCAACATTGTTAAGCTTCTCATTTTATTAAATAAATAAAATAAATAATAAACAAAAATAATAAATAAATAAAAATTGAGTAAACTATTAAATAAATAATATAGAAATAATTAACAATTAACAATTAATAATAAATAAATAAATATTAAATAATAAATATTTTTTTTTAAAAAATAAAAATTATAAATAAAATAGAATTAATAATTAATTAATAAAAAATAAATAAATAAAAATTGAGTAATAAATATTTTAAAATAATAAATAAAGTAAAACCAAATAAAAATAAACAAAAATAAAATGAATAAATAATTAATAATAAATATTTAAATAAATAGTTAAATATATATATTTATTTAATTAAAATTTATTTTAATTAATAGAATATAATTAATAATGAATAAATAAATATTGAGTAATAAATATTTAAAAATAATAAATAAAGTCCATTCAAAAAATAATAATAAATAAAGTAAAACTAGATAAATAATAATAAAAAATATTATGAATAAATAATTAATAATAAATTAATAAATATTGAGTAATAAATATTTAAAAATAATAAATTGGTAAAAAAAACATTGAAATTTCAAATGAAAAAAAATATATATTTACAAATAATATTTATATATTGCATTATTTAAAACATATATATTTATAAAATATTATTATAAATAAATAAAATATCAAATAATTTCAAGTTACCAAACATGGTTTGGTTTTAGAATTTCAGCCACCCCAATTCTACTAAATATGGTTTGATTTTTCAGCTTTACTTTTTTTCACACTAAAGTTATCTACATCAAACATAATTTTAATTCAGAATAAACCACACCCAACCTAACTCAAAACCAAAAACCAACACTGCAAGAATTGCTTCATATTATGTAGGAGATGGTTCCTTCTCCTAGCTAATGTAGCTCAATACACTTTCGACAAGTGGTCAAAATTGCTTAAATAATGATTAAGGTTATTTCTTCTTTTTTTATGGATTATATGTTTTTATTTTATCTTTTTTTAAAAGATTTTTGCTACGTGTCAAAATTGTATTAAATTCCTTGTATGAACGTGGGTAGATATATATTCAGAACAATATAGTGCCTAATCATTATAAAGAAAAGAAAAGAGAAGAAAAAAAGAGAGTAAAGAAATATACAAAAAAATAAAAAATAAATAAATCCCTAGATATAAGAGGGATAATATCGTCATTTACACACTCTATATAGAGATAGAACTGAACGGAGTCATATTTCCTTGTTCCACTAGGAAGAAACTTTCTGTGTCTATATATATATCTATACAAACAAATATATATAGCTTAATAAAGCATCGATCTTTTTAGTTTGATTCTCTTAACTCCGTTGCTCTATTGCTTTGCCGTTGCAACTCTTGAGGTGAGTTGGTTGCGATTATCTAAATTTTTCTGTTATATGAATTTTCAATTATTCTTTTATGAATTCATATTCTTGAATCACTTCATCTATGATAATATTAACAGATTTAAGTTGCTATAACTCTCTTTGTTTTGTTTTTTTTTTAATTCAAAAAATAATTATAATAATAAAACAATTACTTTAATGATTGTGATTGTGTGTTATGTTATGTTAAAAAAAATTCCATTTAATTTCTTATAGGAATTTTACTTAATTGCTCATAAAAAAAATTTCCTTTTAAATCCCATTAGAAAATTTTGCCAATTTCTTATACAAGATTGTTAGTTTAAGATTTTCCATCCCATTAGAATTTTGCTAGGTAATTGCCTATAAAAAAAAATTACTACTTGAGATTTTGCATCCCGTTAGAGTTTTTTGCGCTTATAAACAAATAATTTACTTTTAAGATTTTATATCCCATTAATTTTTTTGCCAGTTAATTTCTTATATAAAGTTTCATACATTGTAGTGGTATTTGTTGTGGAAGTGGGATTATCATAAGAATCCCATTAGAATTTTGCCACTTAATTGCTTATAAAAAATTATTACTGGAAGATTTTGAATTTCATTAAACTTTTTGCCAGCTACATTTTTATATAAAGTTGACTAGTTTAAGATTTTCAATCCCATTAATTTTTTTGCCAGTTAATTGCTTATGAAAAGTTTCATACTTTATGATTTTGAATCCCATTGGAATTTGTCGATAGAGAAATAGGAAATATCAGAATAGGAAAGAAAAGAAGAAGAAGAGATAATTTATGTGTATTTCATTTCATGTTGGAACACCAATATATATACAAGAAAAGCCACTAATTAAGGAATTACGGATGCACTATACTATCCACTAAACTTCCCACTAATTTATGCTTCCCACTATGTTTCCCACTAATTATGCTTTCCCACTACAAATCTTATAATATCAACAACACTCCCCCTCAAGCTGGACAGTAGATGTAAATCATTTCCAGCTTGCGACATATAGAATCAATGGCACTTTTAGAAAGTGCTTTGGTGAAAATATCTACTAGCTGACGATTGGATGGAACAAAAGGAGTAGTGATCTCTTTTGACTCAACTTTTGCTCGAATAAAATAACAATTAACCTCAATATGTTTAGTTTGCTCGTGAAAAACGGGATTACTAGCAATATGGATGGCGGCTTGATTGTCACAGTAGAGAGGAGTCGATTCTTGTGTTGAAAAACCAAACTCCTGTAAGAGAATCCTCAACCAAGTGAGTTCACAAGTTGCGTGGGCCATTGCTCAATATTCAGCTTCAGCACTAGATCGGGCAACTACAGATTGTTTCTTACTTCTCCAAGTCACAAGATTACCTCCAATAAAGGTACAAAAACCAGTAGTAGATTTCCTGTCTGATGGTGATCCTGCCCAGTCGGCATCAGTATATCCCTCAATATGAAGATGACCTGAAGAACGGTAAAGAAGCCCACGGCCCGGGAAATTTTTGAGATATTTCAAGATGCGAACAACTGCATCCAAATGAGGACTCTGAGGATTGGTCATGAACTGACTGACGATACTAACGGTATATGAGATGTTAGGTCGAGTGATGGTTACGTAAATAAGTTTCCCTACAAGTCTTCTATACATCTCTGGATCATCAATTGGATCTTCAATTGGATCTCCCATGTCTGATAATAATTTCAGGTTCACATCTATGGGAGTATCAACTGGTTTAGAGTCAAGATATGCTGTTCCTTTCAAAATATCAAGAGTGTATTTCCTTTGAGATAAACTGATACCTACTTTTGATCTTGCTACCTCAATGCCAAGGAAATAATGGAGCTTACCCGAGCCTTTGGTAAAGAAACATGAGCCAAGATGATGGATTAGAGTTTGGATGATTTTCTTGTCACTCCCCGTGATGACAATATCATCCATATAGACAACTGATATGACAATGCCAGTGCTAGTCTTCTTAAAGAAGACTTGAGTGATCAGTTTGGCTTCGAGTCATGCCATGAGCAACAACTGTCTTGCTAAACTTATCAAACCAAGCCCGTGGAGATTGTTTGAGTCCATAAATAAATTTCTTAAGATGATAAACATACTCCCCCTTGGACTCAAACCCGGGTGGTTGAGCCATGTACACCGTCTCAGTGAGATCACCATGAAGAAAAGCATTTTTGACGTCAAGTTGGTGAAGAGGCCAATCAAGAGACGCAACAATGAAGATAATAATATGAACATAATTTAGCTTGGCAACCGGAGAGAAGGTTTCGGTGTAATCAATACCATAGGTTTGGGTGAATCCTTTGGCAACTAGACGGGCTTTCAAGCGGTCCACAGTACCATCTAGATTTTGCTTGATAGTGAACAGCCAATGACAACCAACCACTTGTGTATCAACAGGAGTAGGAATAAGATCCCAAGTATGATTCAATTTTAAAGCACGCATTTCTTCTTCCATTGCTGTTTTCCAGCCAGGATGAGAAAGGGCCTCCCAGTAAGACTTAGGAACAGTAGTAGAGGATACAGAGAGAGAGAAAGCCTTAAAGGAAGGCGACAAGTGATCAAGAGAGACAAAGTTCAATAGAGGATGCTCAGTTCATATGCGTTTACCTTTGCGAAGAACAATAGGAAGAACAAGATCGGAATTAAGAGGAGGATTTGCAGACGTTGAGATGGGTAGTGGATGTGATGGGGTAGATTCTACATTCTCAGGAGCAATTGAGATAGTTTGTGAACGATGTCGAGAGACACTCCGTGGTCGACGAGGAACATAAGCCTGAGATATAGGAACAATAGTAGGAATAACAGGTGCAGTAAAAAAAGGTCCTTCTAACTGACCGTTTGTGGAAGAATAATAGGGAGTATCCTCAAAGAATGTGACATCAGCACTAACAAAGTGTTTGTGTAAAGTAGGACTGTAGCACCTGTATCTTTTTTGAGTACGAGAATAACCAAGAAAAATGTATTTGTGGGCACAAGGATCAAGTTTGTCTCAATTGGGACTAAGATTGTGAACAAAACAAATGCAACCAAACACCTTTGGGGGTATAGTAAAAATATTTTTATCCAGAAACATTATTTGAAAAGGTGATTTTTCTTTTAGAATATGAGAGGGCATTCCATTTAAAAGATATGCCGCAGTCAAAATTGCATCACCCCAAAAACATTTAGGTACATTCATTTGGATCATGAGAGCACGAGCTATAGCAAGAACATGCCCATTTTTCCTTTCATCAATTCCGTTTTGTTGAGGGGTATCAACACAAGATGTTTGATGGATGATACCTCTCGACCCGAGGAATTGTTGAAAAGTGCCAAGATGATATTCAAGAGCGTTATCAGTTCGTATGGCAAGAAGTTTAGCATTAAATTGATTGGTTATTTCAGCATAAAAAGATTGAAATTTTTTAAACAATTGAGATATTTCTTTAAAAACATACAACCAAGTCATTCTTGAAAAATCATCAATAAAAGTGACAAAATAACGTGCACCAAGTAGGCCAGTAGTTCTAGAAAGTCCCCAAATGTCTGAATGAACACGTTCATAAGGATGTAAACAAGGCACATCTGTTCGAGGTTTAAACGAAGCTCGACGGTGTTTACTAAGTTCACAAGTATCACAGTTAAACTTAAAGACCGAAGGTAAAGAAGGAACTAAATGTTGTAAACTTAGAGATGAGGGATGCCCTAGATGACAGTGCCACTGGTAAGGAGAGGCGGAGTGAAAGGCTGCATGAACATAGTTTAAAGATGACTGAAAATAGTAGAGGCCATCCTTTTCAAATCTCCCACCAATCGTTCTCCTCATCTTTAGATCTTGGAAAACACAATGAGTGGGATAAAAGGTTGCTGAGCAGTTGAGAGAATGAGTAAGTTTGCGCACAGATAATAAATTGAAGGGAAAGTGAGGTAGATATAATACAGATGAAAGAGTAAGAGTAGAAGTCTGAACATTACCAATTCCGTGAGCCGGAGTTTTGGTACCATTAGCTATGGTAACAAAAGATGGAGAAGCAATTGGTGAAAAATTAGAAAGAAAAGACGAATTATCTGTCATATGATCGGAGGCCCCTGAATCGATGACCCAAGGAGTAGTAGATGATGAGATGAGACAAGTATTACTTGAAGCAACAAGATTGGCTGTAGGAGAACAGTGGGCATGCTTGCGCTGAGTGATAGAATCATACTCGGACTTAGGAGCTGATTTATCTTCCATTATAGTAGATAAAGATTGTAGCAAGACAATAAAAAAAATTTCCGCAGCAGCGAGCAGTAGCAAAACTAGAGCTGATAACAGTAAGACCGAAGCTGGCAGTAGCAAGATGTCGGAGCTGGTAGCAACAAGATTAGAGATGGCAGCAGCAAGTTGGTAGAAAACAGAACTGAAAGAAAAGAAAATTTGGTAGTAGCCAGTGGTAGCAGAATTGGAGCTGGCAACAACAAGGAGTTGGCAGCAGCAAGGAGCTGGCAGTAGCAAGGTGTTTGTAAAGGGCAGAAAGAAATGAGGGATAGACTCTTCTTCTTGATAGGCTTATAAAGAAGCACAAAGATCAATGGGATGCTCTGATACCATGTCGATAGAGAAAAAGGAAATATCAGAATGGGAAAAAAAAGAAGAAGAAGAGATAATTTCTGTGTATTTCATTTCATGTTGGAACACCAATATATATACAAGAAAAGCCACTAATTAAGGAATTACAAATGCACTATGCTATCCACTAAACTTCCCTCTAATTTATGCTTCCCACTATGTTTCCCACTAATAATGCTTTCCCACTACAAATCTTATAATATGAACAACAGAATTTTTGCCACTTTACCACTTTAGATTGTTTGATTGGTTAACATTGTAGTGGTATTGGTTGTGGAAGTGGGATTATCATCAGAGTCCCATTAGAATTTTGCCACTTAATTGCTTATAAAATATTATCACTTCAAGATTATGAATCCCATTAAACTTTTTGCCTGCTAATTTCTTATAAAAAGTTTAATACTTTATGATTATGAATCCCATTAGAATTTTTACCAATTTAGAGTGTTTGATTGGTTGACATTGCAGTGTTATTGATTATGGAAGTGGGATTGTCATCAGAGTCAGATTGGGCCTTGCTCCCAAAGAGCTTCTTGTATATGATTCTGGACAATCTGGTTTCGCTTTCCGACCATGTTCGTCTTGGTGCTGTCTGCAAACCATGGTACTCTGTGGTCATGGAGAGCAGAGTCCAATTGTTTCAGAATAAATGTTTGAGACAAGTCCCATTCTTGATGGTGCCCTCGGAAGATAATAGCGAGGAAAGACGTAGTCTATACAGTATTACACACGATAAACTATGTAAATTTCAGTTACCAGTTCCTTACAAAAAGAGGCTTTCTGGTTCTTCATATGGCTGGTTGTTTATGGTTGAAGAAACTATGGGAGTAACCCTAATCAACCCGTTTTCTGGCGCTACCATTGAGCTTCCTCCCATTACGGACCCCTCAGAATATGAACAACTTATTGCGGAGGAAATAGCTATGTGGGATGCTGACCTTGACCACGAACTTTTCGAGATTGTCCCAGCTCAGATTCACTTTGAGTTTGAAGTTACGAAGGCTATATTGTCCGCTGACCCTGCTTCGTTTCCTAATAACTACACTGTTAGTGCGATCTATGGTGAACACGGCAGACTGGCATTCCTTCTGCCCAGAGACGAAGCTTGGACTTACATGGATGAGAAATATGATTCCATCCTTGATGTCATCTATTATAAAGGTCAGATTTTTGCCGTTGATTATTTTAGTGGAATCATATCGGTTGACCTCAATAGAAGGGCTGGGGAAAGTATGGTTCCCCAAGTTAAATTAATTGCACCACAGATTCAACAGGGCGATCAAACAGTATATCTTGTGGAATCATCTAGTGGAGATTTACTTCTTGTAAAGAGGTTTCTAAAGTTTGATGAAAACAACCAGCATACAACTGTAAACTTTGAGATTTTCAAGATGCTTTTAGACCAAGCTGAAGATAGTTTGGCTAAGCATGTTGAACTGAAGAGCTTGGGTGGAGACAGCCTGTTTCTTGGTGATAACCATTCAATTTGCGTTTCAGCTTCCAAATGGCCCGGGTGTCAGCCAAATTCCATTTACTACACGGATGATTCTGCTGACGTTTTAAACTATCTCCCAGACGGGCGCTGCGACATTGGAATATTCAACATAGAGACTGGATGCTTTGGGACACACTATATTCTTGATGCTTCACATAAGCACATGCCTCCCGCAATTTGGATTGTACCAACTATCAAAGGAAATTTAGTAGAGAAGTGATTTCTTGAGTGTCTTTTGGTTAATCTAAGCTTTTAGTTTTTCTTGTTTTTGTTTATGTGCTGAAACCAAATTTATTTTTTCAGATTATTATTTGTGTTGGTTCTCATAATCTGGTGTTGGTTATCAGAGTACATGAGCTGAGATAGATTATTATTTGTGTTGGATCTCATAATCTAATTTTGGTTATACATTAATTATTCATTATTCGATTATATTTTGTTATTTGATTATATTAGCAATAGGAGCACCCTCATATAGAATAGAAATACTTTTCGGAAGTCGAAAGAATTCGGTCTTATATGTGACTAAGGTAATTAAAAGGGAAGATCTCGTCTTCTTTATTTTGGTCACTTAAGAGCCTTGTGAGATTGAAGTCCGATGCATGGTTTTGAAACAGAGAAATACTTTGTTTGTTGTCTGCTTATGTTGGTTTTACATTAGATTGGTGGGTTTTATGATTTACTAGTTTCTAGTGTGTCTTTGCTTTCGTGTAAAGTTATTTCAATTGATCTGCTTGACAAGGATTATGTATGTTTTCAGTATTGACTACTAACAAAAAGAAAATGTTAATTATGACTGGAATTTTTTAGGCAATCTTTCCAAGCTAAATTTATTAGAACTTTATCTCTTGCATGTAAATTTCACTTCCTGCAGGTCGCTATCGCTGTATAATAGTGACTGTTTTTCCCTTTCCCAATACAGAACTTTTTTGTGAATTTGATTACATGTAACTGCTTTTCTGTCTCTCTCTCTCAAGCAGCCTTGACTGTCTGCAACGTGCCAAAGAATTCTATGGATGGAAATGGAGTGGCAAGAACAACATGGCAGTTTCTTGAAGTTGCCTCTGAAATAGTAAGTTGAGTATTGATGTAGTTGAAACTTCTATGGTTCTTTGAATTCTTTTGTTTGTTGAGCTGAGGTCTTATTCTTTATAGTATTTTTTTAGGATAAATTACACTTTCACTCCCTCTTGTTTGGACATATTATAGTTTGACCCCTCTAGTTTGGATATTGGTTACACTTTTCCCCCTCCCTCAAACTTCCGGCACAGTCAACGCCAGTCAAAGATGAAGTCATCTCATTTTTAGAGGGAAAATGACTATATTACCCCTCATTCCAATATTTTTACCCCCTATAGTATGCATATAGTGCGTATAACCCCATGTGGTTCTTTGAGACCCTATTATTCGAAAAAGCGTGCGTATTGCCCCTATTATTCAAGTAAATTGTCTGAAATACCCTTATTATAAGTTTTTTTAAAAATAAAATAAAATTTCAGATTGTGAAATCGCAATAGAGGACACGCGAACTCTAATCCTACATCCTCTTGGTGAATCAGAGCCAACTCAACTGATAAATTAAACCCATTACAAAAAATTTATGTGTGTGTGTGTCGTTATGTGTATATCAGTATATATATATATATATATATGTCTATGATATTAATAAAGTCAACCAATTGAAACCTAGATTTTACATCAATAAAAGACGAAGATATCACGAAGATGGAAGTCGATGTTGATCTGAAAATTCCGGAAGCAACAGCTTGGGTCGGGTCTTGTATGCCATTGATGTAGCCGCACCGAAGCCAAAGGACGTCCCTCTTCCAGGTCTTCAAAGCTCAAAAATTTTATTTGTGCATGTGTGTGTCGTTATGTTTATATTAGTGTATATACATATATATGTAATATTTTGTATGTATTAATTGAATTGAGATAGAATTGTGTAAGGATTGTTGATGAGGGGTTAAACACATGTCTGTATAAATACAATCATGTATATGTAAAAATTATTATGCATCAATTGAAATGAGATATAATTGTGTAAACATTGTAGATGAGGGGTTAGGGTTAGGGATTGGTGCAGATGGCTAACTTCAGCCATGTTTGTAAGGTAGAAAGTTAGGATTTTTTTTATTAATTAAGTGTTTTTGTCCTTTTTGGTCTTTCTGTATCACATAATTAAAAACATCTTTTGATAAAATTATATTTAAGGGTAATTTTGTAAATTGACATATTTAAGGGGGTAAGTTGCAACATTTTTGAAACTGAGTGGATTTATATACACATTTTCAAACAAATGGGGGTATTGTGCACATAGTAGTAAACCACTGGGGGGGTTTTCGCCGAAAACCCTATAATCTTTACGGTAATTCCTTTATGCTTTGTTTGGTTGGAGTGATGAAAAAATTGATGGAAGGGATACTGGAAGGGATGGATGAGACATCATTAGGGAAGGGATCGTGTCTCTCCTACTTTATGTTTGGTTGAATGGAGTGGATAATAGAAAGGACAAAGATAATATTGTCTTCTTCTTGTTTGGTTGAAAGGAAATGAATCTTAATTTTTATATTAAATTTACAAATCTAACCTCAATATATAGAATATACTGTATAAACAAAGTATAAACAAAGTGTTAGGAAGATTAAATATGTAAATTGATACAATTAGAGAAAAGTTAGTTATTTTCTCTCTCATCTTCCGCTCAAATTTGGGCGGATTGAAATTTATGAAGTAGGAAGGGATGCTTCATCTTTCCTTTTCTCCTTCCTCTCATACATTCTCTCCAACCAAACACAAAATAATTACACTATCCACCCCCTTTTCCCTCCCTCCTCAATCCATCCCTCCAAACAAACATAACATCAAGAAAATCTTAAGACTTCTTGATGTTTCACTATTTAGCTGCTTTACCTGATTTATATATCACATATTTCTCATATATAGTTCATTTGATCAATTTGATGCATAACAAGTTTGAGAGCAATGAAGCTGGATAAGATAAACTTCCATTAATCGCATAACTCTTTGATAATCATGAAGTAATAAACTGTCTGGAGATATAATTAAGTCATAATTTCCCAAATGTGATCAAAGTTGTCAATGTAGCTATACTAGGTAACCAAAGTGTCACGTCCCACACATACTGCCCCTTCGCCACATTTAACCCCAGTTTAATGGGGATCCTAACCACCATCCTCTCCATCAAAATTTCCGGTAGTTTCTTATCAATGTCTTTGGTACGGTATTATTCTAGTGATTGTCTTGTTAGAAATGTCTTTTCTGTTTATTTATTAGTTGGTACTATGGTGAAGAGGCTTCATCATGCAAATTCCATGTATTTGTGGGGAAATATGAGTATGTAATGGTTTTTGGATAGAGGGTTAGGGATACTTGATTCCATGTAGAAGGCTTGGTTATGCAAGTGGGTTGTAGGAAACCATAGTTTTCATGGCTTCTCAGGATTTTAAGAAAGGTTATCCTCTCTCTCTCTCTCTCTCTTTCACACACACACACATTATTAGTCTTTTTCTCCACTTAGGTTTCTGATGTGTGTTAATTAACCACTCGGGTAGAATTAATCGTATCAAAACCTAAAGTTGTATATTCATGTCAGCACCATCACTTAACTATCATATTAACCATGACAGAAAGTAAATATAACTCAGACAAGAGAAGATTAGAAATCAAGAATAAATGCAATATTAATACCAATCACAAACCCAATATATGTGTGATCCCCCAAGTTATGTGATCATCTTTAGAGATCATTCCTCGTAAATCAACTACAACTAAGGCTCTAGGAGTGGATTTAGCCATGATTACGTGGCTAATCCTCTAGGAGTGGATTTAGCCGGACATACTGAGGGTGGACGTCATCATCAAGGCTGAAAGCTCCATATATATTACTTGCTGCTGGGAAATTGGATCATCTATGACTTCTCCTTAGATTGGGTGTAAAACTGCTCCCGAAACTCTAACTCGATATAACATCAGCTGAAGGGTTATAGAGTTCTCTGTGCACTTCCACCTCGAATTCGTCTCTCCCTTCCTTTCTATCTCCTACTTCTCCAGCATTTTTGTGGTGATAACCACAAGTTCTGGCACTTAACTCTGTCAACTCACTTTCTAGGCATTAGAATAGTAGCAGTGTAGCACAAACAGTTGTCCAAAACATTCTCCAATATTTAGTCAAAAAACTAAATGGATTTTTATCCAAGATATGTTTAAGCTATATTGGCTACTTTTCCTGAAGTGGAATTAGTAGTTTGAGCAAGTTACTGTAAGTGCATGTTTGGTACGTTGGAATGGAATGGAATGGAATGCCCATTCATTCCATTCTTTGGTTTGGTACAACATAATGAATGAGAATGACCATTCCCAAGGAATGAAATTTCATTCTTGGGAATGAATTTTCATTCCATTACTAAAGCTATGAAATGGTCATTCCATTCCTTTAGGAATGCTTTTAAAACATAAAATTACTTAAATAACCCTCTCACATTTTAAAAAAATAAGCCACCGCCACCGCCATTTTGCCACCACCACCGCCACCTTTATTGTCCATCATTACTATTCCCGTTATGTTTTACCATTTTTTTTGTAAAAAATTTAAAAAATAATATTATTTTATTTAATTTTATATCTAATACTAATAAGGGTATTTTTGAGAAAAAAATTTCAAGTTCATTCCATTCCCAATGTGCTTCATATTTACAACCAAACAATAGAATGTGAATGGTTATTCCATTCCATTCTCTTTCTCATTCCATTCCAACTTTCATTCCATTCCATTCAACCGTACCAAACGTGTCATAAATGTTAGCATGACCTTGTTCATGATCGCAGGTAAACACTATTGTTTTTGCTTTAATTGGTTGGAATTCAACTTTAGTTTTGGATTATTGTCAGATACTTCTAAAAGAGTAACGTACCCATATCGGATACCGATACTCCTCGGATACTCGCGGATACGCGTCAATATTCTTAAATGTATCCATAATTTTAAATTATATTTTTTAATTTATAACACGTATCCGATGCTTGTAAGGTACTTCAATCACGTAACCAATACTTCTTAAATACCAAATAATACGTTTAACAAGTTTTAAAAATTAGAAATAAACTTTTCTAACAATATTATGAAGTACTATAGTCAAGAAAAATTTAATCTTTATTATGCATCAACGACATATGCTTGTTTTAAGTGTTACGAAAGAACCTTATCTGTTTGTAGTGGTTCAATTTTCTTATTATTTTCAAGAATTGACCAAAATTTAGTCTTTTTATATATAAAAAAGTGTCATTTCTTTTTGCCGTATTCCGCCGTACCCATATCCTATTTTTTTTTGAGATTTGTCGTATCCCCGTGTCCGTATCATATCCGTATTTGCACCCTGTATCCGTATCAGTGCTACATAGGTTGTTATTGTATGAAAACTCATCTTCATAAGAGTTTGAAGTTAGTTTTAGAACCTTATTCCAATATCTAATTAATCTTCAGGTATAAATTCATCTAAAATTATTGAGCACATGATTATTCTATTAATTTGATTTCTTGTTGTCTCCTTTGTTTATGCTCTGTGGTTACATAATCATCATCTGATTATTTTTTATAGTTATCAGAGTCTTGTATTGTTCCTGATTTTGATGATTTTGAGGTAGATACTTGAAGGATTAGCATCTCCAACCAATTCATAATTAGAGATTTGGTAACTTCAGAAATGAGATAAATAGATTGAGATTATAGTTATTTCATTTAATATTTTTTTAGTTGATGTTGATGTTGATGATTCTTTTTCATTTTTATTTTTCCTTTTCTGGTGGGAATTATAATGGAATAGAATTTATGATCATCATGACAACAGTAACAGCTGAAATCTATCGGACGTAATGTGCTTTGTTTTATAAATTGGCGATTTGTTGAACTTAATAGTATGGAAGCAGTGGCTTGTTATAGATGTTCATACTAAATTTTGAAGAAGTTACTCCAATTTTCACATCACATCCCACTAAATTACCAATTCTTGTAATTGCTTACATTATTTTTTTCATTAGTTGTGTCAATTGCTTGTAGCAAATAGCTGCACAAATATCTTCTGCAGTCTTAATCTGTTTCATTGTGTGTGGTATATATTGCAAAGTGTGGGTACAAAATCTGAGATCTTATTCTGTTTTGAGTTTATTTTTGTCTTTGCAGGCAGCTCTTATCGCGGACAAGAAGGCCAATGAAGTGATTGGAGACGAGAATCGTGAAGAACCAAAGACGAAGGAAGTGGTTCTTGAATCTTAGGTAGAATTTTGATCTCCTGCGTGGGTGAATCTAAAATTATTTGGCTAAACGGCTAAATTTGGAGGCTTTTGTTTATTTGTGTGTGCATTCTCTTTTTATAAATGGTAAGATTCTGGCGGGGAGTCACTTTTGCAAGTCATTTATGAAGAAAGATCGGTATCAGAGTTCCTGGAACACAAGCAGACCTGGAGCATGATTCAACAGTTGTCTTGTCCTCCAGAATACAATTCCATCCTTGACAAACTTGTAGCTGAGAGGTATGAGTCCGATCCCTATTTTTGGAATTGTATTCATGATGTAACTTATGGAATTATATAAATATATATATTTATTTTCAAGTGTGAATTAGCTCAAATTGTTTGCCATTGGTGGGCTCAAGTTTTTGGCAAATTAATTCATTTTGTCAACTAAGATTATAGCAAAAAACATGTTAAAAATATTTTTACCATGGATGTTTGTTGTGGAAGCCAGTCAATATGTTAGAAGAGTGATCTGGGAAGTGTTGGATTCTAGTGAGTCAAATGATCTACTGCACATTTTTTGTTTGGTGACAGCTTCTGGAAGACAATTATTTGATCAACCATGCTTAAAAGACATTCAAAACATTTTGCTTTCAATATTTGGCAGTTGGATTTACCCACATCAGAAAAAGGTGGGCAGATGTGTCATAGTTGCTGCCTTTGGGTTTATAGATGCTCATGTTGAAGGTGGAATGGTTGGAGACTTGTCATTCATGAGCCCCGAGTTCATCCAAGTAGTCTTGGGGTTTGAGTTTAGTATGTTTTTTCTAATGTTCTGTCACCACTTCTCTCTTCATTCCCTAGGTATTTGAATAAACCTACTAGCTTTATTAACATTTTTGTTACAAATTTGCAGTCGTTTCTAGCTAGTTTGGCTGCATCAGGGGCTCTTACATTGACATCATATCAAGCAGGTAATTGTGTGATTGGAAACTTTGAATGCATTTCTTGCCATTACATTGACATCAAATCAGCTTATATGTTTTTGTAATATACTTCACTTTTGATTTGATAAGAGATGCACTATGAATGATGAAATGGCTGGTAGTTGAGTTTTTTGTTTTTTATTTTTCTCAACTCACATGCTCAGTCCAGTGTTGACTGGAATTTGCTGCTCCTTTTATTTCTCTTCATTTTATTTTCATCAGTATTTCTTCTACTTTTGTTTTGTTTAGTTAGGATTCAGTATCTAACCTGAAGACAGCTCTGCAAGTGGGAATGTGAAGTGGAAGTATTTATTTTTTGTTTACAGTCGTAGTAAAGTGAGTACTAAATTTGATAACAAAATTGTTGTTAGCTTTTAATTATTTTTATTTTGTGTCCACTGATACACGGAAGATGTCAAATTAGATTTTATAATTTTTTTTTTTCCATATTCTGATGGTTTGATGTATATCAGGAAGATGTTAGGCAGTTTACACTTGATATTCACTTATTTTAAGATGTTTTTGTGGATTGAGTTTATTATATTAATAGGGTCGGGAGCTTTGACCCCCTATAGTATGCATATAGTGCGTATAAGCCCTTGTGATTCTTTGAGACCTTATTATTCAAAATTGTGTGCGTTTATTGCCCCTATTGTGAAGTAAATTGTCTGAAATACCCTTAGTATAAGTTTTTTAAGAAAAATAAAATAAAATTATTAAAATAAAAACAAAAAACAAAAATTATGTTTATAAAAAGTATATTTAAGAAAACCATCAACAAAAGAATTACAATTTTTTTTTCAAAAATATTAAAATTATTTTTTTAAAAAAATAAGCCTATTTTTTTTTAAAAATATTTTTGTTTATTTATCACTTGATTAAAAAAATTAAGCCAGTTTCTTTGAATTTTTTATTTATTTATTTATTTTATTTCTTTTTCATTTAATTAATTATTATTATTTATTTCTATATTCATTTTATTTATTATATTATATTATATAATATTTTATTTATCAATTATTTATTTTTATTAATTTACATTTATTATTATTATTTATTTTATTTATTTAATATTTAATTTATTTTTATTACACATTATTTATTATTAATTCAATATTTTTTATTGGGGTAAATTACACAAACCTTCTCTGACCTTTGACCTAATTACAGACATGGTACCCTAATTTTTCATTAATATCAGTTACCTCCTTTAGTATTATCAGAGTAGAGGTCTGGTGACAATTTGTTGCGAATTTACTTATATGCCCTAAATTAAATAAGCATATATATAGCAGATTATATGGTGGGGCAAAATCTCTATATTGCCTTTTGTTCTCTCTATTCCCAAGTCATCACACATACACCTTAATAAAGGAAGATCAGAAGTTGTCCAAACACAAACATGACCTTACAGTTTCTCCTCTTGTTGAAACCCTAATTGCTTGAAGACGATGAGCTGATCCTTTTGAGTCTTGTTCCTAACCCCTAAGCTGATAAAAAAATCTATTTTTCTCTTTGTTCCCATCATAAACCCTAAGAAAAATGTGTTTTGAGATAGGATGAGTGATTTTTCGGGTTTTGGTTAGATAAAGTTTGGGTTTGATTAGATTTGGCAAGAATCACTCCGTTTTCAGCTCTTTTTTCTACAATCTTGGTGGATCTGCCATTTTAGCTCTACTTGAAGTTGAAATCAAAATTTTCCTGAGCTTAAAAGTCATTGGTGACCACTGCTCCGGCCGGCCGAAACCCAGCCCTTCCCGGCGAGCATCTCTCTCTCTTCTCCAGTCTCTCTCTTTTCATGGCGTGACCGAACCAGAGCTGGGGATGGAGAAGTCGCGACCTGTGTGTGTGTTTGTGCATATAATAACATTATATATATATACATGTAATAACCTTTATAATAACTTATATACATTATATATATGTGGCAATACATATATATAGATATATCTACAACACTAATTTTTTTAATTTGCCAAAATTTTATTTTAAATAAATAAAAATTCCTAAATTAAATTTACCGGATACTACAATTTAAGAGAGAGAGAGAGTGATTTTAGAGAGAGAAAGAATTGATATAAATCACCAAAAGAGTGATGTTATATAGAATAGATGTGAGGGTGTAATATGGTCAATTACCATTACAAAAGTAAGGGAGGAAATGTAGTAAGGATAAACTAGGATTTTCAGCCCCAAAAAATCGCTTCTTTGACCAATATTTATATTTTCCGGCGTTGAAATTGTTACATTGTTACAGTAGAGCAAAAGTTAAGGGAGGTAACTGATATTATTAAAACGTTAGGGAACCGCCTGAAAATAGGTCAAAGTTTAGGGGATGTTTGTGTAATTTACCCTTTTTATTTTTATTAGGTTAGAAGGGGTATTTTAGGTATTTCATGTTATTTTAAATCAGAATGGATTTATACACACATTTTAGAATAATTGGAGGTTTTGTGCACATTGTATTAAACCATTGGGGGTATTTCGGACATAATCCTATATTAATATTAAGGATTATTATATGGATATACAGTTTCTTGCTCATTGGTAGATTATCAATGTCATTTTTGGTGTAAAGAATGAAGGGAAGGTGAAGAAGTTTTTTCTGTAACAAAATAAGACTTAAAGACAACAATCATAACTGCTGCAATATGTATGGTGGCACCTAAGGCTGTAGTTATAATTGCTTGCATATGTCGAAAAGCTATGCTGACAGAGCGTTAGATAGCAAACATTTTGCAGCAATATTTGCTGCCATAACTTATGGTGTTTTAAAGGCTTTTAATAGCAAGTAAATCTGTTTAAATACATCACATTTCTTGTAGTGATATCCACTATTGAACTAGTATTTTCAAATAGGATAAGTACTTAAAACACCCATGTAATATAGATATTGTGCGTATAACACTCATTAGTTTAAAAATATGTGTATTGGCATTAAACCTTTTTGTAAATGTTGCAACTTAACCCCCGCCGGTGGGGAGGGGAGGAAGAGGCGGAGGAGGTGGCAGCGCTGAGGCGAGGCAGTGACGGAGGAGGGTGGCGATGGGGGTTACCAAAGAAGATGGAGTGGGAAGGTTAAAGAATTTGGGTTTTGTTTGGTAATAGGTAAATAATAAGTGTGCACTTTTTAGTCTTTTTTATATTGTACAAATTTTTTTTTTTTGAAAAAATGTATTATTTATTGGCATGTGTCATTTTACATCTCCGGTGAACAGTAAAGAACAAATGGGGACGATTCGATCCCAATTAAAAGATTTAAGGTGAACAAGAACTGTAGGGGTTATACACACTATATGCATATTACAGGAGGTTAAAAGCTCGTGACCATTTGGAATATTCCGGAATCAGTGACGTGAATAGTTATTTTTTTTAACATTCCGGAATCAGTGACGTGAATATTTGTGTAGGTTTTTTGAATAATTAAGGGGTAATTTAGTCATATTGCATAAATGCCAATAAAAAAGTGGAGTAAAAAATACCAAATGGGTAATTTGCTAGCTTTTACAAAGGTGGGGGAGTGATTTGGAGCTAAAAATAGCATAGTGGGGTATTTTGCAACTTTTCAAAAGCTTAGGGGGTATTATTAGGGCCGGCCCTGACCCAAGGCGGGCCAGGCAGCCGCATTGGGCCTCGGGCTCAGAGGGGGTCTCAAAATATTTGTTTTACTCTTTTAGTAGTATAGGCCCAAATAATTTTGTTTTTTAGCTTAGTGTATTATAGGCCCAAATAATTTACTTATAGTACAATGTAAATTTAAAACCTAACCCAAAACTATTTAGGATATATGTATTATAAAGCTAACTAGTTGTGCTATGCTGCTCCACCTGGAAGGTCTTCTCTTGCTCAGAGAAGGGCCTCTGCAAAGTTTTAGAAGGTGATTTTCGTATGTATATATGGTGGTTATGTGTTGATTTTTGATTTTTGAATGCAGGATGATAGTAATTGATAGTAAAAGGGCCCCAAATCCAGAATTGAATTGTTTCCGCAAACTAATACCAATATTTTTTTTATTCCTGTGCAACTAAATTTTTTAGTCTAACTTTTAAAGTTAATTTAATAATTTTCCACAATCACAAAGGCATGAGCACTTTGTTCTTTGGTTTTTTTATTTAGAAGGGTTGAATTTTGACCAACTGAATCAAGCAATTGGTATTCTGTTTCTATGTTTGTCACATTTGATGCGAAGCCAACAATCATTTTGATTTCAGTGTGATGAACTCATTGAGCTGCTAGAATATGGACCTTCAGGAGCAGAAACCCCTGCAGCAGTAGTTATGAAGTTCAAATAAACCTTCTTAACAAAGAATAACTAAAACTTAAAGAATTTCATTTTAATAATTTCAGGAAAAATATATATAGGTTCTAGAAAAATATTGATTTAACACTTCATAGATGATTGTAAGGGCCAATGGGCGTAAGAAACCTTTGACTTTGCCTCACCCCATATCACCAAAAAATTCTCACCCTTTTCACAATCATCAACTCTGAATATGGATAAGTTTGAATTTGAATATGACTGATTGCTACGAGTTTGAGTATGTTTCGAGGATGAGCAGAAACAACTTGAACATTTGGGCATTAGTTAAATGAATACTTTGTTTTTGGGTTTATTTTCCTCCCAAGGAATTGGGCTGCCACCCCTACTTTCTCCTAAATTTTGTACCTTGAAGAAAGAGTGTTTCTCCTGATGTTTATGGCTTTTGTATCAATTATTTTCGTAATTTGTCTTACAATTCTTTCAAATGTCAGTTTTTGTCGACTGTTGTTATATTTTCTCTTCAACATACTTATATGTAGACTTCTACAGGTTTCTGTGAAAGTCCTCCAACACTTGTCGGATTCTACTGCATCTGTTTTTCTTGTCTGATCCTAATGCATCTGTTTTTCTTAAACTGTAGGGCAGGTTATTGATAGAAGCCACCATAGGCCTCCTTATAGGTGGAGGAGCTTATGCCAGTATTGTGAATGAAGCAACTTTCTGGTACTTCTCATGAATCTCATTTGGATAGATGAAGATTATGTGTATGTATATATATATATCTGAAAATTAAAAGTTCCTGTTAACCTGTATTCATTGGTGGTATTGCCTCTGTTCCAACTTCCACGGTCAGAGAAGTGTGAACAAAACAGTGACATAGACACCCATTCATACCGACTGTTTGTGATAATGTTAGCATGCACCAGTCTAATATCCGATAGGTTATTGTAAGAAAAGTCCACTTGTTCAACTGATTTTCGCCTATGATCTTTGTTGAATCAAGGTTTACTTGTTCTTATTACTAAATTTTTGCCCATGATCTTTGTTGAGTCAAATTTTGCCCGAATTTTTTTATTTTTATATTAATATACTGTCTTTTAATAAAAAAAATTTGTTCTAGTATTTTTGTATGAGGGGGCCTCATATTTAATTTCGCCTAGGGCCCCAAATGATTTTAGCAATCTCAGGGCCGGCCCTGGGTATTAATGCACTTTTGCCAAAAAAATTGAATAATATCTATTTGGTAAAATAAATTAGAAAATTTACAAATAAATTTGGTGATGGTTTTTCCAATGGTACAAGGAATGACCCAAGAAAATTTAATTTTAGAAGAGTGTGTGCAGATCTGAAATTTATGGAAAATTGTTTGATGCATGCTTATTATGTGTGTGTGCTCAAAAAGAGAGATGAGAAAGCCTAATTTGTATATAGGATGAACATATAAGCTTTTATAGGGCTCTTAAAAATCAAGCATTCATGGATAATGAATTGGGAGAAGGGTATATGTAGGGGAAGCAGTGGTGTAATTTAAGCAAAGATAAAAGGGCAAAATGGACAAATCCCTGCACCTATTGGGCGCATGGGTGGTCCACGGGCTTGTTTGGTTACCGGGTTTGGGTCCATTTGGTCTGGTCTGGGTTTTTAGAGACCGGACCATGTTTGTGCTGACATGGTCTCACATCTGGGTCTGGTCTGAATTTTTAAAGACCGGACCATGTTTGTGCTGACATGGTCTCACAAATTGGACCTAGACCTAATGAGACCATGGTCTCACAAATTGAGTGCGTTTGGACCCAAGAAAATTGATGGGTCCAATTGGTCTGGTTCCAAAAACAGAAACCAA
Organism: Cornus suecica; assembly: GCA_963922005.1. Classification (NCBI taxonomy): domain Eukaryota; kingdom Viridiplantae; phylum Streptophyta; class Magnoliopsida; order Cornales; family Cornaceae; genus Cornus; species Cornus suecica. Next base: position 16,551,259 of record OY998243.1, read on the forward strand.
AAACCAAAAAATTCGTACAAATGGAAGACCCAAGAAAAAGCCATGGTTTGTGTATCCTCTCGCCTCTCTCTACACACAAATCCTAGCGCAGCTCCCCCCCCCCTTTCTCTCTCTCGCACTAGCTAGTAGATCGCGTCATCCACCTCTCGCTTCTCTCTTCAAACCCTAGATCGCATCTTTCTCTATATCTCTCTCAAGCACCAGAAGAGGAACCCTCACTCTCTAGACTCGCCCTCGCTCTACGAACCCGTGTTCAAGGTTAGTTCGATCTCTCTGTGATTTCCTCTCTTTACTGTGATGCATATGTTTATGGGTGGAAATATATATGTATATGTGTGTATATGTATAGCTATGTGATAGATCTGTTCTTGAAAGCTCATTTGTGTGTAGTTTCAATTTTGTGTTTGGGAAAAATGCAAAAGGGATTCTCAAATTATTATTAAATGCTTCTTTTTGGGGAAATTTTAGTTTATAAAGTTTTTTTTTGACAGCTATATCATATTATCTGAAGTGATAAACTAATATTTCCAGTTTGGTCCAGGACTAACCACTGTCAGTTGATTATTCAATTGGATGGTTGTGTCAAGTTCTAATGGTAGTCCAACATGATTATACTTGTTTTGGTTTATAATTTAATGGGGTTATGGGAATGGGTGTGGCATATAACAGTTGATCCTAACATGGGAGGAAAAAGGATTAGAATCTTGACTTGTAATTAATAGTTGATTCCTATGTTACTGAGTTTATGATGATGCTTATCTTGGTAGAGTTCTTGGGTAGTATTTTCAAATTACAGTGGGATAGATTTTTCAGGTTCACAGTACAGAATGATTGAAATCTGCTACTGAGACTATGAGTTCAATAATAAGGTTTTGTTATTGTTTAACTACATTTATATTATTATTGTTATGGTTCCTGAATTGTCATTATGATAAGTTTTGCGAGCTTAAAAACTGATATTCTGCACCCATTTCTTTCAATAAGCCTTTGTTGTAAACAGAAAGTAGAAGACCTCCACTTTTGACCATAATTTCTGTAATGATTGCTCCTTAGTATGATTGAGTATTCTTGAAATATAACCCACCAAATTTATTTTCAATTATGTTTAATAGGGGAGAACAAACAAACAGAGCCACATAAGGGTATTTTGGGGGAGGGTTTTTGGTTATTGCACCTTACTCTATATGGTTTTTTGTTAGATAGAAGGAATTACAGTAACAGTAGTAACCCCTAGTGTTCAATCGGGGACATTGGTTTATATGTGTCATATTGTTTATATTGTTTAGGTTGTGGCTATAACAAATTTCTTGGTGATAAATTGTTGGAAGGCAGTGGCCACCATTTAAAACATGTAATTGCTCTTTCCTAGGATGACTCGCCACGAGAATATAAAGATGGAGTCCATGTTATAGCAGCTGCTGCAGGACCGTCGGGAGAACTTGCACCTACAGGCTCTGAGGTCATGGATACTGTTGCACAGATCACTGGAGGAGGTAAATATTTTCCTTTTCTCATTTTCTCTTGGGTAAAATATATATATATATATAGCCTCCTTAGCTGCCTGGTTTGCCGTGCAAGTCGATTGCAGTGGTGTATAAACCATTATTTATATGAGGAATTAATAGCATGAGGTTTGTTCACATTAGAAAAACATCTTTGATTGACAACTGATATGAGATTCTTTATTCCTATTCTTCAATAGTTAAGACACATTCTCACCCCATTTTGTCCTAATTGGGAGTTGAACACTTGACCTCTTTAAAAGGTGCAATAAAATAGCTCTTTTCTTGTGGGATCTATTGGACCAAAGAACATTGCAAATATAGAAAATCAGAACTTACAATATTTTAAGAAGATTACATTCTCAAATGATTTGGGAGAGAGAGAAGGGGGTCTTCTACTGAGGAGGAAAAAGGCCTTTTAGTGAATGGTCAGCAACAATGGTCAGTTGCTGAAACATAGAGTCGCAGAGGCACTCCCCTCTTCGGCGCAGTCATCGTTTCCGGTGCTGCCAGAATCTCCGTGATGGCCTCAAAACTCCGCTGACACTCGGGAGTCCAAATATACGTTGCACCCTTCTTTAGAAGTGGCAGAAACGGTTGCATAAGCTCGGTGAGATCAGGGATGAATCGTCATAAATAGGAGATATTGCCAATAAATCCTCTAAGTTGCTTCAATGAACGTGGCGGGTCCAGGGCGATTATAGCTACCGTCTTGTCACCGTCAACCTCAATACCCCTCTGATACACAACAAAGCTGAGAAAGTTCCCCTTTGTAACACCGAAGACACACTTAGCTGGGTTCATTTTCAGTTGGTAACATCTGCACCGATCAAAAGCCTTCTTCAAGTCGTCAATATGATCCACTGACTGCTTTGACTTAACCACTAAATCATCCACGTAGCACTTGACTGAATCATGAACCATATCGTGGGAAACGATAGTCATTGCTCTCTGATATGTTGCACCAGCATTCTTCAACCCAAACGGCATCACGGTAAAATGGAAGTTTCCCATCGGAGTACGGAAAACAATCTTGGGCGCGTCCTCCTCGGACATTCTGATCTAGTTGTACCCACTGAAACCGTCCATAAAGGAAAACATCACATGCCCCGCGGTGACATCCACAAAAGCATCGACATTTGGTAATGGAAACTCATCCTTAGGGCACGCCTTGTTGATGTCCCTGAAGTCAATGCAGACGCGAACCTTGTCGTTCTTCTTTTTCATTAGAACAACATTGGCTAACCAAGTCGGATGCTGAATAGGTCGGATAAACCCTGCTTGTAATAATTGTTGAACCTTTTCCTTGATCTGGTTCTCTATCTCTAGTACAAACACTCGTGCGACCTGCTATTTCGGCACTGCTTCTGGCCCAACATTCAGACGATGCACGACCAGGTCGGGGTCGAGCCTTGGCATCTGATCATATCTCCAAGCAAACACATCCTGATACTCCCTCAATAAGTTCACTAGCCGTTCCTTGAACTCAGCAGGTAACTCACGGTTGACAGATACTAAGCGAGGTTGTTCCCCTGCCTTAGCCAAGTCGATCTCTTCAACACCTTTTTTATGTGCTGCAGCCAAGCCCGTTTGTGGGTCATCCTCTTTCATCAGATCCTCGGTGGGGGCGGATGCCTCTGCCAAGCAATGGTCACTATAGGGGTCGAGCGCCTGAACTGGAGCGTCCGGCCCCTCACACCGTCATAATCGGTAAACAATGCTCCCATCAGCCTTGCGAACCTTCCTGCAAAGCTCGTCACTGTCCTTCGATCTACGCTTTCCTGAACGACCACCATCACATCATCATCATCATCCTCAAGTTCACTAATGTCCTCCCATCTAGGTAGTGGAGTAACGTGCACCTCGCCTTCCTCAGGGTCCTCCTCTGCGGCTGCAAAGTTAGTGAAATATATCGCATCAGATAAATGTACTTCACTTAGAGAAAAAGGATTCCTTGTGGCTTTCACGGTGGTTGTGCTAGTTCCCCAATTTGCCTTCATCACTTGGTGGTACGAAGAAGGAACCACACCATGAAGGTACATCCAGGACCTCCCAAAAGAACATGATACGATGGCTCTCCCTCAATAATGTGGAACTTGACGGGACCCCGGATGTCCCCAACCTGCAGATCGGCGGTAACATAGCCTAGCATCCTCTGCCTGATCCCATTGAAACCTGAAATGTCGATTGACCTTCCGGTCATAGACTATTCCTTGATTCCAACCTTCCTCATAACTGTCACCAGCATGATGTTGACGGATGCGCCGTTATTCAGGAATTCTCTCTTGAATCCCACACCATTGATGGTTACGGGTACATACAAAGGGCGATTGTGAGGTCCCTCGATGAGCTTGCTCGCCTCAGAGAAGGTCATCTGTCCGCCGTGATCCGGTCTCGTCGAGGTAGTAGGCTCATCCTCCTTGGTTTTAGCACCTGTCCTGCACACAACTTTGATTAAAACTTTAGTAACTTCGGCCCTGGAATCAGAATCAAGTTTGAGTTTATCGAAAGTCCCTCATGAGGTCAGCCATCTGTGCCATGCATTCCTTAATGCCATTCTGAACCTGCTCCGACAACCAGGCGGTCTCAGCATTTCATAGTTCCTCTAAATCATCATGACCACCGCCCGAGACTGTATGTACGCCGGCGTTGTGGCTTGGAAAGGGGTTGTCATGCATATCCTGCCTTTTGAGAAGCTCCAATTCCCCTGACTTCATCTTCTTCTGAAATAAGTCGCGAAGGCTCCAACACTCCATCAGCGAATGCTTTGTCCCTCGATGGAAATGGCAAAAGCGGGGATCATTCACCAGATCTTTGTGATTATCCTCGAGTGGTGGTGGTAGAGTCACAACCTTATCCCGAATTCATTGACTAAGCACTGCTAATACTTGCTTACGGCTACATGGGAAGGGTGGTGGAGTAGGTTGAAACCTCTTCCTTTGCTGGTCAGCAGACGCCATGAAGGTATCCTCGTCCTCTTCGGGGTCTTCCGAGAATTGCCCTTCATCCTTGATGGCCGCCACAGTGATGGACACGGGTCGTGGCGCCCGCCAGACGCGTCCTCCTCGAGGGCTCGTAACTCTGTCGGCCAAACTCCTTGTCCTGGTCATGAGGTCAGAGAATGTCCGAATGTCGAGGGCTACTAAATAAAGGTTGTACTCATCCATCCCATCGATGTAAATTCTGACCAAGTCCTCTTCCTTTGCTGCTTCATAACACTCCAAGGTACGCTCTCTGAACTGTTTGACATAAACCATCACGTCCTCATTGCTCTTCTGGGTGAGCTTGGTAAGAGACAGAAGGGTTACCCTCTCATTGACCTAGTAGTACTTGCTATAGAACCTTTTAACCATTTCCTCCCAGCTTGTCACCGATCCTGGCTCCAGATTGTGGTACATGTGTAAGGACGGTCGGTGAGTGACTTCGGAAACTCCCTTGGCTTTAGTGCCTCGTTGGAGGCGTAATCCCCAAAGTGGCTGATAAAATGCCTAATATGTTCCTTGGCATTGCCCTTCCTGCCGTCAAATTGCCTGAACTTGGGCGCCACGTACTTGGCGGGGTACGGCTGCTGCAGAACAGAGGCGGGAAAAGGAGGCAATGGATCGCCAGCCAAATCCGTTCCAGCCGAGACGCGCCCTGATCCGATCATGGCTCATAGCTAGTTAAGTGTGACATAAGGAGAGACACTTTGTTGGGTTGAACCGAATGGGGTCAAGGGTGCTGCTGTGGTATTACCATGGGGTAATGCTGAGGCTACACGTGGGGGTGTCACCATGACGTCGCAGCGAAAAATTGACGTTGGCTCCAGTGCTGGTATGAGTGTTATATCAGGGGCTGCTTCAGACCTGGAGGAGGGGAACATTGCCTTCTGCTCGTCCCACATCTTTTGCTAGGAATTTTGCATAGAGAGCAACATCTCCATCAAAAATGCATCCCGATAGCGTCTAGCCGTCGACCCTGAGGAGGTGGTGTGATGGGATCTGCTTCGATTCACCCCTTGATGCCCCATCCTGGTGACTGTGCGACTCGAAGAATGAGCATTTGTGGCCTCCCACTCACGAGCTACACGGGGATGGCCGGCTAGTAGTGGTTCTCCAGGATGGGCCTCCATCATGGCAATGCCTTGAGGCTATAGATGGGTTGTTGTTGGGCCTGGTAGGGGTCGATTTGTCACCAAGAGCCCTCGTGGTGGCTGGCCCAACTCTCCTGGGGCCTGGTTTTCGGCTCCGGCAGGTACAGCTGATTCTGGCCTTGGTAGAAGAGGAGGAGGTGGAGGAAGTGCGACATGGCTATGCGAGAGGACCTTCTGGGCATGCTACTGGTTTGCCTTTCTCTCCCACTATGGTTGCCAATAAATTGTGGGTGAAAAAGTACAGGGAAAGCAGTACATAAATGGAAAATGGAGAAATGACTCCACTAGCAAGTCAGAACATATGAGTCCAAACTTATGATCGAAATCTCAAGCAAATAGGGTGAAGAGAAAAGAAAGAGAAGGTGGATAGAGCAAAGAGTGTAGCCTCATCGCAAACTAGGGAGTGGGGAGTGAGCACTAGTAGAGCTAGAATCCCTAAAATGAAATACCCCCAAAATAGCTAAAGACCAAGAGAAATGAGAAGAGAGAAGCAAAATAGAGAAGAAAGGTGTGATGCGGTGAAGGTAAGAATCAGTCTCCCATGACCGAAGGACAGAGGAAGGAGAAAGAAGAAGGTGGGTGCCGTCTTCTGGAGAAAGAGAGAGATTGTGGCCTCCAAGAAAAGAAAAGAGTAAGAATGAAGTTGGCATCCCTAGACAAGCATTATTGCCTTTTATTTATAGGTCACTTGCTCAAAATGTTGTCCTAATTGAAGTAGTCCCCTAAGTCCTACCAATGCTCCACATGTCTCTAACAAGTGATGAGGGCCATAATGTGGGCCAATAATGAGAGTTCTTTCCACATTGAGAATAATGAGTGGAATTCACATTATGGACCTTTATTATGACTAAACTACACCCCTAACCTCCATGCCACATGCTCTTTCCATTCCCTTCAAAATGTGAGGATGGTGTCGCGTTGTCCACGTGTCACGGCTACACAGCATCTGTGGCCACATCTGGATCAGTCGTGCAGCGGATTGCTCCCCAATAGCCTTCACAGTACACGCGTATATTGTTAGAGCTGTGCAGAAATGGTGATAAACGCCCCTGGGATACTGCTACATCATCAGGACCCGTAAACTATAAAGGTACTACTCTCGTGTATGCTCTTCAGTTCCACAAGCTGCGCTGCCACAAAAGGACTACCTTTAGATGGCTTTGAGTTGCCACGAGTAATCCGCCTCGATGTCGGACACATTGGGTTAACCCGTACACCAACTTCAGTGGGGCGAGTCCAAGGCTCTACCCAGTAGCCCAGTACCCTAAAGGAGACCCCTCTACAAATCCAGTGCACCCTAAAATAATACCTATGCCTATACCCGTCAACACTCTTCTAGTTGGTAAGCGTAAACCTTGCTATGGGTGGATTAGCAGCGATGACGAGGCTGATGATGATTTTATACAATTAACCGCTCATCCCGAATCTTTGTGAAACCTCTCTATGTGGACTGACAGTGTGTGTGCGCGCGCGCATGCAGCTTGTAGTTTATACCTAGTTTTTGCATATAAATGATGCTTGACATCAAACTATTGTATCTCATGCCAGATATTATAGGAAATAGAAGCAATAGCATTAATAGAAGCTGTGAGATTTTAGCTTTTGATCAAGGATTTTCCTTTTGATTTTTTGTGTGTTGTATTTTGCAGGATTTTGACAGTAGGTGAATTTGAAGGACGAAATGTTTAAATGGTAAAATGTTTGATTTGGTGTCCAGAAGTGAAGTCGAATTCATTCCAATTTCTTTGTGTGTGTGTTTTTTTTTTTAATTTGTGTATTCTTACTCAAAGAAAGGTGTGACACTCCATTCGTGAGGAAATTTGAAATTTTAACTTTCTGTGTCCTAATCAAGGTTAACAACTATACCTTTATTTTTTTTTAACTTTAATAGAGGGCGACTCTTCAATATGCCAAACATTGCATATTTGGTCTCGCTAACCGAGTGATCATGATAAAGAAGAAAATACTGGAATCTCCTAATTTGGTTCATCTCTACTGAACTAATGTTTGATAGAATTAAATATTAAAAACTGAATTTAAATTATAAAGTTCTTAAGTCGTAATTGATATATTAATACTGGTCTCTCATAAAAAAAAATTCAAAAGTAATATGACATAAAAAATAAATAATAAAAACCTCTTAAAAGATTAATCAGACATTCCATATACAAATTGAAAATCTACTTTAACAAATGTTTAGTAGATTTTTTTTAGGTTTTTAAGGTTATTACAGCATAAAAAAATATATTCAATATTTTTACACCTAGTTAAAAATTTTAGACCATACCACTTTATCAAACATGGTTTGGTTCCAAAATTTTTAGACCCAGATAGTTTGCCAAACATGGTCTAATTCTAGCTTTCTTAGACCGAGACCATCAAACCAGATCGCTTATCAAAAAGAATTTCAGATCAGCGATCAGACACGCCATATCGATTGCCAAACAAGGCCTTCTAGAAAAATGAACTGAAAAAAAATACTAGACATGTCTTCGAAAGGGGAAATTATTAGTTACCCTAGGGATAAGTCTGACATGGTATCCCAAATTAATTAGAACAAGTGATATTTATCATGCGTAAGTAATAGAATCCTGCGTGTATTACACATTTTTCCTCCATTTGTTTGAGTTACCCAATATCTTCTCCTAGGAAAGGTATAAGCATCTTGGAGAAGCTCATACCAGAAAATGAAGTGAAAATTACAATAAGTGTCTTGAAAATGTTTTTGACCTAAAAAGGACTGAAAAATATCTCGTCCCTTATTGGTTTAATGGTTATACAATTTTTGTGTAAATGAAACAAAGGGTGACAAGAAAATACAGTCTCTGCATTAATCTACATCACTGCAACAAAATAAATAGATAGAAATACATATATGTAAGGACCCATCATATTAGAAACAAAAAGAAAAAACAAATTTCACAGCTATCTGGGATTAACCGTTGATTACAAACATGTATATTCAAACATATATGTATATATATACCCATAGATATTGTGGGTGGAAAAAGTACAAGGAAAACAGTACATGAATGAAAAATGGATAAATGAATTCACTAGTAAGTCAGAACATATGGGTCCAGACTCATGATCGAAATCTCAAGCAAAGAGGGTGGAGAGAAAAGAAAGAGAAGGTGGAGAAGAGCAAATAATGTAGCCTCATCACAACTAGAGAGTGGGTAGTGAGCACTAGTAGAGCTAAAATTTTCAAAATGAAATACCCCCAAATAGCTAAAGACCAAGGGAAAAGAGAAGAGATAAACAATTAGAGAAGAAGGGTGAGATGTGGTGAAGGTAGGAATCAACCTCCCATGGCCAAAACACGGAGGAAGGAATAAGAAGAAAATGTGGTAGGCGTCGTCCTTGAGAGAGAGGGTAGCCTCCAAGAAAAGGGAAAAGAATAAGAGAATGTTGGGATCCCTAGGCAAACACTATTGTCTTCTATTTATAGGTCACTTGCTCAAAATGTTGCCCTAATTGAAGTGGTCCCCAAGTCCTACCAATGCTCCACATGTCTCTAACAAATGATGAGGGCCATAATGTGGGCTAATAAGGAGAGTTCCTTCCACATTAAAGATAATGAGTGGAATTCACATTATGGGCATTTATTATGACTAAACTAGACCCTATCCTCCATACCACATGCTCTTTCTAATCCCTTCAAAATGTGAGGATGGTGTCGCGCTGTCCACGTGTCACGGCTACGCAACATCTGTGGCCACAGCTGGATCAGTCGTGCAACGGATTACTCCTTAATAGCTTTCGCAGTACATGCATATACTGTTAGAGCTGTGCAAAAATGGTGGTAAATGCCCCTGGGATACTGTTACATCATCAGGACCCATAGACCATGGAGGTACTACTCCCGTGTATGCTCTTCAGTTCCACAAGTTGCGCTGCCACAGAAGGACCACCTTTAGAAGGCTTTGAGTTGCCACGAGTAATCCGCGTTGATATCAGACACATTGGGTTAACCCGTATACCAACTTCAGTGGGGCGGGTCCAAGGCTCTACCCAGTACCCTAAAGGAGACCCCTCTACGAGTCCAGTGCATCCTAAAATAATACTTATGCCTACAATTTGCTCCATGTGTATGTAAGGCGCCACCCCGATGTTGGGTCTTGCATGCACACAGCCGGCCTCGTATATACAATATTTATATTCCCATTGTCTCTAGTTATATATAAGGATACATATTATAGCATACATATGTATATTGAGAATACAATATGAAAAATAATAAACAAAGTAGAGATGGTCGAATGAAAGGTAAAGATGGCAACAAGGAACAACCAATATGCAAAGGCAAGATAAAAGAAACAAAATAAAACACAAACAAGTCAAAGAAAAGTAATTGAGATAAAAGTGAAATGGAAAAATTACTAAAATGCGAAATAAAGAAAGATGAAGCAAAACAAAATAAAGCAAAATAAAGGGGAAAATTTAATTAATTAGAACTTTTGTATATGCACATTTATTTAGGAAACCGCGTGGGAGGAAAAGATAGTAATTTTCAAAAGGTTTTTTTTTTATTAGAAATCACTGTAAATAAATGGTAAAATTTAGGTTAATAATTTAATGTATGTATACATATACATATGTATATACTTGTTTTAAATAAAAGTTTTCTTTTTTTAAAAAATACATATATACGTGTATATATGTAAGTATATAACTAGGGTAAGTTTAAAATTTTGAATGATCAGTTTTCTTCTAAAAAACGAACTGGTGCCAAAACATAGAAAAGGAGTAGTGAGACAAAACAATAATTGCAGCCTCCTACAAAAGGCACCTTTTTCGTCGCCCCCATTATGGCGACGCTTTGCTAGACGCATGTCCCTGGAATCTATGCAGTCACGGTTGGGGAAGGCTTAGAGAGGCGGCTTACAAATACCTCTCCAAATTAGGGAAATGGGGTAAAATCATCAAGTGTAAGAACCTGCAAATTCTGAATACACTGTGAGAAAAAGAAAAAGCTTGAAGAAATAGTGAACCAGAGAGAAGAAGAGGTAAATCGAAAGAAAAAGAGAAGAGAAAAAAGAAGAGAGAATGAAGAAAAAGAAAAACGCAAGAGAAAAATAGCGAAAAAGGAAAGAGAAGAAGAAAATTCCCTTTTTTTGAAGGAGTCATGCTTCCCTCAAAGGCGTATGACGACACCGTCCCTAGTGATGACGAGTGGCCACACGCTCCTTTATTTGGTAAAGAAGTCGATTTCTTTTGGCACCCGACCCGACATTACCGCCCGGAGCCTTTAATTTTGGGGGAACCATTACTGTTAGAGAGCGATGCCCCCTCCACATCGTGTACCCAGTGGAAGTTGGTCCAAAGTATGCGATTCCCGATTGAGAGGGGTGACTACCCTTACTCAAACCTCCAATTTGAAGGCCATACAACACCAATCTCTTAATGGGATTACTAGTGTGAACATGTATTTTCAAGGCCTGAATATGCGGAAACCTTTGTCGTGCCTTAGTCCTGACTGCCATCGATTCAAGCTGCCATATCAACATCCGGCACTCAAACTCCTCATTACAAGCTCTAATATCCCGCTGGAATACAGATACTTATACCTTCGTCGCCGCTTGGGGAAAGTTCACCCCAACATTGGAGGATGTGAAGTCCTTAATGCATCTTTCTCTGATCGCGGAATATGATTTTAAGCCCCATACAATTCCTCGAGAATGTCAAGCTACTGTAAATTTTCTCGAAACCTCTTTCACCTATGCCTCATACCTCAACATGACAAACAATAGGAGGGGAAAATCTAAATTTGCCAACTGGGCCAGATAGTTTTTCACTTATCCTGCATCAGGTCAGCCCCTGCCCTTAGACAATACCCAAGGTGCGCCTTTGAACAGTCCCCATCATCTGGTTGCCTTTCTTACACTTTGGCTTGCACGTCACGTGTTTGAAGGGCGCTCTAATGACTACATGAGTAAAAGAGTTTTCATCTTGGCGGCACAGATGGCTCTTGGTAGGACCATAGCCCTGGGGTCACTCTTCCTTGGAACTCTGTACGAAAGGCTCGACTCTGTGGTGGATGGGATGTGACGTTCCATAGGCTGTTGTGAAGTGAAGGCGCCTGTGTCCAGCCTCCTTTTGTCTCTTTTCATAATGGAGCATTTTCCAGAGTTCTTTCCTACACCACATACCCTTGAGGCTGTCAGGCCATTTGAAGACCGTTAGGGCTTTAACCGCGATGATCTCAATCTGGTGTTGGACTTGGAAGATGAATTTCAGTTCAGACCCTACTGTACAATTTTACCCGATTTCCCTACCCAATCTCTCTTTGGTGAATGACCCTGTATGCTTGATCCTGCCCCCAATTCATGTTGCTCTGATTTTAAACTGCTGCTAATTTTGAAGAAATGTTCACTGCCCTCATGGTTCGAGGAGAGTGTGCCGCTTGCTAGCTACAATCCCCACCGTGTAGCTCGTCAATTTGGATTTGACCAAGGCGTTCCTACTGCATCAGCCCCTTCATTAAGTTTTGCCCTCAGTTCTGAAAGATTTATCGTCGAGAACCTCCCAGCTCTGAATAGTACTCCTCGTCCTCTTGCTTTGGCTTTGCGTCTCCGTCGTGGCGACATTACACCATCATTTGGTGTCTTCTGGAGAACTAATCTTGACACCCTACAAGCTTTTGTCAAGTCATCAACTCGCAGGAGTGAACCCAAGGTTATGGACAAGAATGACTATGTGCTGCATTACTCTACCACCCCCTTTTCTAGAGGAAGTCCCAGCTTTGTTGTGGAACATGATATTGCCAATGTACCGGTGTTTTCCCGTGACATGTTCCTAGCAAAGCGGAAATCAAGATCGAAAAAGGTAGTCCGAACAATCCCCTTGGAACCCTTAGATGTGCATCCTCCAAAAGGTCAGGCTCCTGCCAATCAAGGTCCAGCAGTCCCGAGTCAGCCAATTCCTCAAGTCCCTATGCAACAAAATCCACCAGCCCAAAGTCGTCTGACTTCATCGAGGCAAAAACCTGTTCAAGACGAAGCATGACCCTCAGCTCCTCCTCATGGGCATCCTAGTGCATCCACCCGTGTAAGTAACCTAATCATGTACTTAAAGTAAAGTAATTAGTATACTTTTTTGCCCCCTCTTAAGTGGGGTCTTCTTTATTACACATATATATGTATATATAAGAAAGAAAATAAATACAAGTTTTAAATGTTTAAATAAACTTTCCCTCTCTTTTTTTGTAACCAAGTGCCTCCTCAGAGTCGTAGTCCCCTTCCATTGCTAGCAGGACGAGGTCATCATGGAGGAGGAAGAGGCCTGATGCCCCCGGCCTAGCGGTTCCTCAAGATAACCTTGTTGATGTCTATGGTGACATGGACCTGCTTCATACTGAGACTCCGTGGGTTGCAATGCAGAAGATCCCTACCTCTGAAGACTTAAATGTTTTAACCGGTTCCTCCTTGAATGTAGGATCCGGCACTTCGCATTCCTCAGGAACCCAAGAGTCTATTCGTTCAAGTATAAATACCCCCTTTCCTTCACCTATTTTTCATTCACTTTTCAACACAAGTTACAAATACTTAGAAAAAAAAAAGCAAGGGAGAAAACTAAAAGACAAGAGAGAAAAAAATGGTAGCCAAAGGCAAGACTGATCTCCACTCTTATACTTCTTCATCATCTGATAGTGGTGATGACGTGCCTCTTGCAGATCGTTACAAAAGGAGCACCCCTGCCAAAAAGACTCCTCTTCCAGAGGAGGGAGATATCCAAGTTGAGGTTCCTCTGGTTCATTATCGTTCCAAGAGACCAGTACCCCCAAATTCATCCAGTCCAGCAACGAAAAAACATCGTCGTTCTGCCAGGAATGCCAACACTTTCAAGGCTCCTTCTTCGGCCCCTTCAAACTCTGCTCCAGTGGACCTGTCTTCAGATGAACAGATACATGTGCCTCCCAGAGATGACCATTCAGTTCCTCCCATAGATGATCATTCAATTCCTCCCAGAGATGACTATTCAATTTTTCCCCCTGTTCCTGAAAATCCTCCGGGCCAAACCCCTGCTTCAAGTTCCAGGCCTGTTGCCATGCCTGAGGATTCAACTTCCAGGCCTGTGAATCTGATGCTAGCGTTCGATCCATCCACCATGGCAAGGTGGAAGAGTTTCTATTGCAGTCCTTATTCCGTCGCTACTCTGAATCATCTTGTCGCTGCCCATCCGGGCATGTTCAACGATTTTAACCTGATCCTAGAGAATGCTCAGGCCTTTACTCTTGACAGTCTAACCATGTACTTTCAAAGCATCTCTTGGTCCACTGTGGGGGATATGGATCTCAGGGCCATGGAATTTGCAAGGAAGTTTGCCAGGCAATCCATCCAGTTTGGGATCAACATAGACTGGTTCATGGAGCGCTTGGACAAGATCGAGGCTAGGGACGATGGTGGTGTCCTGCATCTTGTTGGTGAAAACACTTATGCAAAGGCCAAGCAGCTAAAGGAGGAGGCTGCCCAGATGAGGAGGGATGCGACGGTGCTGTAGGAAAACGCTGATAGGGCTGATGCAGAGGGAGCGCACAAGAAGGCGGAGGTCGTTCGTCTCTTGGATGATGTTGATGGACAAAGGGTGACAGACCATGTGAGGGACGCTGATCATATCCTGCCATGAAGACTCACCTTGATTTAATATTTTCTCCCTAATCCTGCAGTCTAAAAACAATCGGTCATTAGACATTTTCAAATAATTTAATACAACATTTATTTTTGGGTATGTAACTTAACACATGTACAGTACTACGCCTGCCTGAGGGTAGGCTTGCTATATATATTTTTGGAAGCGTGTTTCAGCACGCTTAACCTTACACACATTTTGATCAACACATTTTTTGCTAACTTGTGGTCTATTTATAGTTATGTGTATGCATGGAATGTATGAATGCTCTCTTGTTTGTATATGTTTTGTTTGTTGTTGTTTGTTTGTTTTTTGAAGTGTGCAGGTTGAGATATAGAAGGTGCAGGCTGACAGCTATTCATGCAAGTGGATAACGAAAAGGCCGTCGTGGCACGCGTGCCCCCTTGCAAAACCCTATTCAGAAATGAAGGTTAGAGTACACTTTCAAGGTTGTTTCTCCATCATTTGAATATTTGCCCTAATAAAGGATCCAACCTTTACTTGTATATTTTTAGAAAAACACTTGTAAACTAATAAATGAAAGTAAAGTAAAGAAGAAATAAGATAAAGGACTAGGACGAAGCGTCTTGGATGTGGCGTGGCATGAAGAGGTCAGAGATAGGTAAGTTGAATATCTCTAAGGATAAAACCTCTTTATCCACTTGGCATTAAAGGGGCCCGTCTTAAATCCAGTTCCCACTTCTGTTAACTCATAGTAGCCATTAGGTGAGGCCTTGGTCACAATGTAAGGTCCCTCCCACTTAGGTGCGAATTTCCCTGGATTTTAACCCCTTATTATGGCGTTAACTGTTTCAAGACTAAGTCTCCCTTAGTAAACATCCTCTGACAGAAGTATTGTAAGACCTTGCGATCATGGCTCGATACTTCTGCGCTGCCACCAAGGCAACGTCCCTCCTTTCATCCAAGACTTCCAATACATCACCTTTGTTGACTGATAGTAGGCCACAAGAGGCAGCGAAACGCGAAGACGGTACAGCCAACTCCTCGGGCAGAACATCATCAATCCTGTACACTAGTGCAAATGGAGTCTCCTTAGTGGCACGTGGTTTGGAGGTGCAATAAGCCCATAATGCAATTGGTAACTGGTCAGCCCATCCCTTGCCATGATCATGCAGCGTCTTGCTTATGATCCGGATCAACGTCTTGTTGGTGGCTTCCGTTTGGCCATTACCTTTGGGATAATAAGGCATTGATGTGTGGTGTAGCACTTGATATTGTTCCAAGAGTGCACCTACATTCTTATTCACAAACGGTGTCCCATTGTCGGACAGAAGCGTGTGAGGTACCCCAAACCTATAGATGATCTGCTCCTTGATGAACTTGACCACGACAGCTGCAACAGTCCTCCATAAGGGGACGACCTCGACCCATTTGGTGAAGAGCTCGGTGGCTACTAAAATCCAAGCGTGCCCCCCGGATTTGGGTGTGATAGGTCCAATGATGTCCAAGGCCCAAGCGTGGAATGGCCAAGGCATGGATAAAGAACGAAGGCTAACAGCTAAAGCGTGGATAAGGTTGTCGTGCTTCTGGAAGGCCTCACAACGTCGTACATGCATTGCAGTGTCCTTTTCCATTGTTGGCCAGTAATACACACAGGTGACCAAATACTGATACAGTTTCGCGCCGCCCTGATGGTCGCGTTGATGTGCCTCGATCATGACAATCGTAGCCTCCTCATAGTTGATGCACTTTAATGGCTTGCCACAGAATCCTTTGCAATAGAGGGCGCCTTCATGAAGGAAGAAACGTATCGCCCTCTTCCTGACAATTATCTCGTCCGCCCTAAGGTCGGGTAACTTACCTCCCTATAGGAAATCAATGTAAGGCTTTCGCCAATCAGTCAAATCGGCATGAAAATAACTCTCATTACCTTGAGGGGTGCGAGAACATAGAACACAACTCATCTGCACATCCTTAGCAGCTGCCACCATCCTAGGCCAATAAAAACCTCGGCGTTGGATCCTCCGATAAAGGCTTACATCATCCACGCCACATACGGCCTTGTGAGTCTCTTTAAGAATGGTAGTGCCCTCCTCGTCAGAAACACAGCAAGACAGCACACCTTCAGGTCCTTTGAAGTAAAGATCCCCTTTGATGACTACAAAGCCTTTGACTGACGACCTGTCGGAGATTCCCTTTGTAATGCCCTCCATAATCGTAGTGAGCCAATCGCCAACTGATACCAAGTCAGAACCTTCCGCCGTTGAAGGGGCAGAACACCTCCGTATTTCTAATGACAAACTATCCTGGTCGAGTCTGATCTTTAATGCCAGGGTTGCCAAAGCGTCCGGGAAACGGTTCCTGCATCTAGAAACATGGACAAAATCAACATAATCAAAGTGCATAAGTAAGAGCTGCGCCTGAGTACGGTAGGGAGCAAGGTTGGCCTCCTTCACAGCGAACTCGCATGTGACCTACTTAAGGATGAGCTGGGAATCACCCTTAACCTTCAACCTTCGGATACCTCGTCTCTGTGCTTCCCTGAATCCTAACAGTGGCGCTTCATACTCAGCTTCATTGTTGGAACAGGGGAAATCCAACTGATAAGAAAGGTGGACCTGAGGACCACCGTCGCCTGGTGTGAGGACAATGTTGGCCCCACCTTTGCTAGAAGTGTACGCCCCATCGAACAACAGTTCCCAGTCCTCGATCTCAGTCATCATCAAGTCAGTTGAGTCACCACTGCAAGAAGAGTGAGATAAAAGATCCGCTAAATCCTGGCCCTTGATGGCCGTGGGTCGGACACACTAAATATCGATCCCCAACAGGCCCATCAACCACTTAGTCAAAAGCCCACCAGAAGGAGGCTGGGTCACCATATAGCGCACCGGCTCACTTTTGGTCATCAGCTCGACTGTGTGCGTAGACAAGTAATGCCAGAACTTCTTCGCGGCGAAGACCAACGCAAGATACTACTTCTCTACCTAAGTGTACCGAAGCTCGGCACCATGGATGACCCTACTAGCATAGTAAATCGGCCTCTCGCGCTCATCCTCCTCCTGGGCAAGGATTGACCCAGTGAATGGTCAGTTGCTGAAACATAAAGTCGCAGAGGCATTCCCCTCTTCGGTACAGTCATCGTCTCTGGCGCTGCCAAGGTTCTTTTGATGGCCTCGAAACTCTGTTGACACCCGGGAATCCAAGCGTACACTGCTCCCTTCTTCAAAAGGGGTAGGAATGTTTGCACAAGCTCGGCGAGGTGGGGATGAAGCGCCGCATATAGGAGATCTTGCCGATAAATCCCCTAAGCTGCTTCAATGATCGTGGCGGGTCCAGAGCGACTATAGCTACCGTCTTGTCACCGTCAACCTTAATACCCCTCTGATGCACAACAAATCAGAAAAAGTTCCCCTTAGTCACGCCGAAAACACACTTAGCTAGGTTCATTTTCAGCTGGTAACATCTGCACCGATCAAAAGCCTTATTCAAGTCATCAATATGATCCACTGGCTGCTTTGATTTAACCACTAGATTGGCCACGTAGCACTCGACTAGTCATGAATCATGTCGTGGAAAACGGCACTCATTGCTCTCTGATATGTCCCCCCAGCATTCTTCAACCCGAATGGCATCACAACAGTCATTTCTTTGTGTGTGTTTTTTTTTAAATTTGTGTATTCCTACTCAAAGAAAGGTGTGACACCCCATCCGTGAGGAAATCTGAAATTTTAACTTACTATGTCCTAATCAGGGTTAACAACTATACCTTTATTTATTTATTTAACTTTAATAGAGGGCGACTCTTCAATATGCCAAACATTACATATTTGGTCTCGCTGGCCGAGTGATCATGATAAAGAAGAAAATACTGGAATCTCTTAATTTGGTTCATCTCTATTGAACTAATGTTTGATAGAATTGAAAATTAAAAACTGAATTTAAATTATAAAGTTCTTAAGTCGTAATTGATATATTAATATTGGTCTCTCATAAAAAAAAAATTCAAAAAGTAATATGACGTAAAAAATACATAATGAAAACCTCTTAAAAGATTAATCAAACATTCCATATACAAATTGAAAATCTACTTTAACAAATGTTTAGTTGATTTTGTTTTTCGGTTTTTAAGGTTATTACAACATAAAAATATATTTCAATATTTTTACACCTAGTTAAAAATTTCAAACCATACCACTTTATCAAACATGGTATGGTTACAAAATTTTTGGACCCAGACAGTTTGCCAAACATGGTCTGATTCCAGCTTTCTTAGACCGAGACCTTCAAACCAGACCACTTACCAAACAGACTTTCAGATCAGCGACTAGACATGCCAGATTGGTTGCCAAATAGGGCCTTCCAGAAAAATGAACTAAAAAAAATACTAAATGTGTCTTCGAAAGGGAAAATTATTAGTTACCCTAGGAATAAGTCTGACCTGGTATCCCAAATTAATTAGGACAAGTGATATTTATCACGCGTAAGTGATAGAATCCTGTGTGTATTACACAACTTTCCCTTATTTGTTTGGGTTACCCAATATCTTCTCCTGGGAAAGGTATAAGCATCTTGGAGATGCTCATACAAGAAAATGAAGTGGAAATTACAAGAAGTGTCTTGAAAATGTTTTTGACCTAAAAAGGACTGAAAAATGCTAAAATCGTAGCAAAAATGAACTACGAAAGGGGTGAATTGTTGTCTCGACGCTTCTAAGATTTAACCTTACTGAGGATTGATCGATCGCTACTTTTGGTAAAGGGAGCCTACGTGGCATGAAAATTAGATTCCGGGCAAATTTCATTTTTTTTAATGAATAATTGACTTTTGACCATGAAGGTGCAGCATTAAAAGAGCTATGAGGATTCCTGGATTGGGTCTGGATGGTTCGGGCACATTCGGCCGTTTGAATAAAAACAATGTGGGTAATTTCCGACAAGAGAATGACATTCTAAACATGATGACCGGGTCTGATCATCGATCAAAAACACCCTTTCATGAGTTTAAGCATGTCGAGAATGGAGATACCCCTACATTCTAGGATGATCAGTGAAGTCAACGCTAAATTGGAGCCTTGGATTTGGAATTGGGAGCTCCAATTTAAAAAATGTTCCAATTCCACAATTTGAATTCCACATGAGAAGTTGTGATTTTCAATTCCAAATCTTTAACCCAATAAATATTATTCTTCTAACAACTAACTTTTCACAACTACAAACATGCACATATATTCACAAAGACCTATATATATATATATGATTATATATATATATATATACATATATATTTACCCAGATATATATATCTCTTCCCTTATTGGTTTAATGGTTTATACCATTTTCGTGTAAATGAAACAAAGGGTGACAAGAAAATACAGTCTCCGCATTAATCTACATCACTGCAGCAAAATAAATAGATAGAAATACATATATGTAAAGACCCATCATATTAAAAACAAAAAGAAAAACAAATAATTTCACAGCTATCTGGGATTAACCGTTGATTACAAACATGTTTATTCAAACATATATGTATATATATACTCATAGATATTGTGGGTGGAAAAAGTACAGGGAAAGCAATACATGAATGAAAAATGGAGAAATGGCTTCACTAGTAAGTCAGAACATATGGGTCCGGACTTATGATTGAAATCTCAAGCAAAGAGGGTGGAGATAAGCAAAGAGTGTAGCCTCATCACAACTAGAGAGTGGGTAGTGAGCACTAGTAGAACTAAAATCCCCAAAATGAAATACCCCCAAATAGCTAAAGACCAAGGGAAAAGAGAAGAGAGAAGAAGGGTGAGATGTGGTGAAGGTAATAATCAACCTCCCATGGCTGAAGCACGAAGGAAGGAGGAAGAAGAAAAGTTGGTAGGCGTCGTCCTTGAGAGAGAGGCAGGCCTCCAAGAAAAGGGAAAAGAATAAGAAAAGTTGGGTGGAATTCACATTCTGGGCCTTTATTATGACTAAACTACACCCCTAACCTCCATGCCACATGCTATTTCTAATCCCTTCAAAATGTGAGGATGGTGTCGCGTTGTCCACGTGTCACGGCTACGCAACATCTGTGGCCACAGCTGGATCAGTCATGCAACAGATCACTCCCTAATAGCTTTCTCAGTACATACATATAATGTTAGAGCTGTGCAAAAATGGTGGTAAATGCCCCTGGGATATTGCTACATCATCAGGACCCGTAGACCATGGAGGTACTACTCCCGTGTATGCTCTTCAATTCCACAAGTTGCGCTGCCACAGAAGGACCACCTGTAGAAGGCTTTGAGTTGCCACGAGTAATCCGCTTCAATGTCGGACACATTGGGTCAACCCATATACCAACTTCAGTGGGGCGGGTCCAAGGCTCTACCCAGTAGCCCAATACCCAAAAGGAGACCCCTCTATGAGTCCAGTGCATCCTAAAATAATACCTATGCCTACAAATATATATATTTATAGGTGAATGACGCAAAACCCCCCTATGGTTTGAAAAATATGCAGAAAACCCTCCTCAAGTTCATTTTATGCAAATAAGCCCACTACTATTCCAAAAGTGTGCTGAGTGACCCCCTATGACAAAATTTTGTTCATTTTTTTACTTTCACATGCCATCTTTTCTTCCCAAGTACCAAAAATACCCTTATTCTCATAACAAAATATCCTTCTTGCATATATAATCACTTTTAAAATTAGTTAATAACCAATGCACATGTGTTGCAATGGTATAACTTCACCCCTCAATCGAGGAGGTGAGGGGTTCGAGCCTCTTAGAAGGTATTGTGGGTGTGGTGTGTGAGTTTCTTACCCTTCAAAAAAAAAGAGTTAATAATAAGCAATTATATATATATATATATGTATATATTATTACAATAGTTAGAGACTTTGTTGTATTTGTTGAAAAAATAAATTGCTTTTATAAATAAAATATAACTTTAAAAGTAGCAAAATAAATGAATGGATTATGTCTTAATATATATATTTTTTCGTTTATTGTTCACTTTTTAAATTAACAAAAAAATAATATTTTCGACAATATCTGAATTTTTAATGTCCGAAATAGGTCCGATTATTTTTTGTTTGTTTATAGTTCACTTTTAAAATTTAACAAAAATATATATTTCAGACATCATCCGAAATTTTAATGTCTGAAATATGTCCAATATTTATTTTCCGTTTTTAATTTACTTTTTAAGTATAATTGTTTAGAGAAGTTTGACATGATTAAAAAGTAACTTACCGCTTTTATCACAAACGAATTTGATCGGATTATTCAAATGACGTGATTTATATTTTTATTATTTTAATTAAATTTCCATTATGTAATAGTAATTATAATAATAATAATAACTCAATTATAATAATAACTTATCTACACAGTAATAAAAAAAGGCAGAGTGGTACAAGCAAGGGCAGGGCTAGGAAAATTATCTAGGGGGGCCAATGTAATTTTTTATAAATTTATTATTAACATTTATATTTTTTGGAGTTATCAAAGAATTTTTTTAAAACATTTGTAAGAGGCAATTCAATTTTTAAAAAATTTATTAGTAAAATTATATTTTTTAGGCTATCAAAAATAATTTTTTTAAAACTTGGAGGGGAATATGCAATTTTTATAGTCATATTTATAATGTATATATTTTTTGGGACTAAAAAATTGGATGGGAGCTATTTGCACTAATTGTAAAGTGTAGGAGGTTTAGAAATCATGAAGGAGGTTTTCTGCACATTGTTTCAAACTATAGAAGGGTTTTGCGTCATTCACCCATATATATACACAAATATAAATACATATGCATGCACACAAACTCACACATATTTACATATCCACATACATACATACATATCACATGCACATACACACATACACATACATATATATATTCATAATTTCATATCTATATTTACATACTAAAATATCTATTTAATTCAACATTTATAATATTTTACATTCAAATTGAGTTTATGATTGAAATTCACATTCAACTTAGGTTTGGGATTGAAATCTAATTATACTTGAATTACAAAACTTATCCGAACAATATATTTGGAATTGTATTGGTGAAATTATACTTTAATGCAATTCTAAAACGGCGCAACCGAAGGGACACAAACTAGAAATAACCATGTACCTTTGGGCCCGAGAAGTGTCCCAAACTCATAAATGGTACTGGGAGTTTTTGAACCCTTGAAATCTAACGGTGCAGTCTAATTAGCAATCTGATTGTCTAACCGAAAAGTTGCCCAAACGACCGATCTACTGTGGTAATTGCAGGCCATACGGGACATGCTATGCACGATTGGCTACAGTGGATTTATGGTTCACAGTAATTTTAAGTCACGGGCGAAAACGACGACGGTGTTCCCAAAGGTGAAAGAATGAATATGAATAAAACCTAAAGGGGAGGGAGACATTGAAAAGAGATTAAAATTACTGTGGGAGGATAGTTTGATTTAGAAGCATATGAAAAATCGTCCTTGAAGGATAAAATCTATATATAGTTGAAATTTTCTCTGGTTAATTTCATTTACACCCCCTCAGGTTTGTTCTTATTTCAATCAGACCCTTCAAGTTTGAGAATCTTCAATCACACCACCTCATGGTATGAAATGTCTAAAATGCCCTTGATCCAAATACCTCTTAAATCAATTTAATTCTAGAATAGTGTTAATTGTAACGCCCCGCGTTTCCTTTATCCTTTCTGGAATTCTTTTTCAAGTATTAATGTTTTGTGACGTCATTTATTCATGACATCTTGTGTTATCTTGGTACGTGTAAATTTTTCGCGTTTATGTTTTGGACTTGGCGAAAAAGACTTCGTGTACTTTCGTTTCCGGCTTCGTGAATTATTGTTCGTTAGCGACTACGTGGGTTCGTGCAACGTTTTCTCGTTGGAGCTTCGGCAATCGTATTGCGTTCCCGAATGTGTTACCTTATTTTATTTTCTACGCCGGTGTCGCACTTATGTGGTTATATGCTTGTTGTGCATAACATATTTAACGGGTGCGTTTCGATAGGTTTTAAATATGTGAATTGATTGTTGTATTTTTATTTTGTAACTAATGAGAATAGTTAAAAACGATTTCGGGGAAGAAATGATCGAATGGTAAATTGGTATTTTCATATTTGGAGCACTTAGTGGAAAGTGTAAAGATTTGACTAAGTGTTGGAGTATGAGTGGCATGTTGGTAAATAAAGAGGAGGACAAGGGGTGAAAGGGTAATTAAGAGTCATGATAACACTCTTGTAATTAACCATAAGTTGAGAAGAAAGTGGTCATTTTACACTTTTATGTGTTGTCTCA
Source organism: Cornus suecica (assembly GCA_963922005.1). Lineage (NCBI taxonomy): Eukaryota > Viridiplantae > Streptophyta > Magnoliopsida > Cornales > Cornaceae > Cornus > Cornus suecica. The sequence continues at coordinate 16,574,786 of OY998243.1, forward strand.
CTCCTAACCATTGATTTTATTCTCCGATCTTTGTTCTCAACCTTTTGATCATAGGGTCTTGTTTGGATGGTACTTAAATGCAAAAATGAATTATTCTTAGTCTTTCATTTGCAAGACTTGTTTCTAGCCCTTGGATCCATTCACTTTTGCCCACCCTTGGATCATGTAAAGTCTTTCATTGCAAGACCACTTTGTGGCCCTTGGATTAAGCCTTCAATTGCTAGCTTTAATCTTAGCCATTGGATGGTGAGAGGTGTGAGTGGAGGATCTCTACACATCTAAAGTCTTTCATTGTAAGACTTCATTATTTCTCTCCATTTTCTCTCATCTCCCTCTTGCTTTTTCTCTACTTATGGGTTGATTTCATCACCCTAAGTTTGGAGTTTGATGTGGCCATCAACATGAAAGTTGATCATGGTGTTCTTGTCTTCAGTTTGAGCCAAGGATTGGTAAGTGTTCTTCCCTCCTTGTGTGTTTTCTTTTCAAACCCTAGTTTTGGGTTTTCTTGTCAAACCACTTCATGTTTCTTGAACTCTTCTTGTATTGGGTCTTGATTCATTGTTAGGAGGCTATGGTGAAGCTTTTCATCGATTTGCTCCATTGATTTCAGTATTGGGTGAAAGCTAGGGTTTCTTGGCCTTGCTTGGTGGTTTGTTTTGCTCTTCATGGAGGTAGGAGAAAATTTCTTAATTAGCTCATTTTGTGATTGTGTAGTTGTGTGAATTTGATTATAAGGTTTTTAACCTTAGATGTAATTGCTAAGTGTATTCTTGAAAATGTGATGTTAGGGTTTGAACATGGTTATGTAAATTAACCCTTGTGTATGGAGTACTTGGTGATGATATTGATAGGACTATGATGCATGCTAGTTGAGTGGTTGTTCTTGAGATTTCCAATATTAAAGTATGTTAGTATGCCTATATATGTGTATATGTATGTGGGTATAGTTGTGTATATGTGTAAGTGTAATTATACATATGTGTATGTAGGTGTTAGGGATGTAGCCTTGGTAGTGAGATTAGGCTAGCTCATTTGGTTAGCACCTTTGAGGTATTTTGGGAATTGATGTTATGTTTGAGATATGATTTGTGGGAAATTTACTTGAATTGAACTAAGATCATGTTTAAAAGAATGAAATTGTTATCCTTGTGAATTAAATGACAACTTGATGACTTGGAACATTAATTGTACATGAGAATGTATCATTGTGATTTAAATGCTTTAATTGAGATATAAGCATGTTAAATGAATGAAAATGTTATCCTTGTATATTAAAGGACAACTTGATGAATTGGATCATGAAAGGTGCATGAGAAAGCATCCTTGTTGATTATTGCTTTAAATGAGATTTAAAAGCATGTTGAATGATGAATGGCATTCGTGTTGACATTTTTGGAATGTTGTTCATGAATATAATGAGATACATATTTATGTTGGTGCATGGGTCATTGAGGACATAGTGCATATGGGTTTACCTTTTGTATTAAGAATTCAATTGGTGTTGGTCTACGTCCGTTTGTGTATTTATGCATGAGTAGACTTGTTTTGGATCGTCGTAACAACTGGCAAGGGGGTGTTTCTCGCTCCTACAGAACTAGTCTTCCGAGAAACTGAGATGGTAGGGGGAGGACTTGTTCCAAATCCTATGTCACGACCACGTCGTGTTGACGATCTTCCTTGTTAAAAGTGCGAAGTGTCAAAAGCACTTGAGAAGAATCGGTACGATAAATCTACCTTCCCTTATGAGCATAAAGGGAAGGGTTAGAGAATGATCTCGTTGACCCTTGGAGTTAGGGTGTGTGTGGTCGCATGTGTACCATGAGGTGTGTGAGTCACATTGCATTTGAGTTGTTAATATGTGATATATGTTTTCATGTGAATCATGATATTATCCTATGTGGTTGAGGAGCATGTTTAATGTGGATTTTGAAATATATAATTCATATGTTATTAAAAATGCTCAAGTGAAATTGGAGGATGTGAGAATATGATTTTCATGCCTTGTTTTAAAGTATAATGTGGGATGAATTCTTATACTTGTTGAGATGTACTTATATACCTTAGGGTGGTGATATGAGTTGTTTTAATTGATTTCTTGTGATAAGTAAAGTCAGTAGTGGATTATGGAGTTGAATGTGAGTTAAGACCTTTGAGAATGCGAGTGATAGTTTGTGATCTTGGTTGATTGTGTAGTGATAGTCATTTGATCTTATTATAAACCTAAGTGATGTGGTTTCCAATGTAAAATTGAGGTTTGAAATAATCGGAAGAGGTTTTGATTTGAAACTAGTTGTCTCCGTGGCAACGGCCACTAGGTTCCCGTTAGCAATCTTAAGGATTGGATTATCATCGGAAGTGTGGTCATTCATGGTTAAGTTGTTATAGGGTTTATGGGTTTGGATGTGGAGCTAATTGTGGTTGGGTTAGTGTCATTGTGTATAGCCACTTACCTTTTCCCTTGAGGTGCCATTTACTTCCGCTTCTTCATTCCTTTGCTCCATTTGAGTGTCTACAAATTCATTTTGGTCTTTCCGTTGATGTTTCGGTTTGTTTTCCCGAAAATAAATTTTTCATAAGACTTATATTTAAGTCTATTCGGTCTTTAAGTGAAAAATCCGTTTTCGCTCACCCCTGTAACCCTGACTAAAAATTTTGAGATTTATAATGATTTTAAATTCAATTTATAAAAAGAATTTGACATTTTAAAATTCGGTGGTATGCCAAACCAGAGACCAGGGGAAAGACGGATAATTTTACGAGATTTTAAAGAATCACTTTTATACAAAGTTTACGTTTTACGCGTTTCTTGAGGTCTCGGTGACTATTTTTGAGTTCCGCAAATGAAAAACTCATTTTTCAAATATTTGTGATTTTTTGGGACTGACGGCTCAAAAAACAGAGCGTATTGTAAAATCTCGCGTTGTTGCATATTTTGAACTTTCAAAAGGAAGCTGATCAGGCAGTGGCTAAGGGGAAAAAAAAAAGATAGATTTTTATTTGGTTTTTTCGAAAATTAGCACTGCAGTGCACATTGCGACACCCGATTTTCGAAAAATCATATTTTCCATATCGCACCTTCGAATTGACTCTCGTTTGTTTCTATGGCTTGTCCTAAGTACGAACTTTGTATTTGTATTTTGAAATGACTATTTTACCCCTTAAATGACTGTTTTACCCTTGGTGAAAGAGGGGTACTTAAACTTTCTGTTTGGGTCGGCATTGTCCGATGCCATTTTCAAGAATTCATATCTCTCGCCTTGCACATTTGAATTAGGTCCCGTTTGTTCCTATGGCATGTGTTAGGTACAAAATTTTTATTGGTACTTTGAAATGTCATTTTTATCCTTAAAATGACTATTTTACCCTTGGTGAAAGTGGGGTACTTCAGCTTTCCATTTTTATCGGTGTTGTCTGATACCATTTTAAAAAATGCATATCTCTCGTCTCGTGGCTTTGAGTTAGTTCCCGTTTGTTTCTATGACCTGTACTATGTCCAAATATTTGATACAAAATTTTAAATCATTTATTTGCACTTTAAATGACTGCTTTACCCTTGGTGAAAGAGGGGTACTTTAACTTTCTGTTTGGGTCGGCGTTGTCCGATGCCATTTTCAAAAATTCATATCTCTCATCTCGTGGCTTGGATTTAGGTTCCGTTTGTTTTCATGGTTTGAACTATGTTCAAATATATGGGATAAAGTTTGAAATTATATTTTTGCCCTTGACATTACCATATTACCCTTGGGCGAACATGTGACCTTGAAGTGGTCGGTTTAATGGGTTGTTTAATCCCTTTCACTTCCCTTTCATTTGGTGCCCTTATGTATGCAATGGTATGTACTAGACCTAACATTTCACATGCTATAAGTATGGTGAGTCGATACATGCACAATCCTGGTAAAGGCCATTGGCAAGCAGTGAAGTGGATTATACGGTTCATTCATGGTACTGTAGATATCGGTTTGAAATTTGAGAGAGAGAAGACAGTGGGTAAGCATCTAGTTGGATATGTTGATTCCGACTATGCTGGAGATCTTGATAAAAGAAGATCTACTACCGGTTATGTCTTCACTATGGCAGGCGGACCAGAATGCTGGAGGTCAACATTACAGTCAACGGTGGCTTTGTCTACTACAGAGGCAGAGTATATGGCTATAACCGAAGCTTTCAAGGAAGCAATTTGGCTTAAAGGGTTGACTGCAGACTTGGGTGTTTTTCAAGAAACTGTGAAGGTTTTTTGTGATAGTCAGAGTGTCATTTGTTTGGAAAAGAACCAGATCCATCACAGTCGTACCAATCATATTGATGTTCGGTTCCACTTTGTTTGAGACATAGTAGATAATGGGAACATTCTATTACAGAAGATCGGGACTGCAGATATGCTTACCAAAGTGGTTGCAGGGATCAAGTTTCAACACTGTTTGGACTTCATCAATATCTCTCGGACTCAGAGCGCCTAAAGGCGCATTAGGGGGTAGCGTCAATCAGTGGACTCGTTTTCGTCACGGTGGAGATTTGTAGAAGATTGACTTAACTATGCCCACTTGCAAGAGGAAGCTTCTCAACATTGACAGCTCTTGAAACCACCTTGCAAGCATGCACCTTGATTGTCAAAGAAAGAAGGATCATCTTTACAACCATCTCTTTGCCACCTAGCATGAAGTAAACCATTTTGGTTTCCTCTTCCTCACATTTCTCAGCCTATAAATAAAGGCAGATACATGAGTATAATCTTAAGCTCAAAGTCTATAAAGAGAGCAGTGTGAGGTGTGAGAAAAATTCCCGAAATATATTGAGCTACCCCTCTGTGGACATACCCGAATTTGGGGAACCATGTATAAATCATTGTGTCTATGTGTTTGTGTGTGTTTGATTATAGTTTAGGTCCAACACTTATATATATTTACAATAAAAATTGAAAATCCAACTTCAATCAACTGAGTGGATGAGGTTTCTTGTATGTCTTAATGCATAGTTATAAGTATTAAATGTGCAGAAATAAATTTGTTAGTAAAAAATATCACGTTTTTATCAAAAAGATGTGCAGAAATAAATTTGTTAGTAAAAAATATTACCGTTTTTATCAAAAGATGATATATTACGTAAAATAAAAATATACCCAATTTGATTAACGTGTTGTTTTTACATTGAATATTATTCATATTATCATTTTATAATCTACAATCACAAAGACATTATCATGTATGCATTGCGGTACTCTGTATTATGAATGTGAATGTGTGAGTGTCAGATAACTCCCTGGTTAGGTCCAGAGGTTATTCTTCAGCTATACTTATATTGACGGGATAAGAAATGTTGGTAGGGATAAGAAATGTCGGCAATGGGTCCGATTTAATTTTGAGAGAAAAATGAGATATCTCAGGTAATTTATTTTTAGAGGGACTAGCCCAAGTCTTGCATCAACATTGCTCAAGAACTTTGAGAATAAAAACTGAATTTGTGATTTTTTTTTTTTTTTTAATGGTAAAATACTAAGGCCCCGTTTGGGAATCATTGTTTTTGTTTTTGTTTTGAGAACCAAAAAACAATGTTCTTGTTCTTATTTTCTCACCCAAAAGAATAAGAACAAAAAACATGTTTGGGGCAAAAAAATACACATATTTTTACATAATTTTTCCTCTCTACCACAATTCTTTTTTTTTTGAAAAATCCCAAAAAGAACAAAAAAACAAGTTTTTGTTGTTCTCTTGTTTTTTCTACTATTCACGAAAATAGTTTCCAAATTGAGAACAGAACAAACAGTAAAAAGGGTTGTCAAACATGTTTTGTTCTCCTGAACAGTACCAAAAAACAAAAAACAAAAAACAGAACAAAAACAGAGTATCCAAACGCACCCTAACACACCCACACACCCCATCATGTGCTTCATGGCTCGAACCCCTAACCTCCCTTTGGGGAGGAAAGGTGATACCTGAATTTGTAATTTTTGTTAAAAGTATATGTGAGCTAATCTATATTGGTTGTGCAATTAAACTGGATGATCAGGTCAGTTGTCACAACTTTAGTTACTGCATATCATATTTGCTTATTTATACTTAGGTCCGGTTTGGATTGGCTTTTCAGAAGCTGCTTCTGGCTTCTTTAAGGGAAAAGTTATTTTGAACAGTATTTAGCAAAATTTATAAGAGCGTTTAAAAGAAGTTAGGGGGTACCAGCTTCTAAAAACGGTTTCTGTTTCTCATTTTCTTCTGAAAAAAGTCAGAAGAAAAAGTTGTGCCAAACGGGGCCTTAATATCTAGAGCGAGCATTTTATCTATTCATCTATTTCAGTCAGCTTAGTAGTGAACCTCTCACAGCCCTGTTTATATGTTAATTTTATCACAAAACATATTGATCCAGGTGGTGAGTCCTAATTTTCATTAATTTAATTTCTCTGTTTGGTCAGCCAGAAATTTGTGTTCCTCATAGGCAAATGAATATAGTAGCCAATCAGATCCCAAAGAACTGATAATATAACGGAAAAGGAGAGAATGTTCTGTTTCATTTGAGGTATATATATATCATTGCACACACAATGGAATGAAGGATAGTGGGTCAAATGAGTTAAGGGCACAGACCAATCACAGATTCACAAAGCTTAATTAAAGCCTCGACAACACCCCAAAAAAGATATCAAATTATATTGTTTAATTTTTTAATCTATGAAATTGTCCAAACAATAAAATTATAATTGAAATCCAATTGCATAAACTAGTCCAACAACCAAAGAAGTGACCTAATTATTTCAAAACATCTTTACCTTAAATGTTTTCAATCACTTCAATAGAGAATTAAAGTTTGATATACACAAGAACCACAACAAATATTGTCGTGGAAATTTAATTACTCTTCGTACAAAACAAAGATAACAAAACACACAAGAAGAAACCATGCTTTTAGAATTAGGCCAACCAAAGAAGCTTGAAAGCAGATCATCAGAGCAATAATTAAATTCGATACAGGCATGATATTCAGTAGATAAGAATAGGCAAATGCAGGGGAAATATTTACAGCACATTATTCCGGGACTCATAACAAAGACAGAGACCTCAAACTGACCACACCATATATCAGACTTCATCTTTAGCCTCTCAACATTCTGTTGAGGACCATGGTTTCTACATGGGAATCTTCTGTGATTTGGAGGGAGGAAACAGCCTGTGCTGCAATAATTCCTGCAGAAATCTCTCTAGTATTCCAACCGCTTTCGCCAAAATATGGAGGAGTGTGTATATCCCTCTCGAAAGGCCTCGATGAAAATGACCAATCGTTGATTTCCCAACCATGGGCATTAGAAATAAATCTAATTCCTTCGAGTGAGTGCTCTGAGAGGTCTTGATGCGGAAGCGATAAATTAGTTTCGCCCATGTATAGGTCGATGTTATTAGCACAATCCCAAGGATTCAACCCTTCATCCTTCCTCAACACGATCTTACAAGAATCGTCCGAGTCTTCACCTAGTAGGACATGCAGGGCGACTGCCTCCGCAATCGCAGCGCCCTCCTCATCAAGTCTCTGCTGTTCTTCTTTCTTTTTTTGCTTCTTCTTCTCTAACTCCGATATGATGGCTGCCGAAGTAGCCAGGGCTTTCTCCAAGCGCCGCTTTTTCTTCTCAGCTTGTTTGATACGATCCAACTCATCCTTCACCTGCTTCTTCTTCACTTTTCTAACACCAGATGGCACTTTAGTACATTCCATGTTATCAAAGTAACACAAAAACCCTTCTAACTACACAATATTGTCTCAGAACTTTCTCTTCAAGTAAATTTCTGTAAGACGGACATATACATTATCCCTATCACTGTTACTTTTATTCTTTCCTTCTCTTGATTTTAAGACTATTAAATTCTAATTAGTCCCTAACTCGGGAACTAATATAAAGTCAAAACACAAGCACCTACTCCTACACCCACTCGGGTCTGAAGGAATACCTCATTTTACGAACAATACAGTCCCAAACGGAAACAACAGGAGATAGAAGAAGAGAAAATTGATAAGCACTCACAGATATATCCCTTGGCACCATTCTTCCTAATTTCCCACAACCCTTGCATTTACCCATCTCGTGCACACAATAGAACCAACAAGCTATCAAAATTCCCAAACAATATTATCTCTTATCTCGTTTAGAGTTTAGACAACTCACATGGCCTTCCCTCCTGCAGCAAATTTGGAAAAAAAGTGTTATCTAATCTGTAGAAAATGGCAGAAAATGAAGCCATGACAAAATAGTACCTTGCATGTGCAAAATAAAAATCAATATAACTTGGGGCACAATTAAATTAAACTTTACTCCCACTTACATACAAATGATAATTCACGGCCTACAAGTACAAAATAATGGGATTTATTGAGCAGACACAGATCACAATACTCAGAGCAACAACCCAAACAAAATTTCAATAGATCTATTTCAATTAAAATTTAAAAACTCCAAGTCGATCCTCGGCGACTCGCAGAAGTTCTTAATGAAATACAAATAGCATCGAAATCCCAAATGGCAACTGAATGAACAAAATGACAACCCAAATTTCATTTCTTCTCGCTGTCAGAGCACCAGAATGACTAATAAAAATCTCATCAGTGCTTTGTTCAATGAAGTGCCTAAACATAACTAATTAGTATAAATCTTGTTTTTCAATAAATATAAATAAAAAATCCGTAGAACAATTGAAGGGATGCGGCGCAGCTTGGTACCGTGTTTTGTTTTGGATACAAAATGTGGCAGGTTCAAATCCTGTCATCCCTACGTATTACTTCACTTTGAGCAGTAACGAAAGATCTAGAGTCGCATTTCCACACACTTTTTCAGCAAAGAAATACACTGCACTGAAACTCGATCAATCCAAGTCCCTAAATAATCGAATTACACAAAATTTACCCACTAGACCCTTTATGAGAAACTGTGTCACCAACCCAACTCAAATCATATTCCTATAATTCTTAGCAAGTGATTGCAAATAATCATATAGTTTACCTAATTACACATCAGATCCTAACACACAAGAAACAACACCAAATTTCAATAATTTACTACTCCACCCAATCCTCCACGCCTCAAAGAATTTGTTTATTAATAAGATAGAGCATTAAAGAAACCTAAATGGCCATATCATAACATAATTACACCCCAATTTAGCATTTCTTCTATTTTTCATACCTGCAGAACCACTAATAAGGATATCTAGTAATTAGTCTAAATTATGAGATTTATTGAGCAGTAATGGAATCACAATACTTAGAGCAAAAACCCAAACAAAATTTCAATAGATCTATATTAATTTAAACTTTACAACTCCTAGAGATCCTCATCAACTCACAGAAGTTCTCGATGAAATACAAATAGCATCGAAAACTCAAATGGCAACGGAATGAACAAAATGACAACCCAATTTTTCATTTCTTCTGTCATAGCTCCAGAATGGCCAATAAAGATCACATCAGTGTCTTGTTCAGTAAAGACCCTAGACAAAGTCCCATTTCAACAGATTTTTTCAGCAAAGAAACACATTGCATTGAAACTCAATCAATCCAAGTCCCTAAATCATCTAAATTTCACAAAATTTTCCCAATAGACCCTTTTTGACAAATGTGTCACGAACCCAATATAAATCATATTTCTATAACTATTGCTAGTGATTGCAAATAATCATATCATCTACCTAATTACACATCACAACATTACAAAAATTTACAACTGCAAACAATCCACACGACTCAAAGAACTTCTTTATTAATAAGATATAGCATCAAAGATATCTAAATGGCCATATCTGAGCATAATTACACCTCAATTTAGCATTCTTCTATTTGTCTTGGCTCCGGAACCACCAAATAAGGAACTCATCAGTGCCTAGTTCAATAATTACTCAAAACAGAGTGGAATTCAACAGATTTTCATTGAAATTCGAACAACCCAAATCCCAAAATCAAAACAAAAATTTCCCAATTGCCCCATTTCAACAAACTGTGTAAATAACCCCAATTCAGATTATATGTTCCTAACGATGATCCACACAACCCAGATACAGAAACATCAAATCATGATCAAATTAATCACTTTCTATATTAAAGATCACCAGATCGAAATACCCATTAAGCTAGACTAAAAGAAAACACAACAAAAATTCAAAATTTGAGAAATTAAAAACAGAGTAAGAAATTATCTGAACCTGATAAAAATCGAAGGAAGGAGAAAAAGAAGTCCCCAAACTTGCTCTGTTCTGGCGCGAAGTAGAGAGAGGGAGGTAGATAAAATTAGGGTTTTGAGTATAAATTGTTGGTGTTCGGATCTGAAAAAATATTGATTTTTAAGTTTGATCAAATGAGATTGACGGTAACAGAGATGGGGATGAGCAAGGGGAGATTTGACACGTGGCAGTTGATCGTTTTCTTGATCGAAAATTAGTCCATAAAATCTCTGACTTTTCTTTGGATGAGTTGCTCAGATGACACCAATCAGATTATGACAGTTGGCGGAGGAATCAAGGATAGTGATGAACTGGGTCCCACTTATGGTAAGATCAGAACCGTTGATTCTTCAGTTGGACTAAGAATGATTGTGGGTTAAATAAGTATAGAAGGAAATAAAATAATAATAATAAATAAATATTTAATGCTTGATCTATTGAATTTTTGCACACTATTTTTTGTTTTGAAATCAGTTGTCTAAGTTATATAATGTAGATATTTGTGGGGTTATTAACTTATTATGTTTATACTATTTGATACCCAAAAATGATGAGCACTTTTATTTTAATTTTAGTTTTCTCAATCCAAAATTAAACGAAGTTATAAGAAATGAAAAATATATTTTTTTCGGTTAATAAATGAAAAATATATTACTACATCTTCCAAGAAATATTCATTCATTGTTCTTTTCAAATGGAATAGATAATTTGAAAAAAACTATTGATGATCGAATTAACATATTTTCTAAATTTACATTCAAAAAGAATGAAAACCGGAATTTGTATGTTACTTTTGAAAGGCAAGAAGTTCGTACAAAATCAAAATTGGTTGTGATCCTAGTGACAAAAAAAGAAGAAGAAAAACTTACACTCGCAATTTTTCCTTGAGGTGTTCGTAAGTTCAAATAATGCATGAAAGGCTAAGCTCTCTTTACCCTTTAAGGGCGTAGAATATCATTGACAAATTGAAAGAGCATGCAAGCATTTATGTGCAAAAAAAAATGAAAAGCAAAATTTGTATGTTACTTTTAAAAGGAAAGAAGTTCGTACAAAATAAAAAATGATTGTGATCCTAGTGATAGAAAAAGAAGAAAAAAAACTTACATTCACAATTTTTCCTTGGGGTGTTCGTAAGTTCAAATAATGCATGAAACACTAAGTTCTATTTACGCCCTTTAAGGGCGGGCGTGGAATATCACTGGCAAATTGAAGGAGCGTACAAGTGTTTATGTGCAATTCAAACTTAATTCCGAATAATAAATGAGTCCATTCTAAACTTAACTTTAGATTCAATTAGTGCATGAACAAATTTTGAATAATAAAACAAGTTTGTTCGTAAACATAAATTTGTATGGTTCATATATGCTCATACAATTGGTTAGATTCTTGAAAATAAGACCATATAAATTCCCAAATGAGCCAAAATAAATTTGAGCATGAGTGAAAATTGAACTTGAAGAGTTTTTATAAATTTTGCACCCTTAAGAATAACAATGAAAAACGGGTCTACAATTCAAAAAGTAATTTGATTCAACTCAATTCATTTGTATTCTCATTGAAATTAATATTATGGCATCCATTTACGTAATTATAAAACTTCGTTAAGTTGTTAGATTAAATATTATGATCAATTAATTCTATTTATTCTGAAATAAAAGTTGAACATACTCGAGGTATCATTCCAATTCTTTCCGAGTAATTTGACTTTGGCTCTAATACCAATTTTAACAAATCAAATGCTGCATGATTCTATTAAAAAATTTAGTCAAATAAAATTTGAGTGACACTTGAAAATAGTTTCAATTCATCTAATTTTTTTTACTATACTCTAAGAATAATATCTGAAAAGGATCATAAGAGCATGAAATGACACAAATGCCCTCCTACCTCTCACTTATTATCAACAAAAGTGCTCCTTGAATTTTGCCCTTCTTCGTCATTGTACAATCCAGCTCTCATTTTCCCAAGCCCCCATCTCTCCACTCAGAAGACCATCGTCTTCTTCCTCAAGCCCTAAACCTAACCCCCTCTCTCACACAGAAACACACACAATGTTGTCATTACGCCCACTCACAAACCCTAAACCCTCCTCTCTCTTCACTTCCACTTCCAGACCCTTCAACACCACGACCCTAAAACCCCCAAAACCCTATCACCGGACCAAACCCTACATACATTCAGTCCTCCAATACAACCGCAAGCCCCAATTGGCGGGAGAAACCCCGCGAGTAGTCGTCATCACCTCCGGCAAGGGCGGCGTCGGCAAGACCACCACCACCGCCAACATGGGCCTCTCCCTGGCCCGCCTCGGCTTCTCCGTCGTCGCCATCGACGCCGACGTTGGCCTCCGCAACCTCGACCTCCTCCTCGGCCTCGAGAACCGCGTCAACTACACCGTCGTCGAGGTCCTCAACGGCGATTGCAGGCTCGACCAAGCCCTAGTCCGCGACAAGCGCTGGTCCAACTTCGAATTGCTCTGCATATCGAAGCCCAGGTCGAAACTCCCAATTGGGTTTGGTGGGAAAGCTCTGGTTTGGCTCGTGGATGCCCTCAAAGACCGCCAGGAAGGCTGCCCGGACTTCATCCTCATCGATTGTCCGGCGGGCATCGATGCCGGGTTCATTACCGCGATTACGCCGGCCAATGAGGCGGTTCTCGTGACCACGCCGGACATTACCGCATTGCGTGATGCTGATAGGGTCACGGGACTGCTCGAGTGTGATGGGATTAGGGATATTAAGATGATTGTGAATCGGGTTCGGACCGATTTGATCAGAGGAGAGGATATGATGTCTGTTCTGGATGTTCAGGAGATGCTGGGATTGGCATTGTTGGGAGTGATTCCGGAGGATTCGGAGGTGATTCGGAGCACCAACAGAGGATTCCCACTTGTGTTGAATAAGCCACCTACATTGGCCGGGTTGGCTTTCGAGCAGGCGGCTTGGAGGCTGGTTGAGCAAGACAGTATGCAAGCTGTGGTGATGGAAGAGGAGCCAAAGAAGCGTGGGTTTTTCTCCTTTTTTGGCGGGTAAAAATGAATTGAGGCTATGAAGTTTATAGAATTCTTTGGGTTGTGTGTCATTTTTGGAGCACAGTTACTTTGACTTGTGTTTTGAGTAGGGGTTTCTAGTTGGCAACTGAGGAGAGGACGAAGGAGGAAGCTGTGTACAGTAAGTGGGTAATGTTTGTTTTTCTCATTTTTTTTTTTATTATTATATTCAATGTTCTTTATTTGATAGTTAGTTGTGGTTATAGTGCTTCCACTAGGAATGAATTTCTACTTGTAATCTGTATTAGATCAGTTGTATTCAGTAATGTGGTTGAAGTTTTGATTATTGTCCAATATATGTTTTGAGATATTTTGTCCCTACTTGTGTTTCATTGTGCATCATCTTGTATCATCACAATTTTCTAAGTATACAAGTTTCTTTTCTCGCAATACCTTTGATTTATGAGAACCATGCGGGGTAGTTATACTTGTAATGACCACATAATTTTGCTTATGCATCATCATCAACATCAAATTGAATTCCATATTTATGATTTGGGTTGGGCGTTAAAGAATATTTCGTATGGATGCTTTGGGGGTTGGGGTAGGGCCAGTGACAAATAGTATGTTATGACATATAGTACAAATCGACTTGGTTCGTTCATGCTATTTATTACTCGTATCTCTATCAACTAAGATTAGCTAATTTAGCATATGATGGTAAACACTGTAGGGGTTTTAAAGCCATCTGGCTGATGAAGAAATCCCTATTCCGTTGCCATCGATGTCTTATTCACAGTATTCATGACAACTTGAGACACATTTGATAGTTAGTCATCTTTAATCTGTGATTAAAAACAAAAAAACAAACATATGCAATAGTAAGAACGCCCTGCTGTTCATCAAGGTGTACTTTGAAATTGCATTTCACATACTTTTAAACTCATTACATTGGGGAACCTGGTAATTAGACTAGCATTAATCTACTGATTTATGGTTATAAAAACAGATGAAGTTGTGGTCCTTCATTCCATTTGGTATCCATGATGTATGTCCCCGTAGATGTTTGCTACCAGACCACCAACAGTTTTGAAATAGAACACTAGTTTTAAATCAGTTAGGGCATTTTTTTCTTAGAGTTTTGTTGCTAGAGTGATGGCCCCCCTTAGTTTCTCAGGGTATTATTTGTTTGCTTTCAGGTCTTCCCTGTATTGTCTATATGACATCATATAGTTCCGAAGCCAAATTCATCTTTGAAATATATGATACTTGCTGCAATATGTTTATTTGTGTAGTTCATCTGACGCAGTTGCTACTTTGAGAGTTGAGACTAGAGGTATTATTTTTATCTTATGTCGATCGTTTTACATCGTAATCAGTAAGAATGGAATTCTCTAGTGAACTCTTGGGTCAAAAGCAATTATTAGGATGATTTAGCTTATTTAATAGTTCTGTATATAGAACTTTATTCTGAACCTTTCATTGTTTAGTTAATCCTTTGCGCATTTTGAAGAGTTACTCTGTTTCATGGAAAAAATTGTATCAGATGTCGCTTTGTATAATGTTTTTTCTTATGCATGGTTAGGGGCAGTGACAACAAGTATGTTATTACATATAGTAAAATGGTTTGTTAATTCTACTTATTGCTTGCATCTCTATCAGCTCAGTTCAGCTAATTTAGCATTGGATGGCAAACTACTGTTTGGGTTTGAAAGCCATCTGGCTGATGAAGAAAGCCATATTCCAGTGCCAGTGATGTCTTATGCACGGTATTTATGACAACTTGAGACAGATTTGTTCATTAGTCATCTTGTCATGTGGTAAACAAACCATATGCAAGCGTCAAGAGTGCCCTGCTGATCATCATGGTGTACCTTGAAATTGCATTTGACATGCCTTTTAACCTCATTTTTAGTTTGGTAGCAACAAGGATTGTTGAATATTTCTGTCTAATCTGTTAGTATATTTAATTCCAGTCAATTTTACTATGTGTGTTGATTGACATTTTTTACCACATGAAGCTGCTTCGGTTTTAGCTTGAGGCCTATTTGGTTGATGAAGTTTGAAGGAATGGTTTTTTATTTTTTTTTGTTACTCATTAGTAACTTGTTAGTATATGTTGGTACAATCAACGACAGTATGTATATCACTAAATCTTAAAGTTCATCCATCACTGGTATACTAACTAATTACATTGGGGAACCCTGTAATTAGACTAGCTTAAAACTGATGCTTTATGGTTATAACAACATATGAAGTAGTGGTTCTTTATTCTATTTGGTATCCGAGCTGTGTATGTCCTTGTAGATGTTTGCTAGCTGACTACCAACAGTTATGATGGAGAACACTAGTTTTAATTCAGTTACGACATTTTTTTCTTACAGTGATGTTGCTAGAGTGATTAGGGTTATAAACGAACCAAGCGCTTGACAAGCAAACTCGAGCTCAACAAGGAACCAAGTGCTTGACAAGCAAACTCGAGCTCAACAAGCAACTCGAGTTCGGATTTATGAGAACCATACGGGGTAGTTATACTTGTAATGACCACATAATTTTGCTTATGTATCATCATCGAACATCAAATTGAATTCCATATTTATGATTTGGGTTGGGGGTTAAATAATATTTCATATGGATGCTTTGGGGGTTGGGGTAGGGCCAGTGACAAATAGTATGTTATGACATTAGTACAAATCGACTTGGTTCGTTCATGTTATTTATTACTCGTATCTGTATCAACTAAGATTAGCTAATTTAGCATTTGATGGTAAACACTGTAGGGGTTTGAAAGCCACCTGGCTGATGAAGGAATCCCTATACTGTGAATCCCTATTCACAGTATTCATGACAACTTGAGACACATTTGATAGTTAGTCATCTTTAATCTGTGATTAAAAACAAAAAAACAAACATATGCACCATTCGTTTCTACGAATGTGAGTAAAATTTTGTAATGCCAGAGTTAATCTTTATATCCAGTTTGATTCTTGCAATACCTTTGATAGACGAGTAGTAAACTGGTTTATGAACATTGTAATGACTGCATGATTTTGCTTAATTGACGCCAAAATGATTCTTTGGGTTTGTTGTATTACGTATTGCTCGCTTTTCTATGAACTAAGCTTAGCTGATTTAGCAGTGGATGCTAAACCAGTGTTGGGTTTTGAAAGCCATCTAGCTGATGAAGAAAACCATATTCTGGTGCAAGTGATGTCTTATTGACAGTATTGATGACAACTTGAGACAGATTTGATCCCGAGTCATCTTGTTCCGTGATAAAGAAAAAAAAAACAATTTGCAACTCCCTGCTGATCACTACGTTGTACTTTGGAGTTGTATTTCACATATTTTTTAACCGCATTTGAGTTGATAGTTACAAGGATTGTAGAATTTGTTAGCTTATTCAATTGAAGTGAATTGTAGAATGTATGTAGAGAGTAACAGATGGAGAACACTAGTGTTAATTCAGTTAGGGCATCCTTTCTTAGAGCTTTGATGTTGCTAGAGTGATGTGAGGCTAAACCAACCTTGAACCATAACACTTTGGGGTAGCTTGATGCCTACATGACATGGAGTATTTTGCCCTATAGTCTATTACAGGAACCAAAAATGTATCACTCACTTCAAAGCTCATGATATCTCAGCTTCTTACATCACTAGTAAATTTAGAGGCCACTGTAACCTTGCATCACTAGTAAACATAGAGGCCACTGTAACCTTGGAGAACCTTCTAATTAGAATAGCAATATGCACTTCTGTTATGAGTAGTGCAGTCAAGTATCCATGTTTGTTACATACTCCTACCAAAAAACAATGAACTCGGGGCTTGTTCGTGAACCATTTTCAATTTTGTGTTTCTATTCTATCCGAGACTGTGCACGTTTGTGCTTGCAAGCGTGTTTTTGGCAGCTTACAATTTGTTGGAAGATTTTAGAAGCGAAAAATTTGTGTTTGCAAGCATTTTTGGCAACTTGCAGTTTGTTAAAAAAAATTGCACTTGGGTTTCTTTCTTTTTGTTTCTCAAGTTTGAACTGATCAGGCTACAGTGCTTTTGTTTCCTGTCTGGGCTTTTTTTGGCAGCAAATGCAGTACTAGCTGATTGCAGCGAAGAGTTACCTTAGTGTAAGCAACAAAAGTAGTTAGGCGCACCAAAACATAATCGAATTGTTTTGTATAATTAGTTCTACACCCAAATAATTTAATGTATTATTATTATATAAACTGCAATGTATGTTGTTTTACTCTGAGATGGATGAATCAAATGTGAATACTATTTAGAGAGTATAGAAATTATAGATTGGAGTTAAACCAGCTTCATTTCTAGCTTCCAATCTGGTCTCTACAATATGATTTTAACAAAGTGATCTGATCAGGTCATGGTCGTTGCGGTTCAAATGTTTTCCAAGGTTTACCCTTGTCTGGAAGAAACATGGAACCATGAATTCATGGTCCCTTTTATTTCAAAAATACCCAATTATTAGAGATCGCGCTCTCATACCTCCAAGTTATGGGGAAAACAACGGTAATGGTGGTGCCTGAACTGGCGAAGGTTGCTTATCAGTATCAGTGGATTTTCAAGCATAAATCATTGGCGAGTCAAACCATTTGTGGTCGACCTTCATGAGTATATGGTTGGTTTCCACCAATTTGTTAGGTTTTCACACATGCCCAGCTCATCTATGCTAAAAAAAAACATAGGAGGGATAAAAAAAAAAATTGTTGAAATGAAAGAAAATAAAATAAATCATGCTTGTGAGAGTTCTTCTGGTGAGGACTTGCAAATTAGCAATAGTTCGTAGTTCCACAACAGTGAGCTACAGATCTCACAATAACAGGATGTGTATAAATTTACCACATGATACGTCGTCGTAGCCAAGGAACTAATCATCCATTACAACACTGTTATCATCTTTCTGCTCCTTTGGCTGTGCACGCATTATCCTCATCTGCAGGTGTAAATGACTTCTTTATCAATGGTTATTTCACCTGTCATAAGAGTGAAATCTCGTGGGCACGTCATTTGTTTAAGATTAGCTGCAACGATAGGCAGCTGGCTCCTAATTGCAGACACTCCCTCCCATTAAAAAATAGCCGGTCTCTGCACCTCAGAGTCGAAATTCGTTGATGCACAAGAACCGGTATCCAGACTGTGCAATTGGTCATGACTGAATCCTTTTCGGTCTTCTAGCAGGTGTTTCTATCTGAACTATTGACGCTTAGCTAAGATTCCGTGTTCTGCAATCTTTGTTGCAGTTTACACAGCAAATTTCGGCCCATGGTGGTAATATCACCTGCTCCGAGTGTTAAGATGACGGTTTCACATTCAGGGTCCTTGGATATCTGAAGTACCAATTTGTCTATGATGTCTTCCTGGTAAGCCATTACGAAATATGACAAATAATTAAAAAAACTCAAGGCGGCTAATCAATCATGCAATTTTTAAGTAGAAAATTCCACATATTCAATTTGTTGAATCAACAAAATTAAATCCTATAGATTAACCCCATGTGCTACATTTAGAGAGCGGAAATCTCGCGACTGAACGCCTTTCCTCAGATTGGTAGAATGTTTCTTAGAGTTCCAGTTCCGGAAGTTAGTATGAAAACACTCGCGGTTTGTCTATAGACATCTTTGGAACAACTTGATGTGGTGAAAGAACCTTTCGGATATCTTAGATGCCTTAAGAAGAGAGCCATTTTACAGAAGCATTTTTTTAATTTTCAACGGAGCAATTTCAACCATCAAGGACGGGTTCACCATTGAGTACATGTTCTTTATCCTAACATTTAAATCTCGATTTTGAGTAGCGGATTCTGACAATTCTACAGATTGTGAAATGATTTTCTCATATTTTTCCTGCTCTGAGTCATTTAATATGTTCTGAAGTAAAAAATGAAAAACAAAAGAATAGATAGAAAACTTGGGGTCTTATAACAGGTTTGTTTTGGGTGGCTTGGTCAAGATTCCAAAATTCCTCTTTTCCCACAAATTCTCGACAATCAAATGCAGCACCAAGTTGCTGGGAAAAAAATGTAAACAGAATGAAAGAATCAATTTTGAAATGGCATTCAAACGTGAATAAGTACGGTATGCAGGTAATTTTTTCAACAACAAAATGAAGCAGCCTGTTTTCAAATTTGATCCCCAAAAGTTACCTAGAATATGATTCTGATGGTCTCTCCTCATGCGTTCTTTACTATTTTCATATTTTACAAGTTTAAATCGCAGGAGCTCCAAACATCAAGAGACCGATATTCAAATCATTGATCATGCACGTTAAAGAAAAGCTGCCTTCTTTAAATATTGTAAAAGTCATTCGTAAAATTTTCAGAACAAAAGTTTTGTTATACCTGAGAAGGGATGTATTCAGATGGCGGACCAATTATAGAAGTAGCTAGATCCCTTCCACTGATATTCCAAACATTTGTTTCTCTGGCAGGATATATCTGATGTCGCAAATAACATCATTAGTGGCTTTCGTATCAGAAACTAGAACTATGTTGGCCAAGATGACTATACCTCTGTAACCACAACTTCATCCGCATTACTTAATGCAGATGCGAACTCATCCTTTAGTGCTGCTAGACGACTGCAAATTATGTCAAACAATCATTGTCAGTCAATAGGATAATTGTCAATACAGTTTTTATGCTTCGGAAGGAGGACATCTGCAGTGTTTGCATTTTGTTGAGTTGATACCTGTAAGTATGAGGCTGAAACACCACCAAAAGATCCTTATATGGAAACCTTTGCCGTGCCGCTTCAAGAACTGCACAAACTTCTGTTGGATGATGAGCATAGTCGTCAATAATATGGCATCCACGAAATGTACCAATCATCTCAAAACGTCTAGCAACACCCTTAAAATTTCTCAAATGAAACCTCACAATATCAATTAAGCCATAGATATGTCTTTGATCACTAAATAAAGCAATTACTGAGGTAATAACCTGCAGACAGAAAATTAAAAAAGTATCAGATAGTGACAACTTGTACCAGATAATGGGTTTTGCCAACAACTGAAATATCCAACCACGTTAAATCATGTAAAGTATAAGTTAAGTTTGATACATTAAACTGTATAAACTTATAGTCCTTCTAACTGTAAAATAAAAAAGACAGGCGGAAATTACTACTTTTGAATTGCAACATTTCTTACTCCATAAATCATAAGAAGCTGTAATTAATTTTCATAAAAAGAAACATCGGGAAACTCTGCAAGGTTCCACTCACTGCTAATGAATTAAGGATATTATGGACTCCTGGTATCTGTAGGCTGACATCTGCCACTGGACACCCCCTGTGGCACTGCAGGAAACAACCTGTTTAGATTTGATGGTTTCACCATTGTGTTGGAGATTTTCAAAAAATTCTTGGACAATTTCAGTAAAAGGAAACCACATATTATCTAAAAATATAAGCAATGGACAAGAAGTGCAAATTATGGAAACCTAAATGATCATTTCTGGAGTAACAACCCACTCACTTAATTGCGAAATTAAGAAGAATAAGATACCGAAACATCTACTACAAGTTCAAAAACATAAACAATCATATTCTGTGTTAAAATTTGAAAGCAACTGTCACGGCTTAAAATCAAGTGACGTATCAAATTCAACAAAGCTGTCCATAATAGGAAAATAAAATAAAAAAACACGAAACTACCTTCAGATTATCAATAGGCGGGCTTTAGAAAAACAAGAGGCTAAATCGATCATAGAAAATCTCATAACCAAAAATAAATGGGAATTGATATATCTAGCTATAAATAGCTTTCCTGTTTCTCTGACAACTTAATTTTACACACCTCAAACCTCTCCTAATACATATATATATATATACACTAAAAAACAACAAAAAGAAAGAAAGAAAGAAAAAAGGCTGCAACCATTAAAAACCAGATTTTTAAGAGCTCAAACATAAAACTAACATGGAAAGTTTATGGACACGAGTTTCACATAAAGAAACCCATTCTTTTCATATGTTATATCGATACACATGACAGCACCATTTCTACTTGGGGAGGCTTAAAGAACTTCATTTCTCTGGGCACCTTTATATCGGAAGATCCAAGAGTCAGATTTTCAAATGGGTTCCCCTTCTAATTAAAAAGGTACAGAATCACTATGAACTTCCATACACCATTGTCCCGTATTCACCCAATCGATCTCCTCCATTATCCCAAAATGGTGGGATCAATACTTGGTACTGGTCTTCAATAGAGCTCTGTAATCTTTTTTAGTCTCAAACCATTTTAAAGTATTGCCAAAAAAATTTCATACGAGACGTTCAATCTCAAGAATCTTAGGACTTGTTTTAATTAACATTGTATCACCAAAGTGCTAAACCCTTATCCAGAAAGTAAATCTAAAACCTTATTTTTCATATTTTCCTACCATTACATTTGGTCTAACAGGAAGCAATAACAGAGTACTGAACGACAAGTATCCTACCAATTTATAGTCACTGCCACCTTGTGAATTTGGACGAACTAGTGTTGCTTGCCATTCGTTAAAACTTGACATTCCATATGTCGTTACTCTGTAGCCATCATTCTGTAGCCCTGAACTTGACTTCACACTTGAACTGTCTGATACATTAGCATGTTTTCTGTCGCCCAGTAAGTTATATGCACCTATACTGGGTTGTTCCTTCCAAATGAAACTTTCAAATCAGAATCTGGTCTATAGTATCAAATTCTAACAGAAAATCATGGCAGCATAAGAACATACAAAAGAGTATAAGATAGCATCCCAGAATTCATATTATCCAATCTGATTCATACGTTAAAGCCTTTTACTCGGAGAAGATAACAGTGATGGTTGAGTTGAGATGCCTTATTCAACTCCTAAAGTACCTAATTAATAGAATCATACTAAAAAATTAAAAACCATGCAATGCCACAATGGGATGTGCGCTAGGTCATATAGTTAAATGTTTATGCTTAAAAGACCAAATGCTGAAGAACTTAGACCTTGTATGAAAAAATCAACCTTATGCGTAACTAAGTATGATAGTGCAGGTGGACCTTGGGGAACATCAGGTTCGCGGGGAAGGACTGAATCTGGTTTTAAGGTAAAAATTGGCTTGGGTCCACTGACTCAATTGTTTGTGATGGAGAACCCTCAGACGACCTATCTAAGATTAGGGGGTGTGAATACTGTCGGAGTTACTGTGGACCACTCCTGACTTCAAAAAATCAAATGCTGAAGAATTTAGACCTTGTACCAAAAACTCAACCTTATGAGTAGCCAAGTATGATGGTGCAAATTCTGAAGTCACAGAAGTAGCATCCATGACATGAGATCATTTATTGGAGAAAGAAGCCACTACATTCAATCAAATTATTTCACAAATAGTCATTTACTACCAAATTAAGGTTTCATAGTTTTATCTACATCAAATTTTGACTTATGAGTTATCTGAACTTATTCTGCCATTTGTTTTCCTTTTCCATCACTTAAAAAGAGCTTTCATTTTTTTAAAGCTTCTCTCTTTCCACTTGGAATTAGCGGAAGGAAATATATATTTAGCACAGCACACAATCGGCAATCCCAACTTGTAAGTCGTTTCATGGACTTTTAAATAGTGTGAGAAATACTCTTGCCAGACACACGACACTTGGCCAGGGGTATATATACGTAGTATTATCATTGAAAAATATATCTTAAACACTGTTACATGGAAACATTGTTTTTCTCCTAGAAAAATAGAAGTACAATATTAACTTTTAGTAGTGTCCCTCTATCCTTCAGTTGGAGGATTTGATACATCTGACGCTCCTAACATACCCACCCTAATACACATACCCAAGTCCTAATAACATACATCTAGATACTAATTCTGAAGTGAATATACTACAAGTTTTTGTTTACTGACGTACCCTTTTTTTCCTTCTCACCATTTGTTACTGGTAAAAAAGGGATCCCCAACAACACTTAACCCAATCTCCTCAGGCCTCTCACCTGAAAGGTCCACCCTTCACTATGAAATCTCAAAAGCTTAGATTACACATACATATCCCTTACTAAAAAAGCAGAAAAGATGATTTTTAGAGCATCTGAAAACAGAAACATGTAATAACATAAATGAAGCTGCAGTTTATCAATTTGAAGTCAAAGAAACAGGTAGCATACTCCAAATGGATGACAAATACAGCAAATATGATAACTACTACAGTTCCAACAAGTTAATATCTATAATCAAGTAAGGCGGTGGAAACACCTCAGTCCATTCATTTTTGTCCAAAGTTCTGCATCTAAAAGGAGATGAATGGCAACTCACAGGCATGCATAATGAAACTATTGGAACTGGGAGATAATAAGATCGGACAAGACAATATTAAGCCTGTGTTCAACCCAATTACATTTAAAATAATGGATAAGTAACTATGCACATCTATCTGTAAAACTTGGTGCTTAGCTGCAGCCACATACAAACAGAACCATTAACTGATACAAGTCCTTCTTAGGTGAGATAATAATGCAAATCCCTTACCAGTTTCTTCATGTGAAACTGGTCATGTTGACTAGTCCATATATGCAAAGGCCGTAATTACAGAAAACAAAATTTAAAATATAGGCTTCATGATAAAAATTGTCCAACGCATCAAAGTTGCATGCACACTGTGGGAAACAGAACGGTAAAGAATATTTACCTGTCGCCACATAAAATGAGATGTCCACCGACCCTTATTTGCTTCAGGAACCTCCTGAAAATAGTTTTAACTGCCTCCTAATTGACATGAAAATAAATTATATCAGCCCACACTAAGTGTAGGATTCAAATTATGTCCCTTTATACTCCCATGGAGGAAGTGTCAATCAATTACCAACCTCATCTTGGAAGATATCCACATGTTCCCATTCCACATTTGTTATCACAGCTATATAAGGTAAAAATCCCAGGAAGCAACCATCATACTCATCGGCCTACATCGAACAGTAAGTGTGAAGATGAAATCCTTCAGAGGAAGAACAAAATGAGTGCACTTTGAATTACCACCATCAGAATCCATCGTAAAAATTGAGGATGCAAAAATGGAGCTGCTATAACTTGGCATTTTCTTTATTGAAAAGTGCTTAACTTGAGGTAAATATACACCTTTATTACTTTCTTTCATGGAGGAACACTTCGTTGCATTAAATTCTATGCATAACCAAGAAAACAACTTTCTTGACAAGTTCATGCAAAAATCAAAATCACCATGATAATTTATTCCCAAAATTATGCTTATAATCGCCCAGTCCCCAACACGGAGTCAATTCTCCCTTCTAGTGCGGGAAAACAATGGAAGGAAATACCTCCAGTACAAAATTGGGACCAGTCCCTGCGATGATATTTCCTCCAGCAAACTGCAAAAAGGACGATTTTTAGTTATATCCTCTTCTTGATAGATTTAAGGATTCCCCTCTTATACAGAAAATGAGTTAAACATCTATGGGATGAAGTATTTTATAACTATTAAAATTATTTCTTAGGGAAGACTCCATGTAGAATAGAAAATGAGGGAAAAAGAGAATTCATGCGGCCGACAGGAGATAAAGGCAAGGATGAGGAGGAGGAATCAAACAAGTCAACCTTAATCACAAACAAGATGATAAAACTTGACAGTGGCATTTCCCACTCTCAAGACAGATCTTCATCCCAAGATCTTTTTAGTATCATAATACCTGCGGCACATGCGCCCCAACTACAGCTGTAACATCATCTCCCATCGCCTTTAATGCATAAGCAAGCATACTTGCTGTTGTACTCTTCCCTGCAAGAAGAAATTACAACGATCAAAGTCATTTGACGAAATGAAGCGAGGTGGCTTGACCAATTATGATGTCGGTACAATTATGTAAACTCCATTATAATTGGAAATCATAATATTATACACATGAATCACATGATATCCGGTAGCCTAGTACTGTTATCAAAAGTAAATGTCCAGAAGGTAACATGTTATCGTACTTCAAGTCCGAAGCCAAAAAAAAAAGGGAAAAAGCCAGAAATTTTTTGTTTGGACAATTTAAACGACCTAGAACAACTAACTAGTTGAAGTAGAGCTTTATGTTAATGAAATTTTGAGAACTTGGAGATGATCTTCCCTACATTTATGATGAAAAATATTTACAGCAATACAAGGAAATCTTCAGGATTTTTTTTTTTTGAGGAAGATTCTAGATACCTAACTTGAATAATTTTGTGAATAGGTTGATAAATCAATTGTCTGAGATCCATATGCAAGCAAATGTGCAACAAGTAATATATAAGGTGTTGAATTAGCAATAAAAGAACATACCATAGTGTATAGGGCATGATTATGTAGGAGGAGTTGTACAAGGTATCATCCACTGAAAAGGATTAACTAATCATAACTATGACAGATGATCTCAACACTGAATAAAGTTGTGACATAATTACCATGACTTCCTGCAACGGCAATTAACTTGTAGTGCTCAGTTAGCTTTCCCAACCAATAATCTCTCTTGTACCTATAAGAGCAATGCATTATGCATTATGCATTAAGTCATAGGAAGTCATTGCAGATTTATAGTAATACCATTCACCTTGCCGCCCACAAACACACACAAAACATACTTGGTTACTTACACGGAAATTCCAACAGATTTGGCATGTAAAACCTCAACATTGTCTTGAGGAATGGCACTTGACACAACAACGGCATTAGGCAAACATAACCCATTTTGCTTTTGAATATTCCATACTGAATGACCAGTATACAATCGTGCACCGGCCTCTTGTAGACCATCCATGAAGCTGCTCCACGCAATATCCGAACCACTGACCTCATAACCCTATAACCAACTCAAATCATCAACCTTCAAAACATTAACACCATTCAAGTCTAGCTTAATCTTTACCTCTTAAAATTGACAACTCCTTAAACAACTACAATTACTTCGATAGATTTATCATACTGGTTAAGCTCCAACTAGTTGCACAGATTATCGTTGGGAAACGCCAGAAAAGCAAAATTTTGTATCTCAACATTTTCACACTGTTGGACTCGAAAAACAGCAATGAACTAAGCCGAGTACAATTTCTGGAGTTTCATTCAGTTTTTCATAATGATGAGTGAAAATAATATACAAAAAGCGCAGAAAAATGAGACCCGTAGTTACTCCACTTTTTCCCTCAAATTTATCTGTAACCAAACAAGAGGGTCATCAGGGTTCAGAAAAAGCACTGACCAAATTAAAGTGAGAGCAGCAGCAACCCACAAATAGTACTAAACAAAAAGCACAAAAAGAAAAAAGACCCATAATTTTCTTTACAATTTTCCTTCATTTTCTGAGTAACCAAACAGAGGGCAATGGGGGTTTATAGTTAGAAGCCATACTTGTTTAAGAGCGAGCATTGCGAGAGCAGACAACCCACAACCTCCGATGCCCACAAAATGCACCCATTTCGTCTCTTTGGGGTGATACGACTCCATGAATTCATCATCTTTGTGGTCATTGTAAGCCGCAGAGACTGAGATTCTTCGAGTGTTTTCTGTCAATATATGGGTGCGTTTGAATCTGCAGCTGAGACCCATCTCACCGGAATGTGTCAGAATGTGTAGATTGAGCTCACGGCGGCGATTGGCCGGCGAGTGAATGGCATTGGAGGGAGTAAACGCCGGCAGCTCCATTCCCTCTCTTGGGGTCTGAGAGGGCTGCCTGGTCTTGTTCAAGTTTGAAGGACGAGCTAGGCTGGGCCTGGGGTGGCCCACTCAAGTTTCTTAATTCAAATTCATCAAATATTGTGTATATAATATATAGGGTAAATTACACTTTCACCCCTGTTGATTGGACAAATTCTAACTTCCCCCTCTAGTTTGGACAATTACACTTTCACCCCTATAGTTTAGTTTTTCGTAACACTTTCCCCCCTCAATCGGCCTTCAGGCGTAGTCAACGCCGGTCAAAGCAAATTTGATGGGTGAAATGACTACACTACCCTCTAGCTACTGAAAATACTATTTTAGCCCTTAATTTTGTGGACAAAATTGCCCTTGTATTAATATATACCTATACCCATACCCATATATGCAAACCAGTTTCTTCTCCTCCATAGTCGTCCTCCTTCATCCTCCTCCATTTCCAAGCTTAGCGTCCTCCATTGTTGCAGGTGAAGCTCATCAACAAGTTGCATCATGTCTTCCAGATCAGTAAGTCATATATATCTTTCCTACAGATTTTAGGGTTTTGAAATTGAGTTTGGATGGGTTTAATTTAGGGATTTTACTTGTTTAGGCTAAAATTGAGTTTAAAATCTGTGAATTGAAGTGTAAAACCATGTATATTTGTTACTACATTGTATTGCTTATAAGAATTTACGGTTTTCAAATGTAAATTGAGATTCAAATGCTTAATTTAGGGATTTTACTTAATTTTGGAGAAATTGAGTTTGAAATCTGTGAATTGAATTTTATTTGTTACTGCATTGTACTGCGTATTAGAATTTAGGGTTGTCAAATGTAAATTGAAATTAAAATGCTTAATTTAGGGATTTTACGTAATTTTTATGAAATTGAGTTTGAAATCCGTAAATTGAAGAATATTTGTTAGTACATTATACTGCTTATAGGAATTTAGAGTTGTCAAATGTAAATGGAGATTCATTTTGAGTAATTTAGGGTTTTTACTTATTTTTGCTGAATTGATTGCTTTTTGTTTATACAGGTTAGTTCTTCCAACACTCACATGAATGAAATGATAGATTGTAGGTACAAGAGTAGGTTTTGTTATTGTAAGCTTAAGGCTGCAATTAGAGTTACAGAAAATGAAAAGAACATGGGAAAATTATATCTTGTGTGCCCAAATGAGTGTGGTGTATGTGGATTTTGGGATTGGTTCAAACCTATCTCAATTATGAACTCAACCAAGATTGCCCAACTAGAATTTGATGATGCAGTAATGGAGAAACTGAAGAAATTGGATCAAGATGTTATGGATCTCAAATGTGCTCATGTAGAGCTTGCTTCAAGTGTGAATGAACTCCATAGAAGCAATTCAGTTGTGAAGATGTTGGTGATTTTGAATCTAGCTTTGAGTGTCCTATGGTTTGTTAGATTTGTAAGTTTCGTGATGATGACTTTAGTTTAAGGTGCTTTGAATGTCCTACACCATCTCAAATGTGGTCATTTAGTTGTATTGCCCTCAAACTTTATTTAGAATGGAAGGTTAAGAAGTCTATGTAAGCTTCACTTTTTGCTCTTATTTTGTATGTAAGCTTCAGTGTAGTATTTTATATGTAAGAAACCTATATTGTATTGGCAGTGCACATTTGCTCATTCCATTGAACATAATCAATTTCCATCAAACCATTGTATTGAACCTGTACATATTGTTTCAAAAACCATAACAGTCATATTGTTTCGGAATAAATTTGCATCAAAGCATTGCAATTTTCACTCTAACCATTAAATACAAGCAATTAAATGACAAATAACAAACATGTTTACAATACAACAAATTGGAAATGAATTTGCCCATTCCATTGAATAATGTCATACAAGTAAGTTTTAGAAAGTCACTACAACACAGTCAATTAGCATTACATCCTAAGAATAAGCAAATAAAAATCATCAAACTTCATTACAAATTGTCATCAGTTCTAACACTGCCCCAAAAAAATACTAGTGTTAGCATATACCATTGTTATACCCCTAGTGTTACCATATACCCTTTGATATTCCACTTCATTGCATTTACAAAAAGAATTTAAGCTCTTCACAAAAGTCACAACCTGTCCAAAAAATGACCACTGCAGTGTTCTCCCAAAAAATGACTGTTGCAATATGCTCCCAAAACATACACAAAAAGCTCTAATATGTCCACAGAATCACGCAGTGTCCAAAAAATGAGCACTGCAGTGTTCTACCAAAAAATGACTACTGGAATTTGCTCCCAAAACACAGAAATTGTCCAATCTGTCCATAAAATCATGCATTGTTCTAATATCCACAAAAACCCCAAAAAAACCACCATTTCTCCATAAAGCTCCAATCAACAAAGCCTTCCCCTTCCTCTTGATATTGGCAACTTTCCAACCTAATCCATACATACAATCAAGAAATTAAAAGGAATTTATTTAAATTTGTGATTCTACCATTTTAATGTAAATGGTCAATAAACAGAAAACATACCCTAACATTTGGTTGGCTTGACCCTCCTCTTTCATTGCTTGACCCTCCAATTGGTTGACTGCAGCTTCTTATGTTGCCCCTTCTATGACTTATTCCAACCTAATCCACATAAATGAGTCATTAATAGGCTCTATTTATTACATGATTTGTTCCAACTTAATCCATACAAAAATTTGAAATATTACCCTAACAGTTGGTTGACTGCAGCTTGCTTGGCTTACCCTAGCATTTGGTTGACTGTTGCTTGCACCCTTCAAATAAAACATGATTAAAATGTTTAAAAATAATTCCAAAATTAATCTGAAAATATCTTCACATGCAAATTACCAGAGGAGTGTTGGTGTTAGCAGCTTGAGGAGTGTTTCTGTTAGTAGCTTGAGGAGTGTTTCTATTACCAGCTTGAGGACTGTTTGCCTTAAAAAAAAAAATTAGTTATTTTTCAAGTACAATATGTGTAAAATTATACAAGTGAAAATTAAATATTGAAGCTGTTTCTTTTTTGATGTTTTATTCGTTGCTGGGTGTCATCTCCCTTGTTTGCAACCCCTCCTATTATGGCCTAACATTCCACAAAGTTTGCATGTCACTGATAATGACCTCCTAGCTTGACTTGTACCTACTGGAGGTTCATGTTCTTCCTTTCTTCTAGCTTTTGGAGGTCTCCCAGGTAATTTCTTTCCCTCAGGTGCACCCATTGTTTCAGTGACTGGTTCCCACATGGTTTGGTCTGGAATAGGATGTATAATTCCATTGTGTGCTTTCATATACAACATGTTTGTATAGCTTTCATCACATAACCTCTCAAGATTGTATCTATTGTAACAGATTGTTGTAACTGCATGCCTACAAGGCAGCCCAGATATGTCCCAAGCTTTACAAACACAAGTCTTCATTCCAAGATTAACCACATATCTAGTTGTCATATGCTCAAGTACCTGATACTCATCTCCTCCAGCCCAGATCACAGTACAAGTTCTGTTTTCTTCCATTGCCTCATTCAACCTCTTTCTTGTATTAGGAGTCACCATCCCAGTCCACCCACTGCCCTTACTGTATCTCACTTGAATCCTCTCCATAATTTTCTGTGTGATACCATCCAAGACAGTCAATATTGGCTTATCCCTTAACTGTCCCACCCAATTATTGAAACTTTCTGTCATATTATTTGTCACATGATCACTTTTGACTTTTGGATTGAAGTCATGTCTACTCCATTGTTCAGCAGGTGCATTGTCCATAAGCCATTTATGGGCAGCTGGACTTATCTCCCTCACATTTTGCATTGCATCCTTGAAATCCCTCACATTGTAATCCCTAGCAGCCCTCCAAAACCATTTCTTTAACATAATTCCAGGATGTTTTTTCCTAAAATTGTTGTATATATGTCTACAACATTTTCTGTGCATTGCCACTGGAAAAATATCCCCAAGAGCCAATTCCAACCCTTTCTGTTTGTCTGACATAAATGTCCATGGGTACTGTGCACATTCTGAACCAATGCAACCATGTAGTTGCTCAAGAAAAAAACCCCAGCTCTCCTTGCATTCTACCTCCACAACTCCATAGGTAATTGGAAACAAACCATTGTTTGCATCCAAGCCTATAGTAGATAGCAAAACTCCCCCCCTTAGTCCCCTTTAGATGGCAACCATCTAATCCTATAAAGGGCCTACAAGCAGCCTTGAATCCATTCATCATTGCTTCTAATGATATGAAAATTCTCTGAAACAATGGTTTTCTATTTGGTTCAGGAAAAGTGCATATATATTCCACAACACTGCCCCTATTTGATTTTCTAATCTCATTGGCATATGCTGGTATATATGTGTAAGATAGCCCATGATTACCCTCAATTTTATCTAGTGCCTTTCTCTTTGCTCTCCACAGTTGCATTTTATGAGCTTCAATCCCACAATTCTCATGTATTGCATCATGCAAGCTGTCAATAGTTATGTTTGGAGACTCTCTGAACTTGGTATGAAACTTTCTTGAGATCCAAGTTGAATTAGCTTATTTGTTATGCTTAAGTCTTACACAATTATGTTGTGGTTGGATTGACTTAATCTGAAATGTTATTTTATCTGGTAAAGGTGAAGCATGGACCCTAAATAGACAACCTGGAGCAAGACACTTTGTTGTAACCCTTGTCCTTTCATTCTTAGTTCTGTCCAAACTAACTCCTTTTTGGACAGCATAATCCCTCAACACTTCTCTGAACTGATCAACATTTTCAAAAATTTGACCTACTTCAAAAATTATCTCCCTATTTTCTGCTGGTTTAAACAATTTACCAAATCTGCAATGTTTGTGAATTATTTGTTGTGCTAGTTTAGCCTTACTTTGGATGACCTTTCAACTCATCATCTGAAGAATCAGTACCAGAGTGATAATCACTCAACCCATCACCACTATTGTATTTTCCTAACCCTTCATCAACTCTATGACAACTGCCCTCAGAGATAAACTCATTACTGTCAGAGTCAGACTCACTTGACTCTTTCTCTGCTGCATCAGCCTTCCACTCCTCATCTTTAGACCTGAACCCAAAATAACCATCATTTTCTTCTGAATCCTCATTATCTTCTGCCCTATAATCCTCACTCTCCTGTTCTGAATCCACAACATCCTCATCATCATCCCTCACTGCCTCATCAGACCCTACATGTTCTGCCCTAACTCCCTCAGTTGATCCCATGTTATTTGGATTATAAGTATTATGAGTATTAGACATTTCTTCCCTCATTTCTTCCATAACCTCTCTACTAGACAGTATGTCATTAGGAAATATATCATTCTCAGATCCCATACTACAGAAAGGCCCAGTGTCTGTATCTATGTATTCAATTTCCACATAAATGTCAATATCATTAACACCTTTGTAAATCTCAAACATGTCTAACACATCTCTATCACTGTTTATATCAATTTTTAAACCACTTTTAGGCACCCCATGAGAGATGTTCATCACTAACCCTACATCTCCAGGTATGTGAGCTAATGCAATTCATTAACATCGTGTGTCAAATATATGAAAGAGTACATGTCTGGGTCAACACATTTCACTGTACTCTCCATATTACTAAAATGTATGATAATATCATGGTAAACATCTATTTATGTCTGTAAAAAAAGCATAAAAATAACATGAAAACATACACTTGGAAGGAACATAAAAATAACATCAAAACAGAAAATTACAATGCAACAAAAAATAATAATTTCATCATCAGAAGCAATTAAAACCATAATCAAACAGAGATACGCATGATTTTAAAGAATCATTGTAAATTTTTTAAAAATAACTCATGCTTTTATCATCAGAACAAAAAATACACCAATGAAACAGAAAAACACATGAACCCAAGATTTAACTACTGGAAAGCTTTAGATCCAACAGAAAAAGCATGCTTTTAAAGTCTAAATACTCATACAGCTTCGAATGTAAACAATAACCATGTTTTTCATATAACTAAAATGTATGATAATATCATGGTAAACATCCATTTATGTCTGTAAAAAAAACATAAAAATAACATGAAAACATACACTTGGAAGGAACATAAAAATAACATCAAAATAGAAAATTACAATGCAACAGAAAATAATGATTTCATCATCAGAAGCAATTAAAACCATAATCAAACAGAGATACGCATGATTTTAAAGCATCATTGTAATTTTTTTTAAAATAACTCATGTTTTTATCATCAGAACAAAAAAAAACACCAACGAAACAGAAAAACACGTGAACCCAAGATTTAACTACTGGAAAGCTTTAGATCCAACAGAAAAAAACATGCTTTTAAAGTCTAAATACTCATACCGATTCGAATGTAAACAATAACCATGTTTTTTATACATATATCTAAATAAAAGCTTTGGATCTAACAAAAAAATTATCCTTTTTTGTAGATCAAGCCTTGGAACTAAATTCACGATGATGATGACCGTGAAATGGAGACGAAATAGAGACCGGGTGAGGCTTCAGGATGATGGTGAAGATTTGGCCGTGAAATTGAGAGGAAACAGAGATCGGGTAGGGTTCAAGACTCATACGAACATGAGTCTCTCTCTCTCTCTCTCTCCCTCTCTCTCTGTGTTGTGTGGTGTTGTAAGTGATGAAGTGGGTTAGAGTTAGGTTAGGTTAGAGTTAAGTTGAATAGAGTTTGGAGTGGGTTAGGTTAGGGTTAGTAAATGTCAAAACTGTAATTACAAATATCATAATTTTTCTAATAAATATTGATATATAATATAATGGGTATTTAGGTAAATTCATGTTTTCAGTTGCCGGAAAAGACTTGGAAGGAGTGAAAGTGTAATTGTCCAAACTAGAGGAAGGAAGTTGGCATTTGTCCAATCAACAGGGGGTGAAAGTGTAATTTGCACAAAAATGTTCTGGTAAAAAATTCATATTCACCTATTACACAATAATTATTTAATGTGATTTGTATAAATAAAGATCTTACTATTTAAAATTAGGATTAAGTGCATTAAATCCCCCTATTCTTTCTTCTCTCTCAACTAACCCCCCTGAACTAAACATTGCCCCCTAAACTATTTAAGTGTTGCATTTAACTTCATTCCGTCGTAACACCGTAAGTTAAAATTAGGATAATTTGCACTCAGATCTCCTGAAGTTCCGATCAATTGCACTCGCCCCCTGAGATTTTATTTTTCTTGCAATAACACCCCCTGAAGCGGTGAAGACCCCATGAAATGACACTTGTACCCTTGCTTTAGTGTAAAAGATATGTTGGTTAAATTAATAGACCAAACAACCCTTGTGTCTTAAGCTCAATTTGAAAAACTTTTCAAGTACTTTGGATACAATGATTTTTGAAATATTATCACATTTCTTTAAATTATTTTTCTTAAATTGTCATTTTTGTAATATAAGCCCCAAAATTTATCATTTTTTAATTTTTCCCTAAAATAATAATACATTTTATTTATGATAATATTTTTTTTTTGTATTTTAGAAGGTGATACATGGATAAAATTAATTTATTATTTATTATTATTCTTTGTTTATAATTTATTATTCTTTGTGTAAAATTAATTTAAGCCCTTACACTGTAAAATAATAATAAACTTTACTTTTGTAATTTTTTTATAAAAATATGACAAATGGTTTATTATTATTATTTTTTTTTGTAAAGTTAATTTAAGCCCTTATACTTTAAATAATGACAATTTTTACTTATTATAATTTTTTATATTATAAAATGTGATAATGAATCGAAATATTAGAGAGTCTTTGTGTTTTTATTAGTAGTATATAGATAGATAGATAAATATATACAGATTTTTGTATTTTAAGTTATATTATTTTTCCTTGCCGAAATATATTTATCTTATATCTTTACTCTATATCTTATGAAATATTCATTAGAATTACATTTTAATTAATATATATTAATTAAATAATATTTTTTTAAAACAATATATGAAAATATTTATAACTCATTGTCTTATATCTTTAGTACTCTATATCTTTTGAAATATTCATTAGAATTACACTTCAAGTAATGGATATTAATTAATTATTATTATTTTTTAAAAGTATTGAAATATTTTCAACCTATTTTCTTTTACTCTATATTGTTTTGACATACTCCATAGTGTTGTATTTCAACTAATACATATTAATTCATTAATTTTTATTTTGAAGAAAATATTTAGAAATATTCTCAACCACTCACATTTTAGAATAGTTGTTATATATATATATACATTATAGGGTTTTCATCTTGGTGCATGGAGGTAATTTCACCACCTAAATATTTGTCTCATGAAATAAGGGAGACAACACAAGGGCAATCCGGTCATTTTTCCCCTTCAGGGGGTGTCATTGCAAGGAAAATGAAATTTTAGGGGGCGAGTGCAATTGACCGAAACCTCAGGGGATCTGAGTGCAAATTATCATAATTTAACTAACGGTGTTATAACGGAATGGAGTGAATTGTAAAAGTTGTGATAATTTAGGGAGTTTTTGTATAAAAAGTGTAGTTTAGGGAGTTAGTTGAGAGAGAAAAAATAGTACAAGGGGGTTTAATGCACTTTACCCTTAAAATTATTATCCAACTATTGTTATAATAAATAAATATGAATTTTCTTGCTCCTGTTGAGCAAGAGAAGATTAATTTATTATTATATATGGATTATAAGTGCCTGTTTGACAACCGCTGTGGTATTGATTTTTGGTTTTGAATTGGGTTGGTTGGGTTTGGTATGGTTTAATTCTAAACTGAAATCATGTTTTGTGCAGATAGTTTTGGTGTAAGAAAAAGTAAAGTTGAAAAACCAAAACATGTTTGGTAGAGTTGGTATGCGCTGAAATTCTGAAACCAAATCATGTTTGGTAATTTGTAATGGTTTGACATTTTATTTATTTATAATAATATTTTGTAAATATATATGTTTTAAAAAATAAAATATATAAATAAATGACTTTTATACTCATTCTTATTTTATTAAATTTTAATAGTAAATCCTAATTACACCCCTCAAATTAGCTCATATCCCACTTACACCCCCTCAAATATTTCAAAATATATATATAATTCAAAAAATATATAAATTTCGAATATATATATATATATAATTCGAAAAATATATAGTATTAAATTTTGAAAAAACATATTTAATTCGAAAATTAATATATAAAATTTAAAAAATATATGAAATTCAAAAAAATATAAATTCATATATATATATATAATTCAAATATATATATAAAATTCGAAAAAAATATAAATTTCAAAAACAAATATATTTTCAAACATATATAAAATTTTAAAATATATATATAATTCAAAAAAAATATATTAAATTTCAAAAATATATATATAATTCGAGAAAATATAAATTTTAAAAATATATATATATAATTTGAAATATATATATAAAATTAGAAAAAATATATAAAATCCGAAAAAAATATATATTTTGAAATATTTATAACATTTGTTTTGAAAAAATATAAATTTCAAATATATATATAATTCGAAAAAAATATATAAAATTCAAAAAAATTATATTGTTTATATATTGTTTTCAAATTTTATATATTTGTTTCAAAATTTATATATATATTTTCTAATTTTGTATTTTTTTCGAATTTTATATATTGTTTCGGAATTTTATGTGTTTGTTTCGAAAGTTATATATATATTTTCTTATTTTATATATTATTTTCAAAATTTAAACATTGTTTTCGAAATTTATATATATATTTTTAATTTTATAAAAAGAAAATCGAATTTAAACATGGCTTATAATTTCAAAAAAATTTGTTTCTTCAAAATGGTACACCAAGATGGTTTTGGTTTAAGCAAATAGTAACCACACAATGTATTGAGATGGTGTGAAAAAAAACTCATTTGGTATACCACGGAGTAACATTTTGGAACCAAAATCAACCAACCAAATATAGATTGAGTTACATTTTCCACCCCAACACCAAAAATATGGACTTGAACCCATGTTTGGTAGACGGTGTGGTGTTGGTTTTGGTTTTGGTTTGGTTGGAGTTGGGTTGGTTGGAGTTGGTGTGGTTTTATTTTGGTTCCAAACCATGTTTGGTGCAGATGATTTTGGTGTGAGAAAAAGTGAAACTGAAAAACCAGACCATGTTTGGTAGAGTTGATATGAGCTGAAATTCTGAAACCAATAATATTTGGTAACTTGGAATAGTTTGATATTTTATTTATTTAAAATAATATTTTGTAAATATATATGTTTTAAAAAATAAAATATATAAATATTTAATTTTTTGAAATATTTAATTTTTCATAAATATTTAATTTTTCATAAATATTTTATTTTTTTGAAATATTTATATTTTTCATAAATATTTTATTTTTTCAAAATATTTAATTTCGAATTTATATATATATATATAATATTATAAATGAATAGTATTAAACCATTGGACCCAACTCCAACCAAACCATCTATTAAGATGGTGTGAAAATTGATGGATTTGGGTCCAATAATTTGACACTATTCAAACACTTTTGCTCTAATACCATACATGCCAAACATAGAGTGGTGCACAATTTTCAAATCAAACCCAAAAAAATGACACCACTCCCTCTACCAAATAAGCACTAAATGTCTGTTACATGACTTTTGGGTCCACTCCGATTATTTGAAAATTCATTTCAATTCGTTTAAATTTTTTTTGACAATGCGCTCATATTATATTGGACCAATGAGAGATGTCGAATTTTGTACTCATTGTTTTTTACAATTTATTTTAACAAAAAAATCCGAATAGACATTGTTGAAACTCAAGAAACCTTGAAAATGATGACATTACATGCATTTTGTTATACTTTAGAAAAACATTTGAATGAATATACACATGGCACCTGAATAATCCTTCATCATTATCTAAAGATGTTTTCTATTTTTCTCGATGAGTATGAGTTCTAAAGGAGGTGATACTAAAATACAAACGCAAGTGTGTAGCTCACCAATTATAACTTGATTTTTAAAGTTCTTACAAGGAATTTAATTGATTTTTGGTTACCGACACATATGTTCCTATTGAGCAACTATGAACATGTATAATCTTCATATCGGATAATCTGAAAATCAGAAAGTTATAGAGATTGTCCATATGAGAGCCCAAAAAAAGTATTTAATCCCACAATTAAATTGTCCACATCAGCTAAGAACTAGGTTAAATTTGCATAAACGGAATAGTAACAATAGTTGAGGATTTTGATTTTCCCCAAAGTTGTCAATCCTGATTCTGTACGATTCTGGTATAATCTTACGATTTTGTACGATTTTACTACGTTTTTATAATTATTTAATGATTTCGCCTTTCATATAAAATGCCCAATTTTTTTTATAATTCAGTCCAATATCCCAATATATGATCTTGATTTATAATAAAATATTTAAAGGGCCAATGTATTAGAAAATTTTGAAATTTCTAATATGAATTAAAAATTTAAATTAAATATTTAATTATTAATATATATATATTTAAAAATAATACAAATTACTAGAATCTTCTTTCGATTTTACGAATCCCAAAATGATTCTATCTATCATTCGGATTCTGACAACTTGATTTTCCCTACAAAGTTTATGAATGTTTGGGCCGTTAAGCATTTTTCCAACGAAGTTTTAAATGTTTGGCCCGTTAACCATTTTTTCAACAAAGTTTTGAATGTTTGCTCTCCAATTTTGTCTGTGCTGTTTTGTTCAATTTCTGTTTGGGCCTTGGCTATAGTATTTCTTTAATTTGCAATTTCACTTGGGCCATATAATTATCACGGTGATCATTAAAGATAGGCCCATGAACAGTCGCATATCCATACAATCACATTTATCTTCAGATAAAAAAATTAAAAAAAAATTAAAAGTCAGGAGATTTTTGTTTTCATTATCTTAAGTGTGAAATTGTAATGCGTGGCCTTTTGCGTGTGTGTTTTTTTTATAATAATTATTGGGTGATCGGAGTTTTTTTGGCTCGACTAATTTACGATACATAAACTTAGTTTGAACCTTAAAATCTCTTTACATGAATCAAATAAAACTTTATCGAACTAAACCAATAATACTATGACTCCAATAAGTTATTAGAACTAAGAAATGAAATAGTGATCTAATATTTTTTTTATGACTCAATGTTAAAATCTTTTTTAACTAGATCAACTCATTTCGTAATATTATCCTCTTTTACATAGTAATAGGATTTTGTATGGGTGTATGCCTTCTATTTTCTCAGATCATCTAATTACATTAGTGGGTTGACTTGATTGACCTATTATAATAAAAGAAATGTTTATAAAAAATCAACTGTACCAAACTAAAGTTGATGTTGAGGTTACACATTTAACATTGCATGTATTATTATTGAATATTTGAAATCTCTTTCACAAATAATGGATCGACTCATTATTATTCTAAAAGATGCTAATTGATTGAACTACGTGTGTGTTTTCTTCCTTTTTTCACTAGTATTGGACACTTTACATTGCAAACCATAGTGATTTGATATTAAGTGTAGGTCGTAATCTAATTATTCTGGATAATAAAGTGAGAGTGCGACACCCACTTTAATTAGGTCAAAATTTTACTATATTGGTTAATGAATTAGGGTCGATTAACAACAATAGGTTACGTTTGCAGTGATGATATGAGTCAAATTTTCATATTTATTAATTGAAGTCAACTAGTTTATATTCACTAAATTATGATATATATTTAATTTTAATCCACTTAATTGAACAAATGTGTCATTAATAAATTAAATGTTTGAAGCAGTTCAGAATGGAAGTCGGTATTTCGAAAGAAATATACACGATAGTGATGAAGATATTCAAGAACAATCAAGGATGGAGCTAGAAAATTATTGAAATGAAGCAAAATTAATATTTTTTGATAATTTTATAGGGGGCAAATGTAATTTTTATCAATAGACTGTGATTTTATCTTTAAAAACTAATAGATTTTTAATATATAATGGGGGCAACTGCCTCCTATTACGATAATGTGGCTCCGTGTCTGAGAACAATAATGCACGAGTCTTAAACTTAAGCTTTCGTAAATAATGAAAAAAATTAAATGTGGTGTTCTTTAAATTAGTTGAGAATATATATTATATTTATGATTCTTCGTATAGTCTCTGTTCATATAACATCTTAAAGGTGTTAATATTCTTATATGACATAACTTATTTAAGGTGTTAATATTCTTATATGACATAGATACTTATTTAAGGTGTTAATATTCTTATATGACATAGATACTTATTTTTAATATCGATATTGTTTAAGTTAATTGTAATTCATTTATTACAAGTGGCTATAATTGATGAAAATATTGGAATACAGTAATTTAAAATTTTGAAATGGAATAAAACATTTCTATTGGATCTATTTATCTCTAGCTCATCATGTTTTCTAGTGGATGTGTGACCAGAAGCATTTGAATTTTGTAAAAGCTGTCTCGTTCCTCATAGCTCCATAAATAATGGTTTGCCATGTTGATTCTATAGATTTTTTTATGTATTTATCAGGACAAAGTAGTATCCAATTGTTAGGTATAGATTATGCTAAGGTGTCTTTATTTTTTTTCTTTAATGGAGACCATCCAATGTGAATTCAACAAGTACACAAGGTTGGTTTTGAAAGGATGACTTGTGTCAAATAAAGAAAGAAAAATGGGAGACTAAAGTGGACCATGCTATTTACCGGGAAAAAAAAAGGTGGAGTGGTGGACCATGATGTCCCAACAATCCCTTCATTGTCTTTCCAAGAAATTAGGTTATCCAATGGGCAAAAATGAGATTGTAGAATGAAAATAATGTTTGGGTGATGAGATAGATTTAACAAAATTAAGAAAATAAATAAATAAATACTAATAATAATAAATATAAAAAAAAGGATGTTTGGTAAAGTTGTGCAAATTTTTTTTTTAAATTTCAAACGTTGGAAGTGGTTTTAACCAAAATCGCTGAGTGTTACATTTTGAAGCTCTTTCATTTTGAAAATGGAAATACCATTTTATTTACTTTATAACCGAACATTACATATGTTGACCTTATTTGTTTATTTATTTACAAGTTTCTTAAATACTATATTGTTACATTATTAAAATTCAAAGTACGAATCGTCTTTATTGTTAAAATTTCTGCAATCACAAAAATCTATATAAGTTAGGCAAGGAAAAAAAGTAGGGAAAATGTTAGGTAAAGTAACGGTAACTAGAGAGTCGTTCCGTTAGTAAACTAGTAAAGGAATGAAGTGTATATATTTTTTATTTTATTTTTTGGACAAGTAGTGAAGTGTATATTAAATAAATATTGAGATTCTTGTATTCAAGTGGTATTTTTTTTAAGAAGTTTACAAAATTATTAGTCAAAAAAGAATTGGAATTTGGTGTCTCAAGAAACATGAGGTCTTATGTTCGATTCTTACTAGGTGCAAATAATTCTTTTGAGCCATAACCGCGGACATAGTCTGAGTGGGGGTCGCCTTGCATGGGTCTCGTGAATTTGTCGAGGTGAGCATAAGCTGACCCGAACATCACGATTATAAAAAAAAAAAAATTACAAAATTACTCATTTTATAGAGTACGAAAGATTAAATGTACATTAGTATAAACTATAAAGTAAGTATTTGATTTTGATTTTATCTAGTATAAATTTTACACATAAATTAAACTCTTAGTGCTAGCTAATTTCATTTTATCAAACATTCCCAACAGATTAAGAGACATTATTCAACCCCACACATCTAATATTGAGATTTCTACTTTGTAATTTGCCTATTTTTATCAGTGTTTTTAGTTCATTAAAACTATGGGCTATATATTATTCATTTTAACGGATTAGTTCGTTATGATTTTATTATTGACAAGCTATTATAAAGGCCTAAACTCTAAGGAAGAACTGCCTAGTGCATAAATCCTAAGAAATTCTTCATTTGAAGGGTGTTATAAGTAGCTGATACCACAACTCTTATAACATTTTAGTCGTCCACTTGCGGAGAGGTGGGGGTTCGAACCCACGCTCGGAGCCTGGATACGGTTCGTCCAAACACTGAAGGTTCATCCTATATGCCATTATACTTTCTCAAATTGTTTTATTTGTTTGTTGTTTTATCAGACGACAACTCTCATAACATATTATCTAAAATGTTTTTTGGTTAGAGTGCCTAAATGTATATATATATATATATATATATATATATATTATGACACAACTGCATGTTTAGGGATGGCAAAATGGTTTAACCTGGTCGGGTTCCGACCCTTCCCAATCCGATTGAGGCGGGTTTGGTAAACTTATAAACGGGTTTGAGACGGGTTTGGTATTCAAAATTAAAACCCGAAACGAGTTCGGGTCGGGTTTGGGTTTCTGGAAAATCCGTTGGTAACCCGACCCCGACCCGTTTACGATTTTAATTTTATATATATATATGTGTGCATTTTTGTCTATATATAACTCATTAATCTGATTCTTGGTGTTGATATCTATATATGTATTTTTGAAAGAGTCAATATGCATATATATATATACATTTGTTTGTCTAAATATGTGAGATATTTGATTTATAACGTAAAACAGAATATATGCTTAGAATAAAAGAAAGATACTTGGTTTATAACTTAATTTGTCATCAAATAATTTAATAAATCAACTGTGTTTTTAATTTATTAGAAATAATTTAGTACAATCGATGGTAACCCGATATAACTCATTTATATCGATGGGGTGATAATGGTATTACCGATTACAATCCGTTACGGGCTTGAGGCGAATTTGGTATTAGTAATTTTTAAATGGAATGCTAATGATATTAGCCAAATTGGTTCCAAACCCGATCATCCCTATGCATGTTGACTACGACATTATAATGTTATATTATGATTCTAATCTTTTTAATATTTTTTTAATTGGATTGTGTCTTTTGACCTAATTGAAAACTATAACCATACAAAGATAAGAACAGTGTGGGATGTTTTCTTCACTGAGACTCTTAATTAATCCTGTGATTATCTATTATAGTAAATCTAAAACAAGTGAAGTGTGCATAAAAAAATCACGAGAATATTTGGTCCCCATTCCCCAACATGGCACATGGGTCGACGGTGGCTACTACTATCCGTCTACCATGAAATGCTCCAAAAAATTATATATATATATATATATATATACACACACACACACTTGTGTATGTATGTATGTATATTCTATGGATCTCCATCTCTACTTCATGCATCAAAATCCAAGACAGTTAAATTCCGTTTACATACATTTGTGGCATACAAAATTAATCAAAAGGAAATTTCAACACACCATTAAATGGCATTTGAACACATTTTAAAAAAAATAAAATAAATGTTTTTTTATAAATGTTAACAAATATTTGGTGAATTGTATTCACAATCCGTTGGATCCTAACCCAGGTAAGTAATCCGTTGTTTGACAACTAAATAATGCAATAAAAAGTTGCTTATACGCTATTCTTATTTGAGGTTTTCGCAACAACTCAATAATGTTATAAAAAGTTGCTTTTTACGCTATTCTTATTTGATGTTTCAGCAAATTATTGGGTTCTCTGTATCTTACATCTCCTAAAATTGTTTGCCCACTATCTTAAATTTCCAAAATCAGCTTTCCTTGTAGAAGTATATTATATTGCATTTATATAAGAGAGTGACAAGATCATGTTTCACAAAACATTTGTTTCATTGTATCGGTTGAGATATTGGTGTAACGGAATTGGATGAGTATCAGAGTTACGTAACAGTATCGGTTATCGTATTTATGAATTTTGTAAAAACTCACACATGATGACCAGTGACAGACCTAGGATTCTACACCAGTGGGGGCGTATTTAAAAAAAAATATTTACAATGGGATAAATAGGAGAAATTATTAACTTTTAGTAGGGTCATGTACATTGTACGTTAAAAAAGAATTTCAGTGGAAGCATATACATAAATATAATATAATTTAGGCTATAAAAAGTAACAAAAAAAAATCAGTGAGGGTCACCGCCCCCACTCGCCTCTATATAAGTATGTCCATGATGATGACAAAGATGCACTGATATGCTACGTTTGACAACATAATTAAGTTTTGTTTATTTTTAAAAGACAATTAATATAAGATATGATCTATTAATGAATTTTAAGGTGTGGTCGATCTTCTTACGAGACTATTCTACAGTATTAAATTTAAACAAATAAATATTCAAATCATAAAAGATGTACTTTACTTTCAAATTAATTCAAAATAATTAAAATAAATACATGGTTCACCAACAAAATGAATTTTGCGATAAATCTTGTTGCTTTGGTTGGGATTCATTAAAAAAATAAATAATAAAGAAATCAGATACTGAGTATTTTAAACTAGCTGGAACCGGCGTTATGACCTCCGTAACGACGTTTCGGAGAGTATCATCCGGTTTGGAACCGGCGTTATGACCTCCGTAACAACGTTTCGGAGAGTATCATCCGGTTTGGGTGTGTGAACCGACACCCACCGATATACCGGATCGTAACGGTGATGCTAACTCAACAAATCATTGCGAATCGTTGTGAATTCTATAAAATTCACTAACGCTTAAGGACATGCGCATCCAACAGTTGTATGACTCTTTACCTTAAATTCAAAGTTATTAAGACATGGTCTGAACTATTTTACCTCTACACGAGGATAGGCTTGCATTTGCTTTATGTTTAATTGATTAAAGTGACCCATCAATTACATGGTGGTGCACAAGAATTTCAGGGAATCTGATATATGGATCTAGTGTTGAATGAGGCCTTCTGTTGTGGAAGAGTGGAGATAGGAGGTAATGGAGATGG
The DNA here is from genome assembly GCA_963922005.1 of Cornus suecica. Taxonomy (NCBI): domain Eukaryota; kingdom Viridiplantae; phylum Streptophyta; class Magnoliopsida; order Cornales; family Cornaceae; genus Cornus; species Cornus suecica. The sequence continues at coordinate 16,619,454 of OY998243.1, forward strand.
AGGCCGTTGGGGAGGTAGGCGAGGTATAGAAGGAGAGTCAAACAAACTTGTCTCCTTTTTCACTGGTCACGATAATACTATTATGTATGACATAATAGTTTCATACATAATAGTTAAAACTACTACGTTTTATAATCTATGCTTTTTTCAATGTTAATAATTTAACTAGGTAGATTCTACTGAAAGATACTTCAGCAAAGAAGTTTAAAAGGTCTTCATACATAACATTGTTGGACAACTGTTAGTTGTGCTCATTCAATTTTTTCATCTCAATCACCATTATCGTTCTTGCCCTTTATTGTCGTATGAATGAATCAGGCCACTGAGATTTTTTGCAAGATACAAAGAGGAAATATAGTTGATTTGCTTTTTTTTTTTCAATAATTTTAAATTATTTTGTAACTGTAGTTTATATTGCCGTGTCCTTTGACAGTTCTCATTTGGTCGCCCATTATATGGGTCAACAGTTTCTTTTTTTCTTAAGCATCCTTCTCTTATATAGTTATTAATAATTGTTTTAAGATGTATTTTGGTTCTTTACATGGAGAATTGGAAGAAGTTAACAATTAATCTCTTATATAGTTATTAATAATTGTTTTAAGATCTAATTTTTCATAAATTAAAAAATATTTATATTTTTACGCAAAATTTTATTAACGGAATTAATTCTAAGATAACAAAGGGTGCCATTGAGATTGCATGTCAAAACCTCACGACTCCCGTCACACTCACAGCCTTCCAAAGAGGAAACCTGATCCCACACTAAGAAGTTGGTATTAACGTAAAAAATAATAAATAACAAACATAACCTCCATAAATGATTAACCAAACATACCAAGTCTCAAGTGGATATTATGAAAACTGCATTTAATTTTTTTTCAATATTTATATAAAAAAAGGTGGAGCTACTTAAATCCAAAAGATTGGAGTGAAGTCCCGTGTGGGTTAGACTAGCTTTGAAAATATCAGAAAGCTCTAGACGCTTGTGCGACGTTTGGCACCTTTTGCCTTCGAAAAAAAGAATAAAATCTCACCGAAAAGTCTTTATGAACACATCAATTATGTAACATCATACCAAGAGTCTCGTACTCTCGAGGTATGTTTTTATTCTTCATTTAATTTCTATTTAAATAAAGTAAACTATGACACTCACGCAAGCTATAAAATTGTAAGAGGTGTACACGCAAACAGATTAATCATTCATTCATTAACATAATTCATTTCTTTTTCTCATTCCATTATTTTCTCTGAAAAAACATATTTTTTTTCAACTGTCTACAAAATATGTGAGCCCTCAAGCTGAGTCCCTTCATCATGAATCACTCGATAGTTTAATTCTCCTATTAATTTCCTTTTCCAACTCTTCAAGCCCTCCCACTTCTTCCAATTCCTGCATCACACAAGAAAAGATTCAATCTCTTGAACTTAGCATTATATGATATAAGATTAATAAAATTAATTCCTATCGCTTTTAATTCCTATTTTACACTTACTATTCCAAAAAATGTCCTCCGCGCATCAAACAATATTTTTCTGTTTTTTTCTCAACAATAGGGTGACATGACAAAACGAAGTTGCTTTTAAGTTTTGGCATTTTTTGTTATTTTATAATATAGTTTTTATAAATATATATTATATACCATCCATGAGTAGATTAAATTAGGTAAAATAATATATGCATTAGTAAGAGTAGATTAAGTATGTTTGTTCTGGTTTGACATCCATCTCTAAAAACTGTTCACCATACCTCCGAGAACAAAAAAGGCGAATTCTTTAAAAATGTTCATTTTTATAACTGAATTTTTCAAAAAAAATTTCCAAAAGCTCAATCAAGTAATTTTTTTGTACAGTTTGTTGATTTTAAATCTTCACAAAACATAAAACTATTTTGAGAAATGAATACCAAGCATAACCTTAAATTTTGTGAAATTATTTTTAAGATTACTACTATAATAGTGTTTTGTGCATATGAATAGTGTAATAATCCTAATATTATTTGCACTTGATGCTAAAACTACAATAAAATCAGAACATTATAGAAATGAGAGGAAGAGAGGGCCACCTTTGGTCCCAAGAACAGCCCATAGGGTACTCCATCAAACTTGTCCGAATGGTGTAGCTACAAAAATAACAGCCAACAAAATCAAATCAGATCACAACCGTCCAATCCCATCACTCAAATTTAGTCCAATGGTGTGTATATATACCTGGTGAGCCGCAGCAACTTTTCTCAAATATGGTACGTTGGCAATGGGACCCACCGCGAATCTCTTGTGAACTAGACCATCGTGGACGAACATGTAGGCCATACCAAATACCGTAATACCCAGACCCTGCACCAAATTCACCACTTAATCATTACATAAACCAGGGGTAGTTTCGTCATAAGGATAGATTATTAATTGATGCCGCGTAATTACAAGTAATTAGTAGTTATAAACCGTTATTAAAAAAGTATTAATCATTTAACTCAGATTCATGTATATAATATTTTAAAAGTGTGCGAAACGTCATAATTTCTAAAAACCCCTATACTTTGTCAATAGTGCAAATAACTCCCTTTAAGCCATTTTCCGGTATTTGAGAGGGATTTTCTGTACATTTTTTCAGAAATTATAGGGGCGTTTTGTGCTCGTCACGTAACTGAATTCCGGTAAAAAAAATATACGGAACTGTGTTAAGGGGTCAATGCACACTTTTAGAATAATAGTGGAATTATCTGCACAAAATAAATTAGAGGGATTTTTTTGCACACTTTTGAAATTATAGTGGTATTTAGCGCCATTTGCCCATATATATATATATATATGTGCCGACAGTTGTTTAAAGTTTAAAGAGTGTGAGAGAGAGACTTACAGCACCAAAACATAGACCAGGAATGAGGCCTTTGTTGAAGAAGCCATAGGAGAGGAGGGTTATGGCTGGAACCGCATTAATGATGGCAAATACGTCATTTAGCTCAAAAGGACCTTCTCTGGGTTTATGGTGTGACTGAATTTAATCAACAAATTAATTAAGTTCATGAAAAACCCCCTTCAACAATTAATTGGTACAACAAAAGCTAATATGTTTGGTTGCTGAGAAAATAGACTAAAGTAAAATAAAATAGTACGCAAATCTGAAAAGGTGGATTCTCTTATCGTCATCTCCATATCTAGGTTTTTTCCTACATCAATTTTCTTTCCAGCCAAACATAGCAAAAAGGAAAGAAAAAATCCAACCTCATGCATGTGCCACAAAGAAGCATGCCATAGCGCCTTATGAGCCCATCTCGCCCAAAACTCCATCCCCACCTGAAATTCAAAATTATAAAATTAAATTACCAAAAATACCCAAATAAATTCAAAATTCAAAATTAATTTATATGTATATATATATACACATTATAGAAAGGGAGTGTAACTTACAGCAGCACCAACAGAGAGAGCAAATGTACCAAACATCTCTGAATAGGGAATTTCTCCACCCTAAACCCAAACAACAAAAAATCACAACAAGTGTACCAAAAACAACCTACAGATATATCATATATACACATACATATATGTATATATATATATACCTCCATTTGCCAGGAAAATCTATAGTAAACAGACATGATGGCCATGGACGTAATTCCCAAACTAGACATGACTGCGGCGACGAGGTAAGTGAACCGCTCCGATTTCTTCCTGGCCCGCCTCTCCTCCACGCGTACGGCCGAGATCTGTTTCTCAATCTCCTCCTCCTCTGGTTGAGGCTCCTCCACAATCTGGGTGTTTGAATTCTCGTTCTGGACCACGAAACAGACGGTGAAATTGGGTTTTCTTCGGGCGCGAAGAATCGAATCGAATCGGCGAATTGAGAGGGAAAAGAGGGAGGTGGGGGTGAGAGTGGAGGTGGGTTTGGGGCCGAGAAATGGGTTACGGCCAAAATGGATGGACCGGGAGCTGGCGGCGACGGAGAATCCGGCTGCCATTGACGGTGGAGTTGAGGTGGAGAGAGAGAAATATATATATATATATAGAGAGAGAGAGAGAGAGAGAGAGAGAGAGTTGGGGGTTGTTGTGGCGGTGACTTGAGTGGAGTGCAGGGACGTTAAATGGAGGAAGACCACATGTTGTGGTTGTGGACTTATTCGAATTATATACTGAAATATTGGTTGAATGTTTTGGAACAACATGTGAACTCAATTACCCAATAAAGGGCCTGATACTTTGTAAATTGACAAAACTGCCATTTTACTCACTTATTGATTTTAATAATATTAAGGATTAATTTCAGTAAACCCCTCTATACTATTCAATTTAATCAAGTAACCCCTACTGTGTCCATTTTGCCCCTATACTATTCAATTTCATCAATATGCCCCCTCACCTCTCAAAATGCCTAAACTACCCTCAATAGTATAAGGGGGTTTAGTGAAATTAATAGTATAAGGAGGTTTAGTGAATTATTTTGGAAAAAATAATATATACTTTTTGGAAAAAAAAAAGATTTTGCAAAAAAATCATATTTTGTTCCAAAATATGATTTTTTTTTCGAAAAATATTTTTTTTTGCGAAAAAGTATATATTATGTTCCAAAATATTATTTTTTTTTTGAAAAATGTTTTTTTTGCGAAAAAATATATATTATATTCCAAATATAAATTTTTTTTTCAAAAAATATTTTTTTTGCAAAAAATATATTATGTTCCAAAATATGATTTTTTTCTGAAAATTAATTTTTTGCGAAAAATATATAATATGTTCCAAAATAAGATTTTTTTCTGAAAAATACTTTTTTTGCAAAAAAGTATATATTATGTTCCAAAATATGAATTGTTTTTCAAAAAATATATATTATATTCCAAAATATGAATTTTTTTGCAAAAAATATATACTATTATGTTTCAAAATATGATATTTTCCGAAAAATAATGTTTTTGCAAAAAATAAATACTATTATGCAAAAAATCATATTTTGGAACATAATAATATATATTTTTTGCAAAAAAAATATTTTAAAAAAAAAAATCATATTTTGGAACATAATATATATTTTTTGCAAAAAAATTATTTTTCGAAAAAAAAAATCATATTTTGGAACATAATATATACTTTTTCGCAAAAAAAATATTTTTCGAAAAAAAATTCATATTTTGGAACATAATATATACTTTTTCGCAAAAAAAATATTTTTCGAAAAAGAAATTCATATTTTGGAACAAAATATGATTTTTTTTCGAAATTTTTTTTTTTTTGCAAAAAGTATATACTATTTTTTCCGAAATAATTCACTAAACCCCCTTATACTATTGAGAGTAATTTAGGTATTTTGAGAGGTGAGGGGGCATATTGATGAAATTGAATAGTATAGGGGCAAAATGGACACAGTAGAAGTCAGTTGATTAAATTAGATAGTATAGGAGGGTTTACTGAAATTAACCCTAATATTAATGATTTATAGTTAAAAAAAAAAAGTTATGTTCATTGAGATTACCAATTTGAACGAAAATTATTGGGATATTCTAAGTATGAAGTGTACTCTAAGAGGTTGTTTGGTAGATGATTTTAGTGTCAAAATTTTGGTTTTGTGCTGAAAAAGGAAGCCCAATTCATATTTTCTGAAGTTACAATATCAAATCATGTAGTACCAAATGAAGCAATTCACGAACCATCTCAATACATTGTTTCTCTTGATTTAGTTACTATTCACAACCCATAATCATCAAATTAAAATCAACCCACAATCCCAAATCCATCATTGGTGTACCATTTCATTCTCAACAAAAGTGAACATTGTCATGTTTGTCATTTTATTAAATAAATAAAATAGAATTAAGTAAAACCAAATAAATAATAAATAAAAATATTAATTAATAATAAATAATAAATAAATATTGAGTAAAAATATTAAATAAATAATATAGAAATAATTAACAATTAATAATTAATAATAAATAAATATTGAGTAATAAATATTTTAAAATAATAAATAAATAAAAATGATAAATAAAATAGAATTAATAATAAATAAATAAAAATTGAGTAATAAAAATTTTAAAATAATAAATAAATTAAAACCAAATAAATAAATAAATAATTAATAAGTAATAATAAATATTTAAATAAATAGTTAAATATTAAATAAATTTGTACAAAAAATTAAATAGTTAAATATACATATATATTTAATTAATTGAAAATTTAATTTAATTAATAGAATAAAATTAATAATTAATAATAAATAAATAAAAATTGAGTAATAAATATTTAAAAATAATCAATAAAGTAAAACCAAATAAATAATAAACAAAAATATTATGAATAAATAATTAATAATAAATTAATAAATATTGAGTAATAAATATTTAAAAATAATAAATTAGTAAAAATAACATTGAAATTTCAAATGAAAAAAGATTATAAATTTTCAAACTACATATATGAACCAATTGAATAATTATTGAAATATGGTGAAATATTATTATCCAATATTAATATTTTTTGAAAAAAAAAAATCATCCTTAATGTATTTTTATTTATATATTTTATTTTTTAAAACATATATATTTAGAAAATGTTATTATAAATAAATAAAATATCAAACAATTTCAAGTTACCAAACATGGTTTGGTTTCAGAGTTTCAGCCCATATCAACTCTACCAAACATGGTTTTGTTTTTCAGCTTCATTTTTTCTCACACCAAAATTATATGTACCAAACATGATTTCATCCAAACCAAACCAAACCAAAAAATCAATACCTCACCGATTGCCAAATATGCAGTAAGTTAATAACCAAAAGTATAGCCCAACATGCGCAAGTAACTAAATTTGTGCCTGGTGGTGCGGTATTTGGCAATAATTTTGCATACGTTCCTCAAATTCACATATGCGTGTGAGTTAGAAATGCGAAATAGATTGTGAATAATTTTTAATTTGATCCATAATCCAAATTATTTTTTTTTTTTCTCACAACTTAAATTATAACAAGGACTATTAACAAACAACCCCTATAATTTTAAATTCTTGACAAACATCCCTGAGATGTCAAATAACCCTCAACACTTTTCTCATCTTACACACAACCCCCACTCCGTTAGTATTTCGTTAACAAATACCCTCCTGCCGTTAGAAATTGATATTTTATACCCAAAATTTTAGGAGTATTTTGGGCATAAAATATCAATTTCTAACAACAGGAGGGTGTTTGTTAACGAAATACTAACGGAGTGGGGGTTGTGTGTAAGGTGAGAAAAGTGTAGAGGGTTATTTGACATCTCAGGATGATGTTTGTCAATAATTTGAAACCATAGAGGGTTGTTTATTAATAGCCCTTATAACAAATAAATCGAAAGTAAATAAATTAAGTACTTCCTCCGTCCATTTTTAGTTGTCCATGTTTGAAAAATCAACAATTTTTTGATATTATTTTCTTTTATATTTTGTTCTTGATATTGTAGTATAGTTGTGGTTTTTAATGAAATCCATTATTTTTTGAAGTTAATAAAAAAGAATAATTTAATAAAATATATGATAATATTAAATTGGGATTCAAAACTTGATAATTAATTTTGGATAAATAAATTAAACAAAGTGGATAATTAAAAATGGAGTATAAAAATACCAAACTCAACTCATGATTTTTATATTTTTATTTTTCTCAAATTCTGTCACACTAGCGTACGAGACTCAAAATTCGAAGATAACACACTTCATTGTATAGAAGCAAAGTTGATTGCACTATTTGACCAAGAGTTTAAAGACTCTTAACACTATCAAAGTATTGGCGCGTCTGGGTGTTCGTATTATTCGAAATTTCTACGTATTGTTCGGTTCATAATTATTGTTATTTAATATTAATATTTATTTTAAAAATTAATATTATTCGAATCCATTACACTAATATCGTAACCGATATTGAAACTGAAACCGTAACAACAAACCATATTCCCAATCAAGAGCAGAGTCACGCTAGGGGCCATGACCATTGGCCAATTTTTTTCAAAATATTATTTTAGCCCCAAAAAATATATATATTATAAATATGTCTATACGAATTACATATGGCCCCTGCCCAATTTTTTTAGCCCCCAAAAATATATATATTATAAATATGTCTATAAAATTGCATTTGGCCCTTCCAAGTTTTAAAAAAATTCCATTGGTAGCCTAAAAATATATATATATATATATATATATATATTTTGTCAATAGATTTATAAAAAATTGCATTGCCTCCTTCAATTTTTTTTTTAAAATTCTTTGATAACTCAAAACACATATAAATTTTAGGGTTAATTTCAGTAACCCCTGTTATTTCAAAAAAGATCACTTTGCCTCTCTCCTATACAGAAAACCTCTTGCACTTATCAAATTGTATCAGCTTGCCCCCTTCCCTATACTTTTGGATCAAAATACCCTTGGAATTTAATGAAAAATGATTTAAAATTAAAAAAAAACATATAAAATTCGACAAAAATATATAAAATTCGAAAAAAACATATAAAATTCAAAAAAATATATAAAATTCTAATTTTATAGAGAATGAGACAAACTAATATAATTTAATAAGTGCAGGAGAATTTTCTGTATAGAATGAAAAAAAAATAATCTTTTTTAAAATCATAGGAGAGTTTATTGAATAAATTTATAAAAAATTACATCGCCCCCATATAATATTACTGGCTCCACCCTGGTCCCAACGTTTTCGACTGTTGACGAGTTGTTCAATCACGAACACTATACTATACTTTGTTCACTTCAAGTATGATTGAAATTTTTTTGAAGTACAAATCCTGCTCTTCGTTAACTTCGAACTAAAAAAACATCAATCCCGATTCACTCTTTTGTTTCAAATTAGTATGTTTTGAAAAAACCTCTAACACTTGCATATGAAAGCCGTAAGTCCAACGAGAGTATTTTAGGGCATTAGAAGCTTAGTAATCTGGCCAAAAAACAATCTTACCTCCTCTTGTTTTTTTTTTTTTTTTGGAGATTTGACTAAAGTTATGTGATAATATAAAATTCTAATGTCTACTTACAAATGGTACAAAATGCCAAATATTTTAACAGACATCAACTTCTATGATTTTGCCATTAGGAATTGTGGCATTGGACCCTTCCTACTATACCTCTATTACAGGAAACTGATCTTTGAGCAATGAATTCAAATATAAAATAGTAATGTCTCATGCACAGGTAAAGGAAAACATAATTGACTTTTAATTCTTCATTCTATCCAACTACTAGGAATTTCTTGTTCTAAAAGTAATTAAAAAATAATTGACTTTTAAATTTTATTCTTAGAACTACTGGAAATTCCTTGTTCTAAATAGATTCGAAGACATATGTCATGCACCAATACCACATCAACTTGATAGACAACGCAATATATATATATATATATATATATATATATATATATATACAAAACGTTAATTAGACCACATAAGGGTACTCTTCCCCTTAATTCGCGAGAATCTATTATAAGATACAAGATCTTGACCAATTAAAAAAAATCTTAAACAAATTTTTTAAAAAGACTAATCAAAATACGTACATGACTACGTGTGATTAACACTATAAGTATATAAAAATTGTGCTCTTCACTAGGGCTGCAAATCAATCGAGCCGTTCGTAAGGAGTCTCGGGCTTGGCTCGTTAAGAGCTCAGTTCGTGCTCGTTCATTTAGTAAACGAACCGAGCCTGAGCACAATTTTAGGCTCGTTTAGTAAACGAGCCGAACTTAAACATTACTAAGCTCGGTTCGCAAAATTCATCTAAGTTAATTAATAAAATTCTCTCATATTTGACAAAAGAAGGTGTTCAAATTATGAAGATAATTGTGAAAATATTGTAGAAATTATACGACCATAACATAAAAATTATTAATAAAAAATTTTATTAGTGGATATATGTTAAAAACGCACATGCAACAACTCAATCCAGATAGTTATTGGCAAGAATAATATATGTTGCAACTAAAACGGGTCTTTCATAAGGAAGTTCGGGTTCGACTCGTTAAATCTAGCGTTCGATTCAGACTCATTCATTAAACAAATGAGTCGAACTTGAACAATTTTTTAAACTCGTTTAATAAATAAACGGAGTTTTCAAAGGCTCGGTTGGTTTGCAACCTACTCTTAGCCTTCACCAAATGAACAAAACTGTAGTGTTATTTTGGTGAATTAGGTGAGGATGAAGGTGGATTCTTATATGAGTGGGGAAAGAAGAGAACAGATGTCAGAATAACATAAGAATAACATAATTAAATGTGAGGCGGATGGGCAGTCGCAGGATTGCGGAGGATGCGACACCAAATCACCACTATCTATATATTTATCACCATTATGTATTTTTGTTAGTGTTTGTATTGCAACTATGCATTACCTTTTCTGAAATTTTATTTTATTTTTCCATTGCATGCCTCAGCACGTGACACGTCTCTCATCTCTCACTACTCCACTTCTCACCACCTTTTTTCCGATACATACGTGGCCGACGCGGACTCGACCGTCTTCACACGTTTGCCTACCACGTGGCGCAATGGGTTCTCGCCACCCGGGCTGACTCACCAAAAGGGTTTCAATTATTTGGCTTTTGTTTACATTATTGGCCTCCACGTGGTTACCATTTTCTTATAATATCCTTTTTGTGCCTAACGCAGGAATGACAATGGGGCGGGGCGGGTCGGGACGCGTATTATATTTCTCATTTTAGAATTCGGTTTAATTTCTCCGTCCCGTACCTGCCTCATTTTTTATTTTTTATTTTTATTTTTCACCCTGCCCCGCACCCCACCCAGTCCCACAATTCAGTTATATATAATTTTTTTTCCTTTTTTTATATAATTTTTTTTTTATAAAAAATAATTTCTGAAATTCGTTTATTGTAAAAAGAATAGATGAAATGTAAAAAATTAAAATCATTAACTTTGAAATGTAAAAAAAATATAAAAAATAGTTTATGAACTTCATTCATAGCAAAAATAATAGATGAAATGTAAAAAAAATATAAAACATACTGGAATCCACTCCCCATTACAAAACAATAAATGCAATTCATAGAGTAGACAATAGATGAAATTCGTTCATAACAAAAAGAAATTAACATATAAAACTATTACAAAATACTTGTCCAAACCCTAACTTGAGAGCCCCAATAACATCTTGAAAACTGAATTTTAAACTTAAAGACCTCATTCACATAATATCAGTCAGCTTCTTCATATTGCTCCCCTTAGCATCAGCTTCCGCATGACACACTCATGGCACTTGAGAGTTCTTACTTTGCCAAATAAAACATAAAATATATTATCAAAATATAAAAAATTGAATCATTACCAAATTAAACTAAAAGAACAAGTATTATACATCTATTTAAGAACCTCGGACATTAGAGAATTGTCATCATCACAATCACAAAATATATTATCATTTATTGTATTCACCTCGGATGAAATTTGTATAAACCAAGAACATAATTTTTTTAAAAACAATAAATCATGGCTATAAAAAAATAAAAAATAAAAAATGAGAAAAAAAGTAAACCAACAATTACCATTTTCTTCGGCTAAAAGCCAACTTTGGGAACACATCAAAGCCTCCAACGTAGTTGGATGAAGTCTGCTACTATGTGGACTATCAACCTTACCACCAATACTGAAAGCAGACTATGAGGCAACGGTAGATACTGGAATAACTAATATATCTCGAGCCATCTTTTGTAAGGTAGGATATATCACTCCTGCAGTCTTCCACCACCCTAAAATATCAAAATCATCCGACTGAGGCAACAATTTCTCTTCAAAATACGAGTCAAACTCGGTCTTCTCCCCATCTTCGGGTGCATTTTGACTAAAAAATTTACCAAAATTTGACTTATACCCCCCCCCCTTAACATCACTCACACTAGTAAGATTAGAAGACGAAACACTTGCATTATTTTCACATTTTTTGGACTTTCTTGAATACTCGGAAAACATATTAACACAACTTTCTCGCAATTTTTGAGCTTGCACCTTCCATTCAGCTCCATAAATTTCAGGATAGAAGAATTCAACCAGTCGCATCTTATATTGTGGATCTAACACTACCTCCATTGCCAATGCCTCATGACAAATATCCCGATATTTCACATATTTTCCCAACATGTTGCGTGCCATCTCATGAATTATAAAAATTTTGTCGTCAAGCCAATTATACAATGCAACTCTAATTTCACAAATATAACCAAAAAATAAATTGGAAGTAGGATATTGTGACCCAGAAAATAACTCAGTGGTAGAGTAAAACAACTCCAACTTGTCACAAATTTTTTTTCCCATTTCCCATTCCTCATTGGTTGGCGATGTTTTGTAAAGTTTCTCACGTTGCTTCAATCGTGGGAACATATCTTTATACTGTAAAGCAGTTACAAGCATAAGATATGTAGAGTTCCAACGAGTTTTGCAATCCATTACCAACTTTTTGGTACATGAAAGTTTCAATTGCCGAGCCGTTTCTTCAAACTTTTCAATTCTACTCGAGCTTGCAGTCCAAAAATAAACGTTATTGCGTATTCTTTCAATTGACTCCCCTATTATTTCTAGCCCATCTTTCACAATCAAATTCAAAACATGAGCACAACATCTTATATGAACAATTCTCCCATCTAGTATAAGTGAACTCATATCAACTTTATCAATGACACAATCTACCAAGGCCTCATTGCCAGAACAATTATCCAATGTAATCGTGGATAATTTTTTTATCAATGTTCCAATCCAACATGGTATCAAGTAGCAGATCAGTTAAAACTTCTTTATTATGTGGAATATGAACATATGTGAACCTATAACATATTAAAAATCAATTTTAAAAACAGTTTAGTGTAATGAGCATGCTAAATAATTAGGACTAAGTTCTGGTAAATAATTTTATGATTTCTAAAAATAAGAAATCAAGAATTGCATATGTATGCCTATGAAGAAGGGACAAAAGTTTAGAAGCAAGACAGTTCTTGCAGAGAATGGATTGGCGAGCAAGTCTTTAACGAGCCCGCAACAAGGTCAGGGGACTAGTGTTCCACACCCACATGAAACTGATGCATTTGAGAATTTGTACAGGGTCAAGGAAACTTCGAGGGTATGTCAAAGATCAAGTTACTGCATTTTTCTCATTCTTCATTATACTTCTGTTTTTCTAATTATATTAACTAGAATTGCACTTGGCTGTCACAGTTTGAGATCTTGACTAATCTTCAGAAAGACCAGAGACTGATCCAAAAAGAAAACATGCCTCAGTTGAGGCTTGCACCACCAACTGTATATCACGAAAAGTTGAAGAAAGGAATTGATTTTTAAGTAGGAGAAAGTAGCAGTGGTCTCAGAAAAATAGAAAACACAAGGTAAAAGCAGGCAACTTACAGACCTCAAAGTGAAGGGATCGACAATTCGATTTCTTTTGAAATCAAATATATTTGGTAAGTTGTGTTCTCATTCATGTTTTGCATTTATAACAAATGAAGACTTCTTTATTAAGTAAGTAAGCAGAAGGACAGTCCATATTTTATTTCTAATCAATAACAAACTTTATTAATCTATTATTAATCTGTACACCTTTCCTTTGATGGTTACTTGATTCTTAAATTCAATACTTGAAATTTTTGCTATATAAAGAGGCATGTTGTAATAAATCATATTATAAAAATAGACAGGTCGGATATGTGCTGCAATTAACATAGGATTAATCCAAAAAAGTTTTCAAACAAAACAACCCAAAGTTGCACTGAAATTTCTTCATGTAAATACTTCAGAAAATTTCAGAATATAAATTCAAAAGAAAATTTAAAAGAAACTCAAAATAAAATTTCATACCTCAAAAGTCTTCTTTGTAGTTTCCACGAATCATCAATGAAGTGAGCCGTTACTGCCATGAAACCCTTCCTTGAATGATTACAAGTCCACATATCCGATGTGAGAGCGACTCTGCCATTAAGATTCTCCAAAAACCTACATGTTTTAGCCTTTTCAGTCATATAAATCTTTAAGATATCACTTTTGATTGTATTTCGAGAAACCATCTTAAACATCGGTTGAAGGCTATTCACGAATTTTTGAAAACGACAATGGTTAACCATGGAAAGCCGATACTCGTGCGCCATTATCATACATGAAGCTCATGTCTCGAGACAGTTTGATCAAACACATGATTGCGATATGAAACTTGTCTTTCACCTGTCTCATCATTTCTTTTATATGTGCTTTGTAAAACCGATTGTCTCAAATCACTACTGTCCGTCTTTAATCTTGGACACCTCTTTAGATGAACAATCAAACTAGTAGTTCCATAACTACTAGGTGCTTTCAATTTCGCATTACAATGATGACACACGCCATACACCATTCCATTCTCTATGATTTTACTAAAATCATTCCAAACCACTGATGTTAATTTTCTTTTTCTTTCTGTAATAGTTGGAACACTAATTGGCTCATCACTAGCTTTAGGAATTTCAGGGTTAGAGGCTGAAGTGGGAGCCTCGGAGGTGGCGGGAGAGGGATTATCATTTGTAGGCTCTATAATTATATTTGGACTATTTGATTCATTCTCTGACATCTTTCAATTTTGTAATATTTACAACAAAATTGTACACAAAAAAATAATTTCAGAATATAAATTAAAACTTTTTCTCTTTCTTTGAATGAAAAAGATTAACAATTCAAATTACAGGAAGTTGTACCTCTTTCTATGATATATAACAGTAATTAGAGACCATGTCAATACAAACAAGGTAGCTAACTATATTTCTTTAGAGACCATAATTATTTCTTTTGTTGCAAATTAACATTATTTGTGACAGATATTGATAGTTTATAAGGGTGCATTCTTAAGAAGACAGAGGTGATAGATTTAGGCCTTCCCTTCAATTCTTGCATATATATATATATACATATATATATATATATAGAGATGGTTACCAATAAATGAAGGGGAAAATCTTGGTGTTGTGCTCAGACAATCAAGATGACAAGATCTAATTTGATCGCAAACAAATTTGAAACCTAAATCTGTTCTGAGAGAGAGTTAGTAGAAGACAAAAGTAAATAAAGAAAAAAATAAATGAAATGATCGCATTTTCTAGTGTGTCACACCTACAAAGGGTGAGAAGCACTCATTTTCATATTCGGAACCTGAATTTCTAATAATATTTATATAAATATATACATACATAGATATACATAACATCAATATTCTTCATTTCCAAATTCAAAATGTATATTAGAAAGCAATTGAACAGAAACACAAATGAGACTAGTTCCTTAGGGATGACAACGGGTCGGGTTTGGGACGAGTTTGACTAATACCATTACCATTATATTTAAAAATTACTAATACCAAATCCGCCCCAAATCCGTGACGGGTTGTAATCGGTAATACCATTACCACCCCGTCTATATAAACGAGCTCCATCGGGTTACCATCGGTTGTAGTAAATTATTTCTAATAAATTAGAATCACAATTGATTTACTAAATTATTTGATGACAAATTAAGTTATAATGCGTTTGATGACAAATTAAGTTATAAATCAAGTATCTCTCTCTTATTCTAAGCATATATTCTACTTTACGTTATAAACCAAATATCTTACATATTTAGACAAACAAATGTATATATACGCATATTAACTGAAATTATTCCAAAAAATATATATATATATAGATGTCAGCACCAAGAATCAGATTAATGAGTTATATATAGACAAAGACGCACATATATATATATATAAAATTAAAATTAAAATCGTAAACGGGTTGGGGTTGGGTTACCAACGGGTTTTCCAGAAAACCCAAACCCGACCCGAACCAGCTTCGGATTTTAATTTTGAATACCAAACCCGTCCCAAATCCGTTTATAAATTTACCAAACCGGCCCTAATCGAGTTGGGACGGGTCGAAACCCGGGTCGGACCATTTTTCCATCCATATAGTTCACTACACATACAGAAATACAGTGAATTTCTAGCACATACAAAACAAATCAAATCAAAGCTCTCAAAACATTTAACCAAATGAACTAATTTGCGCTTCAAGTCAACCAAATTTCAAAAAAGGTCAACTACAATAAATGCTAAAACAACAATTTTGAAAAAAAAAAAAAAAAACCCCAATGCAGGACAATCAGAAGCGTTATTAGTACCTATGAAAGAGAAATAAAAAAATTCCATAAAAAAATCGAACCTCAAGCACCAAAACCCCAAATTAGAATCCCAAAGAATCAAACAACGTCGGAATGGGGAAAAGCAATCTGGAAACAATGCATATATAATTATATACATATATATATATAGTGCGTACCGGATCAATATACAGCTACCGTGCTAGCCCCCTTCCCCCCTTCCCTGGCTTGCTTGCTTCTGAAGCTGGCTTTTCATATGTGCTAATAGACAATCATGGGTTTGGGAATGATGAGAGTCCAGAGGCAAGGCGCCGTGTTAGAAAAAGACTAGGGTTTGGAAGGTATGTCTTAACATAAGATATATATATATGTGGGCTATGTATGTAATATGTCAAATATATAATTTTAGTTTAGTAAATAACTAATTAAGCGGAGCGGATCAGTTATTAGGGGCGGGTTCGGGGCGGGGGTGGGGGTGACCCATATCAACCCCATTTATAATTGTGTAATTGTTTTTGCCCCATACCCGCCCTAATTAGTTTAACGGGGCGGGACGGGTTTTTTTACCATCCCTAAGGCATCAATATTATTTAAGGGTTAATTTCACAAAACCCCCCTATACTATTTAATTTAATCAACTAATCTTCACTGTGTCCCTTTTACCCCCTATACTATTCAATTTAATCACTATGCCCCATCTCCTCACATTTTGAGTCATAATACCTAAAATACCATCAATAGTATATGGGAGTTTAGTGAAATCAAACATTTAAAAAAATTAATTTTCGAAAATTAATTATATTTTTCGTAAAAATTTTAAATTTCAAATATATATATATTTGGGGAAAAAATTATTTTTCGAAAATAATATATATTTTGAAAAATATATATATATTTCAGGAAATATATATATATTAGAAAATGATATATATTTCAGAATATATATATATAATTCGTCAAAAATATATATTTTTTGAATTGTTTTAAAAAAATAAAATTTTTTGTGAAAAATATACATTATTTTCCACTTGATGAATTTGCACAAGGATGAATTTGCACTTTTAAATTACGTTCACCCAAATTCCACTTGATGTCACTTTCCTTTTACAATTATTTTAACAAATGTGTTGTTTGCACCCAAAGAATTTGACAGAATAGAGATACCAAAGATTTAATACAGGTTAGATGAATAATATGCATCAAATTATTTTATATGTCAAACAATGCGTAACTATTCCGACTTTAGTGCAACTATTATAACCCTTATTTTTTAGAATGTGTTATTTTCACGTGTCGTTTGAACTCGCACGCATAAAAATATATGTATTGTAACTTATTTGTATGTCCAAAGGTTTTTTTGACTAAACTTGTATAGTGATGGAAGCAATATTAGTTAGGGTTGAAGGTGATGGAAAACTGGCATTGAATTTTCATTTTCCAAATCATTTCCTTCCAAATCATTTCCTTCCAAAACCAGAAACCACTTTCAATGTGTTTGTTCCCCAAGAGTGCACGGTAAGATTTTGTACCACTAGTAAATAAAATCTAGGGTGGACTACTGGTGGTTCGTGACGTGTCACATGATGGGAGTTTAGGCACAAGAAGTACTAGGAATTGCGTATTTGCTTTGTAATTTTAAGAATTGATTTTTTTTTTTCGAGAATTAAAAATCTAAAAAATAATACAGCTTCTTTGCTTTATTTTGTGTTCTGCAAATAGAGTAATAAATATACTAATCTTAGAGAGTCTTTTTATTATGGTTCACTGATTTTGGAGTTCCTAAAATCTAATTAAGAATATGAAAGTATATTGGGTGGTTTTGTTTTAATTTTTTTGTATTTAGATTCATTTCAACGGACAATATATCTCTATAATTTTCTTTGAAACTCAATCTAACGACCGAGAAAAAAGTGATATTAATCAAATAATTTGTTTTATTCGTTGAATTATAAATCATGTGACTATTTCTCAATCACTAATTTAGTTTTGTCGAAAATAGAAAAGGATTTGGTAGAGAGCATCCTGGTTTTCTATTTGGTTCGGTTCTTATTTTGAGTCGACATATTTTCTTGTAAAAAAGTTATGTGTTTGGTAGCGAGGAAAGTGAGGAGGATGAAGAATTTAGAGTTTAAAAAAAAAAGAAAAAAACCAAATTCTAAATTGAGGTGATGTTTTATCTCATAACCTAACTAACTTTAAATTAATTAGATTCACTGTTTATTCATGGTTTGTTGTTACCTAGTAATATTGCGGATTGTAGTGTTTGAAGCTTATTAGCAACTTTGTTGTGTATTTTGGTACTTTCCTTGAGGTTGAGCTCTTCTAGTTTTCATGTACCTTTGCTCTTGAATAATAATGATATTGGAATGCTAAATAAAATATATAGATTACCTTCTTCCAATTTCTATAACTTTTTATCAACTCAGCAATAAATTTAACTAATTTTCATTATAGGAAATGACCTTTAGATGCATACAAGCCTATGAAACATATAAGGAATGCTTGTGTGGTTAAGTGCCTCACATTTTACTTAAGTTCGATTCGCGTTGCGCACCTTCTAATTTAATCTAATAACTAATTATTTTATTATGCTAAAAAAAAATAAAACAAATATAAGAAATACCGGATACACAAATATCAAAAAGCAAAATGCAAGCTACGAGGATAATGTCATAAGCTAATAGAGAATAAAAAAATTATATTTTCACATGTAATGAATTAATTGTTGACCAAATTTCAATTATATTATGAATTTAAATTCAGTCACTAATATATTCAAAATAAAGAATCAGTACTTATCCTTAAATTGTTATATATATCTCAGTCCTTTTTTTGAATAATTTTTGAACTTCTCTTAACAAATCCAAAATGTTACGTGTAAATGCTAATAAATTATGCAGAATATTTTGAAATTAATTTTTGAAAATTACTCGATACTTGTTCAAAATTTTCGAGAAGTATAGACTATGTGCTATAATAAGAATTAATATTTTAAAATTGTAAAAAAGCATCGTGCATGTATGCGATGAGTCTCAATTTTTGGTATAAATACAATGTTAAATCGTCATTCACAATTTCACATACATCATTTTGTATGATATATGTGGAAAAATTTCTGTCGAAGTTAAATTGATCATTTTGTATGGCTCATGCTGCGTTACAGTTTCCTTAAATTACTAACGGTGATTAGTTGAACTCTTTTAATCTTTGGTTGAGTATTCTTAAAGATTCGATATATAGAATTATTTATTGTTTTACTATTATTTTTTATCATTTAATATCGATCAAGGTGTTCTTTATCAAGGTAATGTAATGGTTTACATAAGGCCTTTTTTTTTTTTTTTTTTTTTAAGATAATATTTTATCGCATTAACCTCAAAATGGGACTCTTCCATAATTGTAGGTAAACAAGTATATCACCACAAAATAGAAAAGGGAAAACTACATATAAGTAAATTTAGGAGATCCAAATTACAAATTAGTTTATATTAAAGTTTTATTTTCCATTTCGATAGACATAATGAAAGTAATTACAAATTGATCAAGAATCATTATTGAGGGCCAAAATACCCTCCAAATTATTTTTAAAAAATACTAAAATATCCTTTTTTTAATTATATAAATTTTTTTCCATTTTTGGCCACAAATTCGAACCATATCTCTCCAAAACATATCTCCATAAAGCAGTCATACTACTTGACCTTTGTTACACCCGATCTTTATTTAAGATTGGCTTAAAGTAACTCAACAACTTTGTCACTTCACTTTATAGCACCGAAATAGCAATATGGCTTTCTGTTGTAGTTCGCAAACCCAGTTAATTTATAAACAAAATTGTGCAAAAAAACAATCAAGAAAGAAACGTATCATGTAGCACTGATTTCTTATTAGGTTCTTCTCCAATATGTGACAACTTTGTTTAGACAAGATGGGTGAAAATTGGCGCATGAATTTTGGATCATTGACAAATAAACATCCTATTGAGAAGAAGAAGGTGATGATGATGACATACTATGTTCCCATTTGGAATATTCAATGAATAATCACACGCAAAATATTTAAGAAAAAATATTACTTACCTCTTCTGAGGTTTGACAATATTGCAAGCTGATTTCTTAATTTTTAAATATATCAATTACCTCCCTTGAAGATGTAAAATTACAAAATTATCCTTAATAAATTCCCTAGACTATTGAATTTTCACATTACCCCACCCTAATAGGTAAATTACAGTCTCACCCCCTAAAATTCTAAAAAATATTTAATTTTTTTTTAAAAATATATAATTTAAATATATATAAATATAATTCAAAATATATATATATAATTCAAATATATACATAAAATTTGGAAAAAATATATAAATTTTGAAAAAAAATATAAAAATAAAAAAAAATTTAAATTTTGAAACACATATATAAATTTTGAAATATATATAAAATTCAAAATAAATAAATAAAATTAGAAAACATATATAAAATTCAAAATATATATATATATAATTCCGAAAAGACATATAAATTTTGAAATATATATATCTAATTTGAAATAAATATATAAAATTCGAAAAATATATATAAATTTTGAAATATATATATAAAATTTGAAACAAATATATAAATTCAAAAATATATATTTAAAATTAGAAAAAATATATAAAATTCAGAAAAAATATATAAATTCGAAATGAATTAATTTGCAAATTCAAACATGCATAAATTTGAAGAGGCTACATTACATGAATGTGTTCTAATGTTTGTTGTGTAGAGGGTGAGAAGTCTATCAAATCCTAAGCACTTTTTTTTCTAATAGATCTAATGGGTTCTGCCAACTATTATGCAGTTTTTTGCTTGGAAGATTGAACCATCAAAATTTCAAATTATATATATATTTTTTGAAATTTTATATGTTTTGCAAAATTTATATATATTTTTTGAATATATATTTCGAATTTTATATATTTGTTTCGAATTATATATATATTTTTTAAAATTTATATATGTTTTTCGAAATTTATACATTTTTGTAGAATTTTATATAATTTTTATGATTTTTTTTTTATTTTTTTATTTTATATATTTATTTCTAATTTTATATATTTATTTCAAGTTTGATATATATATTTCAAAATTTTTATATGTTTTTCGAAATTTATATATTTTTTTCAAAATTTATATATATATTTCAAATTTTATATATATTTTAAAATTTTAAATATTTTTTTGAATTTTAGGGGGTGAAATTGTAATTTACCCATTGGGGTGGGGGGCAATGTGAAATTCAATAATTTAAGGGGTGAAACTATAATATGAATTTGAGGGGTATTTAGGGTACTTACCCCTTTGACCACGTTGACTTTGGATGGAGAGGTGAAAGTGAGAGAAAAAGCTAACCTGGAGGGAGGTAACTGATATATTTGAAAACTAAAAAGTACCGCGTGCAATATGATCAAACCTCAAGGGAGGTAAGTGATATTTTTCCAATATTTAACATACTCATTTTCCGGAATCTCTGTAGAAGAAACAAAAAGAAAGATTTCAAATTAATATGTCAACTTATATTCGCAGAAGTAGTGAAACATTGTTATTCAAGAATTGAAAAGGAAGCAGGCCCAAAATGTGCATCAAAATCCACAATTTTCTAAAGCAGAACTAAATATTCTTAAATCGCAAGCAGCCATACTCGTGGAAAATCATTAATGGAAGAAATACCTATAAGTGATCATATACATGAATACCCCAGTCGACAAAAGAAAACAATTGTTCTCTTTCTCTGCTACAATGGAACTTAAAGATAATTCATTTGATCAATGAATGATTCAGTACAGACAACTGAGAAAACATGAGGCCAAGTAAAGGCAATCTGTCATTTATGCATAAACAACTAAATCAATAGACAATACTATTGATGAAATAAATGATAGACACCATACTACCCAAAGTAAAATAGATCATGAACCCCTAGTTGATGCTTGGGGGTTCGTTTTAGAAGATTTTATGAAAAAAAGAAAATATTATATATATATAATATAATTATATATATATATATATATATATATATATATATTTTACGATGAACATACTATTAAAACAAGGAATCTATTTTAATTTTTTAGATAAAAATTCATCCACTACCAATAAGTTATCCAGGTAGTGGCTCTTTGCATTTTCGCCTGTTATGTCCTAGTTCATGACATCTGGAGCAGTGCACAGTGATGCTTTGGTCTTGAAATTGTGACTCAATTCTTTTTGTACGTGGTCGACCAAGAGGGCGCCTAACAAATGGAGGCGTAAGAGTGCTTTGCGTAGACACATTGTTCAATACTTCAGTAGGCAATGACATCATGCTATCGATCTCATTCGGAAGTGGCACGTCATGCGTTGGAATGGGTGACACAATGATAAGTGCACAAAATAGAGTAATTTACCTAACATAATGTCCTCATATGTATATATTTTTATTTCATGCAGGGGTTGATTTGCAAAAGAAAAGAAAAAGAAAGCAAGAAGGATGAAAATGAAGAAAAAGAAAGAATTGGTGGGGGAGAATGTAATAAATGCATATATATATATATATATATATGTGTGTGTGTACGTGTGAAAGTGTGTGATGAGTTAAAGAAAAAAAAGAGAGAAGTAGTTGAGAGAAGTAGGTGAGATAAGTAGTTGAGAGAAGTAGTTGAGAGAGTAGGTAACATTTAATGTAGAATTAAATGCATCAGTTGCATTATGCCTATATATAGAGGCCATGTAGAATGAGAGTGGGGAGTTGAGGAATGGGAGCTTAGAATACTTTTGTACCATTTTCATATTTTGTGTAATTTTTGTTCTATCAATGGAATTTTATTCTATTACCTTGTTTCATTTTTTTATCAACATGCTAGCTTAAAACTCTTCTCAAGGGGGTGATGAAGCCACCATGGGTAAGATATAAATAATTTTTATTTTATTTCATATTGTTTAATTCTCGTCCCGAGAGTATTCATTTTATGAATCTCAATGAACAAAAACCTTACAATAGAGATTGGACACTAAAAAATAGAAGGAGGATTTTCCGTGATTACCAATTAATGGAAATACGGGGAATGCCTACTATTATTTACATTTTATTTAAACCAAAACATTAGAGGGAGGATTCTTCGTGATTACCAATTAATGGAAATACGGGGAATGCCTACTAATATCTATGTTTATGTTTAATAGGTTGGAGGAGAATTTGCAATAGAAATATATAATATTATTTATATAGACCCGGGTGGTGGATTCTTTTCTCTTGAGATTTTTTCCACCATTTGATAATTTTATCTAGTTATTTTAGTTTACTATTAAAAAAAATTCAAGAGTTGTTTTAAGTGATTTATTTTTATCTCGAAAAGTAAAGTTTTGGATCCTTGTCTCAAAACGAGTTCCAAGTTGAGAGTGGTTCGACCCTACTTATTGTTATACTATTTTAAGTAAAGTATTAGTAGGTATAAATTCTTGTTGATCGGGGTGTGGTGAAACAACGACACAATATCATCAAATGTCAACCCGTCAAATGGCGCCGTTGCCGCATCAACATTGAATTCAGAGTCAAAGATTCAAGACTACAAGTTTTCGGGAACCCACCCGAACTTTCTATCCCTTCCTTTATTTTAAATTTTCTATATTGTGTGATTTTTGTTAATTTTCGAAAAAAAAAAAAAAAAAAAAAAAAAAAATTATATGAAACTGCCATAGACAGTGTATACTAGTAAGGTCTCATTTGAGTTTTTGTTTTGTTTTGTTTTTTTTTAAATATAAAATAAAAAAAAAAAAAATCTGCAGTATTCCAGCACTGTAATTTTCGAAGTTAAAAAAAAAAAAAAAAAAAAAAAACAGAAACTGCAGTAGCTTTCCAGTAGACTCCAGCAGTTACATTTGAGTTCTAAAAATAAAAATAAAAATAAAAAATCATCCTGTTGAAATGACAGATTAGAGTTTGTGTTTGGTTCATTCAAAAAATTAAAAAAAAAAAGGGTCACAGTGTCAACTGACCACATACCAATCATTCTGTCGTATCAAATTTTTATTTTACTTTTTCCATTTTTGTCTCTCTGTTGCAGTCCACCTACACCCATATCAATACATAGCCCACCTTTGTTTCCTTTCTAATCCAACAAACCCATTTTCAAAATAACCGAACCTATCCATAACCCATTAATATTTTGACACAGCCCATTTTTAACATAACCCAACCCACCACCCAAATTTTATTTTTTTTACCCTTTTTTAGAATTAACCGAACCCAAAATAATTAATAATTAAAAAATATATATAAAAAAAAAAAAAAAAAAAAAAAACAGAAAACGAAAAGAAAAAAAAAAAAAACAGATTAGTTTAAATTTTTTTTTTTATTCACTCATTTTTGTTTTCATTATTTGTTTATTTACTTACTTGTTTATTTTTGTTCTTTATTTTATTTTATTTTTGCAGGAGATACCGTACCGGTTCGTCAGCCAGGTTCCATATCTCTAAACCCTTGTTATTTATTTATTTTTCCTAGATTAGGTGAAAATTTTGCATGCGAATTTTAGGATAGAATAACATTAGAAATTCCCCTAAGCTCCCGTTTTTTTTATTTTTTTATTTCTTTTTCTCTTGCTTGTGCATATTTTAAATTAGCATTTTGCATAAGATACTTAAGGGCAAAAATTCCCACAAGATACGGTCGGGATTTCATCACCCGTCTCCGTGGCCCACAAATCACAAAAATTCCTTGCATTTGTTAAACCATGAGCCGGATTTGATTAAAATTCATTAGCAATCAACCACTTTAGGGTTACGAGCTCATAGGCCCTCTAGGAAGGAAGCGGTTGGTAGTCATTCCAGTGAGTCATTATCAAATTGATAAACGGTAGGACAGTTCTGTCTAGGAAAGTGAGGTTGACTCGGCATTAAGCAGGCCACGTGCCTCGCCACACTTTCCTGGGAACTACTCCGTTGTTAGTTTGATGATCCTTAACTGGTAATCTATCGACTTAATCTAGAATAAAGTAGGAGCTGTCTAATTAGGAGAGAATTAATTTGGACATCATCCTATTAATTCTCTACAATATTAGATTTAAAAATTCACCACCTTTGAATTTAAGCTCAAGATAAAAAAGCCAAAAATTTTGTGTGATTTGTTCCTCATCTAGCCCTTTTAGGTTTCTTTTTGTTTATGCCCCAGTGGTTGCGAGTTAACAAACGTCTAGTCAGGTTTCCTAGTGATCTGTCTCTAATTGATTTAGGAGAAAAATCAATTCCCTTGTTATATCTGTCAACCACCAATAATTCATCAATGGCTGCACCAAGAACTCTTAATGACTATTTTGCCCCAATCACAGCCAACCCACCCAATAGCATAGTTCTACCTGAGAATGATGCACCCCAGTTTGAGATTAGACCCGCCACAATCAATATGTTGCCAAAATTCCATGGACTCGAAAGTGAACAACCCTATATCCATTTAGGGAAGTTTTTGACAATATGCAACACATTCAAAAATCAAAATTTGAATGAAGAGGGTGTCAAACTGCGTCTTTTTCCCCTATCCTTAGAAGATAAAGCTGCTTCATGGCTAAACTCCATTCCACCCAACTCCATTAGATCATGGGATGAACTTGCAAGAAAATTCATGAGTAAGTTTTATCCCATGCAAAAGACCGAATCAATGAGAGATGCCATTAGTACTTTTAGAGGGAAAATTGAGGAACAATTCCACCAAACTTGGGACCGATTTCATGACTTGCTCCTCAAATGCCCACATCATGGCTTTGATAAAGCACAGTTAGTCCATTTCTTTTATAAGGGACTTTCCCCTATGAACCGAACCATGATTGAGTCAATGCACCAAGGAAAGTTCAATGCCCAAACCCCTGACCAAGCCTATATATTTTTGGAGGAACTAGCTGAAAATGCCCAAAATTGGAATTGGAACCAAAGTGATAATGATTTTTCTAGGAATGATCAAATGAATAGAAAACCTGGTTTTTATGAGATCAAACCTGAAAATGAGTTAAAGTCTGTGATGCAAAGTCTTGCTGATGGAGTGAAAGACTTAAGCAAAAAGTTTGATGCATTTGCCCTAATATCCACACCTGCACAATGCAATGTTTGTTCTGGTTTATCTCATCCCACAGAGGAATGTCCGGTCTATTGTACATCTGAACCTTTGGATGCGCAAGTTTGTGCTTTCAATACCTTTAGGAGACCATTGCCTAACACATTTAGCCAAAGTTACCATCCTGATACTAGAAACCACCCTAATTTTTCATGGAGGCAAAATTTACCTCCACAAAACTTAGGTGGTCCATCCGGTTTTCAAGGTAACTCCAATAGGCCACCTCCACCTCAAGGACAAATCATTCCTCAAACTCAATTCCCCAGGAATAACCAGTTCAATCCAAGCCGAGATTTAACAGTTGATCCCATGAACAACTATGTTGCTCCTGTCCCACCGGTCCATAATACTTCCAATTATGAGGACACTTTGAAAATGCTTGCCCTTAATCTTGATCAATCCAATAAGCATTCCAATCAGAGATTCCAAAAGTTAGAAAATAACTTTGATCTCTTGACTCAAAATCAACTGCAATTTCAGCAGTCTCTCCAAAATCAGTTGAGTCAACTCACTGCAGCTCTGTCTGAAAGACAAAGGGGTACATTACCGAGCCAACCCGAAATCAATCCAAAAGGGAAAGGAGTTAATCACATAGGGACCACTTCTAATTCTGACCACTCAAATGACCATGTAAATTCTATCACTACCTTGAGGTCAGGAAAGAAAATTGATAATAAAGTTGAGCCACCCATTAGTCATGAAAATGAACAATCCAAATCTCTTCGACCCAATTCCCCAAAATCCAAAAAGGATCAAGATCCTGAGCTTGATGAGGTTATTCCTAAGTCGGTTGTTCCACGTGCACCCTTTCCCTCTAGACTAGTCAACAATAAGAAGGATTCTCAATACAGTGAAATCTTAGAGATTTTTCAAAATCTCCAGATTAACATTCCATTTCTCACTGCTATTAAACAAATTCCTTCTTATGCAAAATTCATTAAAGACTTAGTCAAGAGGAAAACCAATATTCCTAAGGAAGCCTTCATGGCCCAACATTGTTCCTCTTTCCTACAAAACCAAGCTGTGGTTAAACACAAAGACCCTGGTAGTCCCACTATCACTTGTAGGATAGGAGAAAATTTTGAAGGCCAGGCTTTATTGGATCTTGGTGCCAGTGTCAACGTGCTACCGTTTTCAGTCTACTTGGATTTAGGATTGACTGATTTGAAGAAAACTGACGTTAGAATTCAGTTAGCTGACCGATCCATAAAAATTCCAAGGGGTATCATTGAGGATGTGATAGTCAAAGTTAATGATTTTTATTACCCCGTAGACTTCATTGTGCTAGACACTCAGCCCACTCAAGGGAAGCAAATTCCAATAATTTTAGGTCGACCATTTTTAGCCACAGCCAATGCTTTGATCAATTGTAGAAATGGTAGCATGACTTTGACATTTGGGAACATGAAAGTGGAAGTCAATGTGTTTAATTTGATGAAACAACCCATTGAATCAGAATCTGTTGAGGAAGTTTGTCTTATTGATTCATTGACCACCCACACCTTTAACCACTTTTATCCTGAGGATCCACTTCAGCAGTGTTTAGCCCATTTTGGTGATAGTTTTGATGAGGCTAATTATATTAGCCAAATCAATGATTTGCTAAACTCTGCCCCACCTTTTGAAGCCCCCAAGTATAAATCCAAATTTGAATCATTGTCCTTACCGGTTACCACTGAATCTGAACATGCAAAGAAACCACCTAAGATAGAATTAAAGCCTTTACCCGAGACTTTAAAATATTCGTATCTTGGTGAATTTGAGACTTTTCTAGTGGTAATATCTTCTGAGTTAATTGAGCAACAAGAGTCCCAATTACTTGAGGTTCTAAAGACAAATAGGGAAGCCATAGCATGGTCCATTGATGATATCAAAGGCATTAGTCCTCTAGTGGTGCAACATCGCATTCACTTAGAAGATAATGCGAAAACCTGTAGGCAACCTCAAAGGAGACTTAACCCCAATATGAAGGAAGTTGTCCGCGGAGAAGTTATCAAACTTCTTGACACTGATATCATCTACCCGATTTCTGATAGTCAGTGGGTGAGCCCAATCCAGGTCGTTCCAAAAAAGTCTGGCATCACTGTTGTGTCCAATGCCCACAATGAGCTAGTTCCTACTCGCATTCAAACTGGGTGGCGAGTTTGCATAGACTACAGGAAACTGAATAGTGTGACTCGAAAAGACCATTTTCCACTTCCCTTCATCGACCAAATGTTAGAGAGATTAGCTGGTCAGGCCTTCTATTGCTTTTTAGATGGCTATTCTGGTTACAATCAAATTCCTGTCCACCCAGATGACCAAGACAAGACAACTTTCACCTGTCGATTCGGTACATTCGCTTATCGTCGTATGCCATTCGGCTTGTGTAATGCCCCAGCTACATTTCAGCGGTGTATGATGAGTATATTTAGTGACATGGTTGAAAAGTTTTTAGAAATCTTCATGGATGACTTCTCTGTCTTTGGATCATCATTTGAGCAATGTCTGGACCATCTTTCTCTCGTACTTCAACGTTGTCGTGACACTAACTTGGTACTTAACTGGGAAAAGTGTCATTTCATGGTTACAAAGGGAATTGTCCTAGGTCATAATATCTCTAGTGCAGGAATTGAGGTCGACAAAGCCAAAATTGATCTAATCTCCAATCTACCTATCCCTAAATCTGTTCGAGATATTAGAGCATTCCTAGGTCATGCCGGTTTCTACAGGCGCTTCATCAAAGATTTCAGTAAGATAGCTAGACCTTTGACCCATCTTCTCGCTAAAGATGCCCAATTTGAGTTTACTGATGCATGTAAGTCCGCCTTTGAGCACTTAAAGTCCACACTCACTACTGCACCTATCATTCGCTCACCTGATTGGACCTTACCTTTTGAAATTATGTGTGATGCGTCTGATTATGCAGTAGGTGCTGTTTTAGGCCAGAAAGTGGATAGAGCACGACATGTCATATACTATGCTAGCAAAACCTTAAATGATGCCCAAATCAACTACTCAACCACTGAGAAAGAGTTGCTAGCCGTCGTGTTCTCCTTTGAGAAGTTTCGATCTTATTTGATTGGATCTAAGGTCATCATCTATACAGATCATGCAGCGTTAAGACATCTTTTGTCCAAATCTGATGCAAAACCTCGGTTGATACGCTGGATCTTACTCCTTCAAGAGTTTGACCTTGAGATTCGAGATAAGAAAGGTTCTGAGAATGTAGTCGCTGATCATTTGTCCCGTCTTGTTATTGAATCCACTAGTGACTCCATTTCAATCTCTGATTATTTTCCTGATGAGCAATTATTTGAGATATCTCATGCACCATGGTATGCTGATATTGTCAATTATATTGTGATTGGTCAAATTCCTTCCAACTGGTCCAAGCAAGAGAAAGATAAGTTTTTGGCCAAGGCTAAGGAATATTTTTGGGATGACCCCTACTTGTTTAAATATTGTCCAGATCAGATCATTCGTAGGTGTGTTCCTGAGGTAGACCAAGAGTCTGTCATTTCCTTCTGTCATGACCAGGCCTGTGGTGGCCATTTCAGTTCCAAACGAACTGCTGCAAAAATCTTGCAGTCAGGATTCTATTGGCCAACCCTTTTCAAAGACACCCACACATACTGTCTAGCTTGTCATAGATGTCAATTGCTCGGTAAGATTACCAAAAGAAACGAATGGCCTCAACAATCAATTCTCGTCGTTGAAATCTTTGATGTTTGGGGTATTGATTTCATGGGACCATTTCCATCCTCGTTTGGCAATCTCTACATCCTTCTAGCAGTTGATTATGTGTCAAAATGGGTAGAAGCTTTAGCCACCAAAACAACTGACCATAGAGTTGTGGTGCAATTTTTCAAAGACCAGGTTTTGCCTCGATTTGGAACACCTCGAGCCATAATCAGTGACAATGGTTCACATTTTTGCAATAAAGTCTTTGGCAACCTGTTGTCCAAATATGGAATCAACCATAAAGTGGCCCTATCATATCATCCTCAAACCAATGGTCAAGCTGAGGTATCCAATATGGAGATTAAGCAGATTTTAGAGAAAATTGTTAACCCCACAAGGAAGGACTGGAGTCTTCGACTCCAGGATGCGTTATGGGCATACCGAACTGCTTACAAGACCCCTATAGGAATGTCCCCATATCGATTGGTCTATGGCAAAGCCTGTCACTTGCCTGTTGAACTCGAACACCGTGCTTATTGGGCTATCAAGGCCATGAATTTTGACTATGATAAAGCCGGTCAACGTAGGACCCTTCAACTTGATGAGTTAGAAGAAATTAGAAATGATGCCTATGAGAGTTCAAGACTTTATAAAGCTAAGACTAAAATGGAACATGACAAACACATTCTCAAAAAGGAGTTTTTCATAGGCCAAAAGATTCTTTTGTATAACTCCCGTCTTCAATTGTTTCCTGGGAAGTTAAAGTCACGTTGGTCAGGCCCGTACTATGTCCATCACATTTCTAGTCATGGTGCCATTGAGTTACAGGACCCTAAGACTAGACAGTTGTTTAAAGTCAATGCTCATCGCCTCAAGCCTTTCCTAGAACTTGAAGCTTCTGAAACTGAGGAAATTCTCCTCATTGATCCGATTTATTCGGACTGATCCATTTAAGGGTAGCACCTCCATTAAGTCTGGCTGATGACGTTAAACTTAGCGCTCCTGGGAGGCAACCCAGTATGTTGTGTAAATATTTTCTACAAAATTTCTTTCTCACTCTATTTGGGTATGTTTAAATTTTGTTTGGGGGTAAAGTCTGTCATAATATTTCCAATCACTTGACTTTTCTTTTGCCAAGAATCTTTGCAGGGACTATACTCCATAACCTCCACCTCAATTGCGGTAATTTGTTCCAATTTGTCTCTTAGATGTATTTTTAAACACTAGGGACAATGTTATTTTTGTTTGGGGGTGGATATCTATTTAATCAAATAGAGTTTCAAAAAAAAAAAAAAAAAAAAAAAAACAAAATTGAAAAATTGAATTTTTTTGAAAAAAAAAAAAATTCTTTGTTTTTATGCATAAGTGTTTTACATTATAAGTTGATTAAGTTTGTGTTTATGATGTATCAGTAGTATGTGATGCGATATTCCCGCTCATGAGAGTAATGATTAGATTGAGTTAGTGAAGTGATGTGGTTTTACATAGGTAAATGAATTAGTGAAATTGAAACCGAAAAGGACAACTTTGACCTATAAGCACATGCACACATTCACTATGGGAAAAACAGTTGATCTTTGACTATGAAGTTGAAAAAATAGCTTTGCCGCTATAAAAAGGGGAGATAGAATGGAGAAATTTAAATTTTTTGAAAGAAATGCAAAAAGTAGTTCTTCGATCTGAGTAACCGGGCCTTGGTATCACCAATATCACTGCTCGCGTAAAAAGGGGAGAAAACTAATGAGCATAAATCCTATGGAAGAAGCTCGGGCCCAGTTGGTCGGGACTAAAAATCCTCGCTGGAAAGTCCGGAGCTTAGAAAGATAAAGAATGGATAAAAGTGGAATGATGGAAAGAATGAATTTTTATGAAAAAATGGCAAAGTTTGATCAATGAAGTAGAAGAAGAGAAATTGACATATCATAGTAGAATGTTCACAAAAACACGGAAGGTTGTCTAGATTGGGAGTAGAGAGTAACGAAGTTATTTACTTTAGTGGGAACCGTTCATATCATTAACTTGAGATAGTTATTGTTCGGTAGTGAGTGGGAGTATTTGCATTCATATTATCTTATATATTGTATCATGGCTTAATTAATGAGTGTGTGAATGCATGAATGCGTGAAAATGAAGACTAAAGAAGTTTGTGGGTATCTTCACTGTAAACCCTCACGAGGCTATTGCTCGTCCACTAGGGTAACCTAGGGGTTTAAGGCCTTATTGCATATGGTAAATGCAATCGAATGCAGCCTGCGAAAGTGGCACATCTTTAGTTAAACTTCAATAATATATCATTTTTGTGAACTTATCTATTTTTTTTCCTTATTTGCTAGAGGACTAGCAAAAGCTTGTTTGGGGGTAATTTGATAAGTGCACAAAATAGAGTAATTTACCTAACATAATGTCCTCATATGTATATATTTTTATTTCATGCAGGGGTTGATTTGCAAAAGAAAAGAAAAAGAAAGCAAGAAGGATGAAAATGAAGAAAAAGAAAGAATTGGTGGGGGAGAATGTAATAAATGCATATATATATATATATATATGTGTGTGTACGTGTGAAAGTGTGTGATGAGTTAAAGAAAAAAAAGAGAGAAGTAGTTGAGAGAAGTAGGTGAGAGAAGTAGTTGAGAGAAGTAGGTGAGATAAGTAGTTGAGAGAAGTAGTTGAGAGAGTAGGTAACATTTAATGTAGAATTAAATGCATCAGTTGCATTATGCCTATATATAGAGGCCATGTAGAATGAGAGTGGGGAGTTGAGGAATGGGAGCTTAGAATACTTTTGTACCATTTTCATATTTTGTGTAATTTTTGTTCTATCAATGGAATTTTATTCTATTACCTTGTTTCATTTTTTTATCAACATGCTAGCTTAAAACTCTTCTCAAGGGGGTGATGAAGCCACCATGGGTAAGATATAAATAATTTTTATTTTATTTCATATTGTTTAATTCTCGTCCCGAGAGTATTCATTTTATGAATCTCAATGAACAAAAACCTTACAATAGAGGTTGGACACTAAAAAATAGAAGGAGGATTTTCCGTGATTACCAATTAATGGAAATACGGGGAATGCCTACTATTATTTACATTTTATTTAAACCAAAACATTAGAGGGAGGATTCTTCGTGATTACCAATTAATGGAAATACGGGGAATGCCTACTAATATCTATGTTTATGTTTAATAGGTTGGAGGAGAATTTGCAATAGAAATATATAATATTATTTATATAGACCCGGGTGGTGGATTCTTTTCTCTTGAGATTTTTTCCACCATTTGATAATTTTATCTAGTTATTTTAGTTTACTATTAAAAAAAATTCAAGAGTTGTTTTAAGTGATTTATTTTTATCTCGAAAAGTAAAGTTTTGGATCCTTGTCTCAAAACGAGTTCCAAGTTGAGAGTGGTTCGACCCTACTTATTGTTATACTATTTTAAGTAAAGTATTAGTAGGTATAAATTCTTGTTGATCGGGGTGTGGTGAAACAACGACACAATATCATCAAATGTCAACCCGTCACACAACTTCTTCATAAATCGCACGTTGTTTTTCGATCCTCAAATATGGATCAACCATCTCATAAATGTTTAGAGAGTATGTCTTTATAGCACAACAAACGTGTGTGCATGGGATACCAGTCATAGTCCATTCCATACAACTACAAAATGATTATTTACCAAGCGCAACCTTGAACCCTCGTTTTTTTAAATCATAAACTACGCATTCCGTAGGACCACAATGCATGCATGAAAAACCATGTGAAGCTAGTTGGTTTTTCTTTGTTTTGTTCTCAATGTTAGGTCCAATATGGTTTGACCACCTTTCGATTTCCATCTTTTTTTTTGTACAAAAATGCAGTCAGTTTTATTAAATGACCATCCAATAACCTCATAATCGATAATAGTCTATCTTCTCTAACCCAAGCATTAAAGGATTTGGCTTGATTTATAAACATGATATCCCAACGTGGCAATGGGAAAAAATTATTGGCCCAGTGCTCAGGTCCATTTTCTAGCACCAAATCCTGTAACTCTGTCCAAAAGTTTGCCATTTTTTGCAATGCTTTCTCATATGTCTTTGTTGTTCTTGCATAGACAATCTTATTGAGAAACTCTTTTACTGTATCCTTAGATTGACCACTTCTATTGTTCATAAATCTGGTAAAATTCTCCATTAAGTGGCGAAAAGTCTATGAGTGACACTGTGAACCAAATACATCTTTAACCCCACTTATTATGCTTGGATGTCTATCCGTCATAATATTTACAATGCGCCCTCCTATAACCTCCTTCAGTTTTTGTAAGAACCACAACCAATCCTCATCGGTTTCTCCAGAAACTATGCCATAAGCTAAAGGATACAACCCATTATCAGCATCTTATGCGGTGACACCCAACAGTGTGCCCTTGTAGTTTCCACTTAAATGGCAAACATCTATAGATAAAATGGGTCTGCAACCGACTTCAAAGCCTCTTATTGAGCATTGATACGACACAAATAATTGTTTGAATTTTCCTTCTTCTATGCATGTCCATTCTGCAATAGTGCCCGGTATATATTCCTTGGGCTTCCCATCAATAGCTTCTTTTGCATGCTCCTTAGTTCTCCAAGATTGCATGTAATTTATTTTAATTCGAAACTCATTCTCCAAATCTTTTCCAATTTGTCTTGGCAAATATGTAGGGGTTTCTTGAATCTTGTTCATCACAATTCTTCCCAAATCCTTTGAACATACAACTGACTTAAAGTTACTTACATCTTGTATAGTATGCTGGTGAACATTTTAAAAAAATTTCACCCTTACCACATCAGATTTCCCTTCACATCCAGCTGTTAATTTCCATGGACAATTTTCAACCTTGCACTTGATTCTATAGTACGTATGGCTGTTGTTCATATACTTGAAAGCAAAGCGAGTGCAAATAGACTAATTGCCTCTTTAAATGCATTTGGACTTTCAAATAGTTGTCCTTCTCCAACAATTTTTTGAACTTGTCTATAAGTATTTTGACATAGGTTGGAATCAAATTCTTGCAAACTGGTGCCAATCATGTCGTTGCTTAGCAATCTAAAGTTTCCACAATCTTCATTTGATGGCCTTCATAACATTAATGGTGTTAGGGAAAAAAAATAATGTTAAAATGGCAAATAGTGTGGATTTATAGAAGGCCAGAAGTCACGCGCAGAAGCCGAGGGATGAGCACCGCCATTCCAGTTGTCGTGTGCAAAGATCAAGGGAACGTGGACCTTTCGTTTTAAATTTAAATTGATTGCCCCAACCACCCACACTCAATGCTGACGCCACGTCATCAGTTTAGCCAAACATTTCAAAATATCCTTATATACAGATATAAAAGCTTGCATATTCGGTCATGGGCCTTTGAAGTAAAACACCACAGGCCTATGACCTCAGGGGCTTATGTAATAGTCAATTTTTATAGTCCACTTAGTCTGGGCCTCCATAAGATCCAATGGGCCAAGCCCATGGTACTTTCTAGAATTGTATAGGATCCAATAAATCAAATCCCATATATTGGAGGATAGAGACCAAAGTGGGAAGGATATATCAAATCCTATAATTTAAGGGTTTGATTAGTTGGGTAGATGGGCCTTAACCCATATATAAATTTATATAAATACATGACATAGGGATGAATAAAGGCATTCGATTTTAATTCAATTATTGTGTAATTTTTCTGCATTTACAGTACCTCAAGTTGATACGAGTGGGAAACGATTCCAATCCAGTAACCATTTCGTCATCAATGTAAACATTGATCGTGTTGTCATTTACTAAAAACATTGCCTTCATACTGAGATCATTAGACAATCGCAAGAGTTCGATCTTGTCCATTTTACTAGTATACCATATCGTTTTTCCATCAAAATCAATTGAAAATTGAGTGCACAATATTTCTTTGAAGGCGTAATATGTCAGATTTGTCTTTACAGCAATAGCTTCCGTAACACCACCTATGTATGTAAGGCTATTATTTTCATTAATTACTTTTTCTACACCATAGCGACAAAAGCAAACAACGTCTCTGGCTTCTATTTCCATATTTGCTTGACATTTGCTATCATTATATAAAATAGAATTAAAAAAGAAGAGTCAGTGAGAAAGCAGTACTTGAGCTAGAAATTAAAGAGAGTAGATAAAATAGAGGTACTAGACTTTTAAGCAAACACTTCATTTGTATTAAAATGACTAGGAAAATATAGTTTATTAAAAAAAGGTTAATTTCATTTACACCCCCTGAAGTATGTCTTTATTTCAATCACACTCCCTCATGTTTGAGTATCTTCATTTACACCCCTCATGATATGAAATGTCTAAAATACCCTTGATTCAAACACCTCTTAAATCAATTTAATTATATTATTCTAGAATAAAGTTAATCCTATATCCAAACACTCCTAACCATCTATCCAAACACTCCCACTCCCACCACCACCACCACCACCAACCACCCCACTCTGCCGCAGCCACCACAAGCCCTAACCAGCAGCAATCACCACAAGCCCTAACCAGCCTCCGCAACAGCAAGCCCTAACCCAGCCGTGCCACCCCCAGCCCACCCCCTACCTCCAACCTCCCCGCGCCACCCCCAGCCACCGCCCCAACCCTTGCCGTGCCGCCCCTTTACCCCCACCCCCGCCCAAAAATTTGGGGTATACATACATACATATATATATATACATTTGGTATTGAGTTGATCTGATTTCTTCTAACATTTTAGGACTTCGAACTGATTTAAATAAAATATACTTATGGTGGCTGTCAAGAGATATGAAGGCTTGAAGAAGGAGCACTTCAAGCCAGGACTTAACAACTGACCTTGAAGACTATGGCCTTGGCATGAATTTCTGACAGTTACTGTATTTTTGGTTTCTGGTTGAGAAGACTATTTTTAGCTTCTGATTCATAAATGATAAAAAATGATACAGTTCTGATGAAAATTATACCTTTTACACTATAGAAGAAGGATTCAATTATATATTTATTTAATTTATTCTTGTTATTATTATTATCATTATTTTTTTTGGCGGTGATGGTGAATGCCGATCTGTAGCTTGCTGGAGACGCTGTTAGTTCATGGAGTTCATGACTTTTAATACTCTCATCGTCTTTGGACAAGTTTTAAGCATAGTTCGCAAAAACGGTTTCGGTTGGTGTAACGGTTTCGGTATCGGTGTAACGGAACCGGGTCAGTATCGGAGTTACGTAACGGTTTCGGTTATCGCAAGCGTTGATTTTTTAAAAACTCGCACATGGTGATAAAAATGTATTGATATGGTACTTTTGACAACATAACTAAACTTTGATGATTTTTGATAATTTTGAGTAAATTTTATTTATTTTTTAAAGATATTTAGTACCCAAAATAATTTATTAATGAATTGAAATATGTCGTCGATCTTCTTATGAGACTATTCATAATTTTAATTTTAAACAAATAAATATTCAAATCATAAAAAATATAATTTATTTTCAAATTAATACAGAATAATTAGAATAAGTACATAGTTCACCACCAAAATGAATTCCGCTGTGGATCTTGTTGCTCTGGTTCGGGTTCATGAAATGATTGCCAATTTTGAGCTGTATCTTCATTTGACATTTGAAGCATCATTAACAGACCATCTTCTCTTCGTAATTGATGAGGATCACGCTGAGCCTGAGCATATCCCGATGAATTAGTAGACTGATTTGTACAGATGCTATGCCTTTGTCCATAATGTCCAGAAAACATCTGAGGTTGAGTAGGCACAATGGGATATTCATATGCAAAATCATATCCGTAAGGTTGTTGCGGATAGTGACTTTGATCTGAGCTATAATGTGAGTCTGATGACTGCCCTAACGAAAATTCCCCAAATCTACGCATCATTGAATAAGGTCCGTCATTTCGATGATCATTATACCTTTGGTTCCTCCTACTGAAGTCAGGAGGAGATTTAGAAAACCGTGATGGTTGAATATCCTCCCCAGGGGCAATATCATCAGGTGTTTGAGTAGCATCATCATCAAACGTATACCCATATTCCGCCTCTAGTACCATCATCACCCCCATCATCATTACTATGACTCATTGATTCAGATGAATAACCATTATGCTCAATTGGAGTTATTTGATCAATCATTCAAAAAAGATCCTCATTATCAGAGTCAAGACAAGCTTCTTCTCTCTCTTCTAACCACGGGGAAAGGAGATCATCATCTTCAAAAATATAATCCAAGTTAATGGGATTATATTTGTTTTCCATGTCCACTGTATTAGTATGGGTGATGCGTCTAATCTTCAGCCTCATATTATAATCTAAGTACAATATCGATGCACTTAAAAGTATAGAAAATACTTACTTGTAGAGAAATGATTATCTTCTTCTATGCTTGTTGCTCCCTATCGTTCTCAGCTTCTTGTTTCATACTTTGAACACACTCAAAATTTTTGAGTCAAAATACTAACTTTCTTCGAGCAAGATAGAAATAAGTTATGGTGGCTTTGTAAATGACCAATCTTATAACAAATTCACCTACAATGCACATATATATATAAAATTATTTACTTATATACAGTACCTATTGTGTCATTCATGTCTCCCACGCTTCTGCCTTTCACATGCACATACAGTGGTACACAATAATTTCGCAAGTTGCACTATCTAAAACTCTAAATATAAGTACTACACGTGTACATGGAGTGACTCATGAGTCTGCTTTCCAACTTTGATACAGAGAGCTTTATGACTCTGCTATCCAGCAAATTTTTTTTTTTTTTTAAAAACCGGTTATCCCAAAACCGGTTCTTAAATATATCGGCCGGTTCAGATGTGAACCGACATGCCCAGCGATATATCGGGCTGAACTGGTTTCGGTTCAGCCCATGAGCGTTACGAACCGGCCGGTTCGGCGAACCATGGTTTTAAGCCTTCTGGATGGAGACTTGGAAAATTAGTAAAATTAACAAAAAAATTTGAAGTTTCCATTTTTTGGGGATTGTTGTTCAGGGTCATATCTTTTCACCAAAATTCCTATCTATTCCATACATACATACATATTTATTTAAATTATGATATATTTATTGAAAGCTTTAATTTCTTTTAATCTTTTATTTTTCAACTTTAATTTTATTTAATCTTTAATTTTTCATTTTGCTAATTTTCCAAGTTTCCTTTAGTTTAAATATAAATTTGTATATGAATTAATACAAATTAAATGATTAAATTATTGGAGGGGGTCAAATTGATAAAATAATGTATCATTGTTTCCAAACACACTAGGTTATCCCATTGAGGGTAATTTAGGTATTTACAAAAAAATTAGGATGATGTCATCGTTAAAGGTGTGTAAATGATGAAAATCTCAAATCTGAGGGGGTGTAAATGAAGATACTTAAATGTGAGAGAGTGTGATTGAAATAAAGAGAAACATGAAAAGTTGTAAATAAAATTAATCCAAAAAAAAATCAAAATTATAAATATTCAACAGTCGAACAAATCACTAATGAAGAATACTATCAACTATGAAAACTTCAATATCAATCTAAAGATAATCCAACCAAACAGTTAGAAAGATAATATTTCATAAATTCATTTATACTATTTCTTTTGATTGGTCCTCCTGGTTAGAAAAAAATGAAGAAATATATGATGTTATAGCTAAAGAAAACTCCAAGTAAATTAGGTGATCTCTTTCAGAAGTAGAACTCATCAATCAAACTTTTCAATTCACTGCTTCGTAGTTCTCTAGTATTGAATAATTCTTTCATTCATCATAAGAACCTGCCTTCAACGTTTTCTAAAGACCCGAAAAGCATTACTTCGAAGAGTAGGCAATGGTGCATGGATGCCCATGCTATGTGGGTGGATTTGAAATGGGCAAACATAGAAGATTTCATATCCTATGTTAATGCTTTTGGAGTATCAAGGTAATGTTTATTTATAAAGTCATGAGATATCTTGTAGTGCTTGCAACTCTATGGAAATCAATTATTATAGAAAAAAACAGAGATATTGGACATGTAAGCTATCAAAATTTCACCACATATCTCGAATTGTCATCTATACAAACAAATTATATATTGCTATTTATATAAACAAAGCACCTAACTTCAAAACAAGAACAAATTCTAGAAGTAAGAATACCAATTAGTTTATGCATGAACTTGTAAACACAGAATATTGAAAGATACAATACCATGAAACATGATATTGAAAACTGTAATTTATGTTTACCTTGATGCTTGGTGCCTTAAAATATTGACGTAGGTTTGGCACAAATATTAACGATTAAAGTAAGGATAATTTAGTACTTTTAAAAAGGATTTTGGAGGGTATTTTGGTCTACAATAATGATTCTTGATCAATTTGTAATTACTATGTTTATCAAAATGGTTAACGTAGAATAATTTGTAATTTGAATTCCTTAAGTTTATATGTAGTTTTCCCAAAAGAAAATTAAGTGTTTTACCATAAAGAGTAAAAGACACAAAAGGTATATTTTATT
Organism: Cornus suecica; assembly: GCA_963922005.1. Taxonomy (NCBI): domain Eukaryota; kingdom Viridiplantae; phylum Streptophyta; class Magnoliopsida; order Cornales; family Cornaceae; genus Cornus; species Cornus suecica. The sequence continues at coordinate 16,659,881 of OY998243.1, forward strand.
CCTTTAAGATAATTTGGTTAATTTTAGTTTTATAAGCAATTAAACTCGTAAACTTCGCTCCCATTCTGGAATTTAGAACAATAATACAATACTTTAGTCCATAGAATCGAGGCCAATCTACTTTGATCAACACTATTTTAAAAGGAAAAATATCCTCGGACAGCCATGTTCCATGTAGAGGAACAAAATAAAGATTTTCGCATATGTGACATAACTTTTATTTCTAAGAGGGCAAAAGTTATTTTGAGAGGTTGGTACTCCCAGCTTTTTTAAAATATTTTTCCAACGCTCAAAAACTCTTTTAAAATTTTGTCAAACACTGTTCAAAATAATTTTTCCCTCCAGAAAATCAAAAACAACATTTAAAAAGTGAATTCAAACAAGACCTAACTAGTTGTTAGCTCTGATCTTGAAAACTAGGATTTTTAAGGATTCAAATCGCTTTTATACTCTTAATTGGATCACTCCCTATGAGAGATTTAACGGATCAAATCTGATTATTTGATCGATCTGGTCTCATTGATCAAATAGAAGACTCAATCAATCAAACAATCAAATCTAATCCGTTGAATATCTCATTAAGATCTAGTATAATAATAAAAAAGAGAGATTTCTGATTCATTTAAAAATGACTATTTTGCCCGAGGTCATAGATATATGCAGAATTATATTTTTTAAAATTTAAAAATCATATAAAATTAGTAAACTAAGATTATTAAAAGTTGAATACACATGCTATTGTGCATGTGGTAACCCAAAGTAACAAAGTACCCAAACAAAAAGAGACTTATTCTTAAAAGATTAGGAGTAACTAACACTAATAATTCAATAAAGTGTCACATAAATGAAATGGACTTATTACATAAACACGGTCAACTTAATTAATGACTATTCCACTTACGTATATGAACACAATGAAATGCATTAAGTTGTTGGTTGAGTCTGTCACAACTCTTTTTCTTAACACATTTTTAGAGTGAATCTGATCAAATCTCTAAAAATTAAAGGAAATAAATAATTCTGATTTAGATTGACTCATTGATTTGGTTCTCCTATAGTCACTCAAAATGCAAAAATGATGCAACAGTTTAGTTTACCATTAATCAGAAGGAGAAGTAGGACCCACCATCCACAAAATGATGATATCACCGTCTATTCCATTTTCTCAAAAAGCAAAATGACGCACGCTCATGTAGCATATTACTACCCTTGTGCAGTTTTTTCCTTCCATTGACTATTTTACATGTAATCTAAATACAGATTTGAAACCACATTAGTTACTAACCCTTTCTATATTTATTACATAATCACTATCCCCCACTATTTCACGGAGATTATCTCACACACACATATATATATATATATCGATCTCAAACTACACCATCATACCAAGCATTTCAGACAATGGCATTCGGAAAATCACATGTAATTCTTCTTTCATCCTTACAATAATTTCGAATGTTTTCTTTTTTTTAAAAGAGAACTGCCTTTTATTATTCTGTGACACGGGTTTTATCATCTTTTATTGAAAAGATTGATTTAATATATATATATATATATATATATAATTTTAAGTGATTTTTGTGCAGGGAATTGAGATAGTTTTGGCGGTTTTTATCTTGCGTTTATTGAGTGGAGTGGAATGTGAAACATTTAAGGATTCAAAATTGGTATACAATGCAATAAGTTGTAGAAAACATAGTGCATTATTGACGGAATTTGGAGGGAAAGGGGATGGAATAACATCAAACACACAGGCATTTCGATCCGCAATCGCTCATTTGAGCCAGTTTTCATCGGACGGTGGAGCAGAGTTGATCGTGCCGCCCGGAAAATGGCTAACCGGCAGTTTCAATCTGACGAGCCAGTTCACTCTCTATATTCATAGGGATGCTATTCTTCTTGCTTCTCAGGTATGATTATTAATATTAATATTTATTTTATTTTTTTTGAAAGTTAACCTTTGTAAAACATTAGATTTTAGGTTGAATTTTAATTAGGTGCAAACATTTTATTAAGCCCACGACGGATTCGTGTGGTTCTTACTTTGCACAGATTTGATGGATTAGTCGAAATCTTATTGGAGTCCCCCAAATTCGTGTGGGGCATCCATTTGTACAAGTTTCGTGTATTAGTCAAAATCTCATAAAACTAACATGACTCCGATTCTGAGTAAATTACTTTTGGTGGCATAAAAAAAAATCAAAATATCATCCAAATGTTAATGCTTAAATTACGTGCCTTTATATTCTCTTGTTCTATGATCTTCTCTACCAATGTAACATCTTCCAATTAGGGGAAAAATTATATCTTCTTTATATTATCATCTAATGTTTGTCTATTATGATACCATCGCCACCACCTAGGAATTCTTGTGGTCCTTCACCACCTAGAAAATATGTTGTCTCATTAGAACTATTGTTAGCATTCATTTGTCACAATTTAACAAATTTAAAATATGGGTGATTTAGTTCCCTCTTTTACTTTGTACGAAGTGTTAGATACTTCTTGATCATATACTAATATTATTTGATTAAATTTTACCAAATGTGACCGAAATTTTTATTCTGATTTTGCAATACCACTTGCAGGATGAGTCCGAGTGGCCTGTTCTTGAGGCATTGCCTTCGTATGGGACAGGAAGGGATGGCCCTGGAGGAAGGTATAGCAGTCTCATTTTCGGGACTAACCTCACCGATGTGGTGATTACAGGTTTGTTATACTATTGGTCTGTTTGATAACACAATTTATTTATCGCGTTTGTGTAATGTCTCATATGTTTAAAAAGTGACATTATTATTTTATTTTTTTCATATTTCTAGGCGGGAACGGCACAATTGATGGGCAGGGTGCACTTTGGTGGAAAAAGTACAAGGCAAAGGAACTGAACCTGACTAGGCCTTACCTAATAGAAATCATGTACTCAGACCATGTCCAGATTTCAAATATTACTTTGATCAACTCTCCATCTTGGAATGTTCATCCCATTTACAGCAGGTGATGCAATTTCTTTATCTGTTGTTAGATACATATGACATATATATATATATATATATATATACATGTATGCACATAGTGAGTGTTTCATTTTCTCACACTTGCAATATTGCAGGAATGTGATAATCCAAGGGCTGACAATCCTTGCCCCAATTGATTCTCCTAATACAGATGGGATTAACCCAGGTATGTATGTCATCAAAAGAGTTTCCTTTTTCGATCCCGTTTGCACTATCTCGAACAATAACAACTTAAGCTTCTAAGGTAGATGTGTGTTATCGCGGTATAAGGACAAGTAAAGTTACCTAGTCAAATGTTAATTCAAATTTAAACACGTGTTGGCGGTATAAGGACAAGTAAAGTTACCTAATCAAATGTTAATTCAAATTTAAACACGTGTTGGACTAAATAGCCCACATATGAGCTTTTAGAGTAGATGATTGTTAACAAATAGAAAATCCGTAAGTTTTTCATTTTCAGATTTATGTATATGAGTCCAAAATCTCCATCCCTAATTCGCAAAAAAAACAAAAATTGTTGCTAGAGGACTAAAATTTTATTCAATTACTGAACTAGGCCTAAAAGAGTGCATTTTTTTGCTCTCACTTAACATTTTCACGTTGGGGATTTTGTTACCAAGAGTATTATAAACTTATTTTGTCACTCTTATTGAATTCAGAACATTTCTTCATTAACTTCACAATCCTAGTTTTAAATTTCTCTCTTGTTCTTCAGATTCATGCTATTACACTCGCATCGAAGACTGTTTCATTGTCTCGGGGGACGACTGCATTGCAGTGAAAAGCGGTTGGGACCAATATGGCATAAAATTCGGTATGCCAACACTGCACCTAAGCATCCGCAGAGTCACCTGCATTTCCCCGGACAGCGCTGTCATTGCCCTCGGCAGTGAAATGTCCGGGGGAATACAGGACGTCAGAGCCGAGGACATTACTGCCATCAATTCCCAATCAGGCGTCAGGATCAAAACCGCCCGGGGCAGAGGGGCATACGTAAAAGACATATTCGTCCGAAGATTCAATATGCATACAATGAAGTATGCATTTTGGATGACAGGTGACTATGGCTCGCACCCTGATAACAATTCTGACCCTAATGCACTTCCCGTGATCAGCGGGATAAACTATCGTGACATGGTCGCGGAAAACGTGACAATGGCTGCGAACCTCGCGGGAATCAAGGGCGATTCGTTCACCGGAATATGCATGTCGAATGTGACAGTTAAGTTGTCTGATAATCCAAAGAAAGTGCAGTGGAATTGTAGTGATATTGAGGGAGTTACGAGCCGTGTGAGTCCGAAGCCGTGTGATTTGTTGCCTGATACAAGCAAGGACTGTGCTTTTCCTGAGGATAAGATGGCCATTGATGATGTTGTGTTGAAGACTTGTTCTAGTACTAGTAGTAGCACTAACAAGTAAGAAATTGCTATTATAGATTATATTGTTAGCGAGAATGGTTTATATAATAGGTGAGGAGAGTGAAATTATATATGAATCTCTCACCTTTAGTAGTAGTGAATAAAATGGAATTTTCTGCAAGGTTTTATTTTATTTTGGGAATGCAATGACTACATGGATTTTTGATGTGATTGGTATCAAATGGTCATTTTACTAGATGACTCTTTGATGCATTGCTAATTTGCAAGGGAGGTAATATTGATAGGTCGTGTGATTGTTTTTACTTTTATAAAAACAATTTTAGAATCTCAAATCACATGTTGGATTTTTTTTTTTTTTGAATGGTAAGGATCTTACACACCACTGTCACCACAAACTTACAATGCTTCTTAGGAGGCTCGAATTCCTCACCACTCCATTTGGAGGGTGAAGTTAGTGCGTTGGATTTTTTTTTATCACAAATACTTTGTTAGGCTACAATTGCGGGCATAGTCTTACTCGATTTGCGTAAAGGGTTGTTTTGCACAAAACCTTTGGATTAGTTAAGATGACCCTTGAATATAACATAAAAAAACAACTTAAAATAAAAGGAAAATTTATTAAACTCACCATAGGTACCATAAGGTGTTTTGCCTCGAAAAGTATTGTTGCATGTAGTCATTGCATTCTCAAACTGTATCCAAAAATCTGGAAATTAAAATGTAAGGTATTGAAATTCACGTATTTATGATACCTTATTTGAAAAAAATCATGCACCTTCTATATTTGATTTCTTTTTCTGCACATGGGTAATTTTTACTTTTCTAATCAAATCAATTAAACTTTACTTTTCGTGTCAAATAGTGAATCTAGAATTACGATCCAATCCTTCAGTCCATAGACTTGAATCATATCTTATTCGATTAACAATGTTTAAAACAAGTGGCTGTGAGTATTGACCCGGGGTAATGAGAGAAATATTAGGGTTGTTTGGTTTGCAATTTTTTAAATAATTTTATATTTTTGAAAATTAAAAATAAAATAATTGTCAAAAGTCAACTTGGTTGAATTTTTTTGAAACAGATTTAAAAATGTCTGATTTCAGAAAAAATATTTTTATTGTTCTTAATAAATAATTTTTTGTTCTAAGAATTTTCGAGAATATTTTTCAGAGATACAAATCAAGTTTGCTCTCAATTTTCATATATAAAACTAAGAAAAATAATATATTTAATACAATTTGAGAGAAAAGATAATAGTAATCTAACTCAACCTATGCCTATTCACATAATTAATGGTCCTGGTTTAATGGTGGACAACAGATTTAGACCCATTAAGGATTGGACCTATATATGTTAGTAAAGAGTAGGATTAGGGTTAGGTTATGGTTTATTCTATTGTAGATGTCACACGGTCACACCCAGGGATCCCAACCTACCTACAGTATTTATTTCTCTAATTGCTTGTCGAATGCTTGATTTATTTACAAGTGGTAATCTTTTCATGGATGGATGGAAGACCTTTTAGATTGGATAATATGAAAGAAATATTTTGTATATAGTGATTAATCAATTGATTACTTTCATGTATTGTTGTTGTTGTTTTGGGATTTTTTTTTATACTCTTTTCCAATTTATTTTATTTATTTTTAATTTGGAAAGGAAGTTTAGAACAAATTTTGATTTTTCTGATTTATCATTTCAATTGATAAGTTAGCGTTTTATAAAAAAGATAAAAGTCACTTATCCTATTTGAACCAATGCCTTATGCCTTACTATGGCGTCACTCTACTTCGGACTTAAAAGGGCTTAATTAATTTTAATTCAATTCCTGAATGAATCTCTATGGATAAAATAAATCGAGTAAAAGATTAAATTATTATAAATCCACTCCACATTTATTTTAAAATTTTGAAATTTAAAAGTTAAAGTTTGGTAATATAGATGATTTAAATTTTATTAAAGTATTATTGCTTGTGCTAATGATGTTGAATAATTTTTTGATTTGTTTTTAAAAAAACTTCCTCCATATAATATTGTGTGTTGTTATAACTTTGCATGTGAGTTTGGTAGAATTGAGAGCATTAGGTACCATTGATACTTAGATCTTGTTTGGATTGGTTTTTTAGAAGTTGTTTTTGATTTTTTCAAAGAAAAAATTATTTTGAATAATATTTAAATTTTTTTTTAGAAGAGTTGTTGTGCCTTAGAAGATCGTTTAGAAGAAGTTAGGGGATATTAATTTTTCAAAACAGCTTCCGCTTCTTTTTTTCTTATGAAAAAGCCAAAAGCAAAAATTCGGCCAAGCGGGACCTTGTCTTAATTCATACATTGCAATCCCGAAACAATGAGTTTTATTACTGTAGATTGTAAAAATTATAGGCCCAGGCCCATGTATTAGGCCCAAGAAGTGTCGAGCCCATGTAAAATGTAAATATTGAATTAACCCATATATTGAGCCCACCAAGTATAAGTGGGACCATCAACATTAGGTCATTCCCTTAAAAAGGGAGCAACAACCCATTACCTAAAGGGAGTGGGTAGTTATTAAGAGAGTGGGTCATGACCCCATGAACTTAGGCCATGATCCAAGAGCGCAAAAATGTATAAATATGGCCATTTGAGCCTGAATAAGATATGTTTTTTGATGTGAGTGAAATTTAACACTTACATTTGGCGCCGTCTGTGGGAAAGAAAATATTTTTCCACTCACGAGTTTTATTTTTTTTATAAAAAAAAATGGTGTCCACACGGTCAACAATCAATGAAGTCAGATTCGAAGAAGTCATGAGGAGGCTGGAAGCTGTGGAACAAAGAAATGCGGCCCTCGAGCAGCAGAATGCCGAATTGCTCCATCGAGTGATTCAGGGCTCATTTCCTCTCCAAAATTCCGATCCAGCAGGGTGCACAAATGAGCCAGAGCCAGAGCCTTTTAACTCTCATCACGAGCAGGATGCATCCGCTGCCCGAGGAGATAAAGTTCCAAGGGAAGAAGAAGAATCATCTCACCCCATAACAGGGGGAATGCCAAGGATGCAGGCCCCGACCCAGAACCACCTGCACGAAATGGCTGCAAAAATCCAGAGAGAAGTGATGAAAGACTTGAAGTTGCAGACCCCCGACGATCTGGCAATCCACGCGACAACGGATATGACTCAGTCTCCATTCACAGAAGAAATTGAAGCAGCAGAATTCCCGAAGAAGTTTGTACTGCCAACTTTTACGCTATATGATGGTACAAAAGACCCGCTTGATCACATCTACCAAGTGCAGACCAAAATGACTGTCTATGGGAGAAACCAGGCACTTTTGTGCAAAGTCTTTTCAACTAGTCTGACGGAAGCACCACTTTTGTGGTTCAGGAAGCAGACTCCTGGATCCATCAGCAGTTGGAATGATCTTTGCAGACGCTTTATCGGTCAATACTTCAGCAACCGGAGGCAGAGGAAAACGATATCAAGCCTTTTCACCATGACCCAGGAAAAAGGGGAGAGCCTAAAGAGCTTCTTAACCAGATTCAACGTCGAAATGTCTTCTATCTACGACTGCGATCAGTTGTCAGCGGTAGAAGCATTCCGTATGGCGGTCATTCCAGGCACGAAATTCCACTATTCACTAGTGAAACGACTCCCTCTCAACATCGGTGAGCTCAACTCTAGAGCACAAGGGTATCTCAGAATAGAAGAGGAGGAGGCAGTCAGACACAGAAGAGCCTCTCTGGTAACGGTGGAGGCAAAATCCAAAGAAAGGATGAAGGATCAGCGGCCTCCACGACCCGATCCCACTCGGCAAACCTCATCATCCAGGAATTTAGACAAGCATCAGCGGACAGAAGAACGAACCACTCCGCTCAAAACCAGCCTTGGAAAGCTCTTCCAAGAAAATAAAAACAAAGGGATTTTCAGACCACCTCCGCCGATCAGACAACCGATGGAGCTGAGGGACATGACCAAGCACTGTGCCTTCCACAGTGAGTATGGTCATCATACAAAAGACTGCAGAAATCTCCGAAGACAAGTAGAAGCAATGATCGCCAAAGGGGAACTTGCAGATTACGTAATGAAGGATCAACCGAGACCAGAAAAACCACACAGGACACAGCCAGACAGTACTACATCAGGACAACCGGTGAGAGTTATCCATATGATCCAAGGAGGTGAAGAGGCGTTGGAGGACGAGGGAAGCAGAAGGTCCAAGCTTAGAAAAACACACAAACTCAGGCGAGTCAGCCAAGTTTGCCAAACAACCCTCCTTCGAGGAGAGTCAACAATAGTGTTCTCAAAGGCCGATATGCAAAATATTCAGACGCCACACGAAGATCCTATGGTAATCACTCTTCTGGTAGCTAATTGTCTGATCAAACGCGTAATGATTGACCCAGGAAACAACACCAATATCATGACAAAATGGACCTTCGACAAAATCGGAATTGACGTGTCACAGCTTCACCCGGCTCGGATTCCTCTGGCCGGCTTTGACGGACGACGCGTTGAGCCGATAGGCATAGTCAACTTGCCAGTATCAGCGGCACGCCGAACCTTGAAAGAAGTTATTGTTGTGGTAGACGTCAAACCGTCTTACAATCTGCTGATGGGACGAGGGTGGATTCATCGGATGCAAGGGGTTCCTTCAACACTCCATCAGGTCATGCGGTGTCTCGACCCAAATGGAGTGGACATGACAGATATTCCTGGAGACCAAGTAGCAGCGAAGGAATGCTACTCGATATCCATGAAGGACCTGAACCAGAAAACTAAACAAGTGTTGGAGGCGCCAGAAGAGTCCCTGTACAACGAAAAATAACAATTACAGTCAGACCCTTCCTCAGAGGGTCAGGAGGCTCAGGCAACAACGGAACCCCTAGAAGAAGTGAAAGTTAGTCTGACGGATCACACCAGAGTCACATTCATCGGCTCGTACCTCCAGAAAGAGGAAAAGGACAGGCTAATTCATTTTCTCCAGCTAAATTCAGACGTGTTCGCCTGGTCTCATCTCGACATGCCGGGCATTGATCCCTTGGTTGCTCAGCATAACCTAAATGTTGATCCAAATGTCAGACCGGTAAGGCAGAAACAGAGGAGGTTCGGGATAGAAAGGAACCAGATCATATCTGAGGAGGTAGAAAAGCTGCTAGAAGCCGGATTCATAAGGGAAGTGAAGTACCCATCATGGTTGTCAAATGTGGTGGTAGTCAGAAAGAAGAACGGGAAATGGAGAGTCTGCGTGGACTTCACCAACTTAAACAAAGCTTGCCCGAAGGATTGCTTTCCCCTACCAAAGATTGACCAGATGGTAGATGCCACTTCGGGGTATGACAAACTCACTTTTCTTGATGCGTACTCCGGCTACAATCAGATCCCAATGAGTCAAGCGGATGAGGAGAAAATAACCTTTATTACCGAAGAAGGTACGTACTGCTACCGAGTTATGCCTTTCGGACTTAAAAATGCAGGTGCCACCTATCAAAGGCTTGTCAGAAAGATATTCAAAAATCAGATGGGCAAAACGGTTGAAGCCTACATAGATGACACGGTGGTGAAAAGCAGGAGAAAAGGCGACCACCTAAAGCACTTGGAAGAGGTGTTCGAGGCACTCCGCATGTACAGGATGAAGCTCAATCCAGCCAAGTGTTCTTTCGGAGTCTCATCCGGACAGTTCCTCGGACATATAGTCAACCGAACAGGAATCGAAGCCAGCCCATCGCAAGTCAAGGCTCTGATAAGCAGCAAAGAGCCGAAGACGCAAAAGGAGGTCCAGATCCTAACAGGAAGGGTAGCCGCACTGAGCAGGTTCGTGTCCCGACTGACAGACCGATGCAGACCATTTTTCACGGCAATCAAAGGCGGAAAAGGAAGCATATGGGGGCCGGAACAGGCAGAGGCCCTCCAGAAATTGAAGCAGTATCTCCAAAATCCACCGATCCTCGCCTCACCAAATCCAGGAGAACCCTTGCATCTGTACCTTGCCATATCAGCAACCTCGACCAGCGCAACACTTGTAAAAGATGATAAAAAGTGCCAGAAACCAGTCTTCTTCAGCAGCAAGTCCCTATCCAATGCGGAGACCAGATATACCATAGCGGAGCGAGCTGTTCTCTCTTTAATCAACGCAAAGAGGCGACTGAGGCACTATTTTGAGACTCATCCAATCGTGGTACCAACCACCATTCCGATAAGAGCCATCATGTCCAAACCCGATCTGACGGGAAGAATAACCAGATGGGCGTTGGAACTCGGGACATTCGACATCACATATGTGCCGCGCACAGCTATCAAAGGTCAGGCCTTAGATGATTTTCTCCTAGAGGCAGAGCCAGAGGCATTCCTCCAAGATCTAGATGAACCCGAATGGACGCTCTACGTAGACGGATCGGTTGGTTCAGCTGGTTCGGGAATTGGGCTCGAAATTATAACACCAGATGGAACTCGAATCCAGCAATCAGTGCGCCTGGAGTTTCCCGCCACCAATAACGAAGCTGAGTACGAGGCGCTCCTAGCTGGGCTGCTACTAGCTCAGAGCCTCTGTATTAAAAAACTTCGTATTTTCAGTGACTCGCAGCTGGTGGTGAAACAAGTTCAAAACGAGTACGACGCAGGAGAAAAGCTGCAGCCCTATAAGAAGTTGGCTCAGATGGAGCTAGACAGACTGGAGCAGTATTCCCTCAGCCAGGTCCCCAGGGAGGAAAATGAAAATGCGGATCGATTGGCCAACATGGCTTCAATCAATGATCAAGACCTGACCAGAATCGCCCCGATCGACTATCTTGATGTTCCAAGCATCTATCAGTCAGATATGGTGTGCGCAATACCTTGGGAGCCGAGCTGGATGGACCCCATAGCAGAGTATCTCAGGAATGGTACGCTCCCAGAGGATAAAGCAGAGGCTCGGAAAATTCGCATGAAATCGGCCAGATATGCCTTGCTGCACGGCCAGCTATATAGAAGATCTTTCGGGGGACCCTACCTTCGATTCCTCACACCTTCAGAAGCATCAGCCATAATGAAGGAAATCCATGAAGGGTCATGCGGAAATCACTCAGGGGGACGAACTTTGGCCCATAAAGTACTAAGCCAAGGATATTTTTGGCCTTATCTTTCCCATGATACCGAAGCCTTTGTCAGAAGGTGCAGAAAGTGTCAATTCCACGGAGATTTCATCCATCCGCCACCAGAACTGCTGAACCCCATATTCAGCCCGCACCCATTTGCGCAATGGGGAATTGATGCAGTTGGACCACTTCCCATGGCTCTCAGATCAGTAAATCAGGCACTGATAGCAACTGATTATTTCACAAAGTGGGTCGAAGCAGAAGCTTATTCCAGCATCACTCACAGGCACGTGATCAAATTCATATGGACCAATATCATCTGCAGGTTCGGAGTGCCTGACGGTTGGTGAATTGATGTTTCTTTTGTCGTTGCTTCACCAAACTCCGGTCAACAAAATTTATAATACCTACAAATATTTTACTTAAAATAGTATAACAATAAGTAGGGTCGAACCACTCTCAACTTAGAAATCGGTTTGAGACTAGGATCCAAAACTATATTTTTCGAGATAAAAAGAAATTACTTAAAACAATTCTTGAATTTTTGAATAGTAAACTAAAATAACTAGATAATTATCAAATGATGGAAGAAATCTCAAGGGAAGAGAATCCACCACTCGGGTCTATATAAATAATATTATATATTTCTATTGCAAATTCTCCTCCAACCTATTAAACATAAACATAGATATTGGTAGGCATTCCCCGTATTTCCATTAATTGGTAATCACGGAAAATCCTCCCTCTAATGTTTTGGTTTAAAAATAAATAAATATAAATAGTGGTAGGCATTCCCCGTATTTCCATTGATTGGTAATCACGGAGAATCCTTCCTCTATTTTCAACCTCTATTGTAGGTTTTGTCACTTGAAAGAATTAATTCGGGAAGAGAATTAAACAATAAGAAATAAAATAAAATTATGTATATCTTACCCAATGTGGCTTCATCACTCCCTTGAGAAGATGTTTAAGCTAGCATAATGATATAGGAATAAAACATGATGATAGAAGAAATTTTCATTAACTAAGAAAAAAATTACAACAAAATAAAAACTTGATACAAGACTAAATTCTCTCTACAATTTCTCACTCTCTACCATCTAACTCCCTACAATTTCCAACTACTCTCCTATTTATAGAGAAAATTGGAATATAATGACATCTTGTAAAGTGAAGTTAGATCTACTTTTCTTTTCTTTTTCTTTGAATATTGATACTTTCCAAGTCATTTTCTTCTTTCTTCATGTGCATTATATTCTTTCTTCCATCCATGTGCATTCCTTTCTTCACTTTAATTTTCTTCATCTTTTCCAATTCAAACCTATAAGAAATAAAAAGATATATATAAGAACATTTATGCAATAAAATGGTGAATTAAAGATTTATTTTTGACATTTAAAATAGTGATTTTGTGAACTTATCAAATTACCCCCAAACAAGCTCTTGCTAGTCCTCTAGCAAATAAGGACAAAATAGATTAGTTCGCAAAATTAGACTCTTATTAATTTTAACTAAAGATGTGCCACTTTCGCAGGCTGCTTTCGATTGCATTTACCATATGCAATAAGGCCTTAAACCCCTAGGTTACCCCAGTGGACGAGCAATAGCCTCGTGAGGGTTGGATATATTACCCACAACTTTTTCATTCTTCATTTTCATGTATTCATGCATTCACATATTCATTAATCAAGCCATGATACAATATATAAGATAATATGAATACAAATACTACCACTCACTACCGAACAATAACTATCTCAAGCTAATGATATGAATGATCCCCACTGAAGTAAATAATTTCGTTACTTTCTACTCCTAATCTAGACAACCTTCCGTGTTTTTGTGAACATTCTACTATGGTATGTCAATCTCTCTTCTTCTACTTCATTGATCAAACTTTGCCATATTTTTCGTAAAAACTCATTATTTCCATCATTTCACTTCCATCCCTTTTTGTATTTATAAGCTTCGGACTTTCCAGCGAGGACTTTTAGTCCCGACCAACTGGGCCCGAACTTCTTCCATGGGATTTATGCTCATTAGTTTTCTCCCCTTTTTACGCGAATAATGATATTGGTGATACCAAGGTCCGGTTACTCAGATCGAAGAACTACTTTTTGCATTTCTTTGAAAATATTTTTATTTTTTTTATTTTCTCCATTCAATCTCCCCTTCTCCCCTTTTATAGCGGCAAAGCTAATTTTTCAACTCTATAGTCAAAGATCAACTGTTTTTCCCATAGTGAATGTGTGCATGTGCTTATAGGTCAAAGCTGTCCTTTTCGGTTTCAATTTCACTAATTTATTTACCTATGTAAAACCACATCATTTCACTAACTCAATCTAATCATTACTCTCATGAGCGGGAATATCGCATCACATACTACAGATATATCATAAACATAAACTTAATCAACTTATACTGCAAAACACTCATGCATAAAAACAAAAAACTTTTCCAACCGAAATCAAATTTTCAAAATATTTTAATTTTTTTTTTTCTGTTTATTTTTTTATTTTTTAATAATGAAATTCTATTTTGATTAAATAGATATCCACCCCCAAACAAAAATAACACTGTCCCTAGTGTTTAAAAATACATCTAAGAGACAAATTGGAACAAATTACCGCAATTGAGGTGGTGTTTTTGGAGTATAGTCCCTGCAAAGATTCTTGGCAAAAGAAAAGTCAAGTGATTGAAAATATTATGACAGACTTTACCCCCAAACAAAATCTAAACATATCCAAATAGAGTGAAAAAATTAAAATTGATAGAAAAATTTACACAACTAATTAGGCTGCCTCCCAGTAGCGCTAAGTTTAACGTCTTCAGCCAGACTCAACAGATGTGCTACCCCTAAACAGATCAGTCCGAATAAATCGGATCAATGAGGAGAATTTTCTCATTTTCAGAAGTTTCAAGTTCTAGGAAAGGCTTTAGACGATGAGCATTAACTTTAAACAACTGTCCATTCTTAGGGTCTTGTAACTCAATGGCACCATGACTAGAAATGTGATGGACATAGTACGGGCCTGACCAACGTGACCTTAACTTCCCAGGAAACAATTGAAGACGGGAGTTATACAAAAGAACCTTTTGTCCTAAGAAAAACTCCTTTTTGAGAATGTGTTTGTCATGTTCCAACTTAGTCTTGGCTTTATAAATTCTTGAACTCTCATAGGCATCATTTCTGATTTCTTCTAACTCATGATTATACTCTATTGTGACATCTAATTTTTATTTTTTTAAAAAATCAAATATAGTTGAAGAGCATTTTCTTGGATCGTATTATGATTTTCCCAAAAATGAAATATTATGATTTTCCTACCCCCTTTTTATGGATAATCTTGTTTGAATATACTATTGTAGTGTGCCAAAGGATTATATATATACATATATTGATTTTTATATGTTTTTTAATAATTATATATATATTTTACAAATTTATATGTTTTTATTTTATTTTATATATATTTTTACGAATTTGATATGTTTTTTTTCGAATATTATATTTATTTTTTAAGAATTATATATATATTTTCGAATTTTATATATTTTTACGAATTTTATATATATTTTTGAATTTTATATGTTTTTTTTTTAAATTTATATATATATTTGAATTTTATATGTTTTTTTTTAATTTTTATATATTTTTCGAATTATGTATATATATATATTTGAATTTATTATATATTTTTTGAATTTAATTAAACTCCTGGATGGGTCCAAAATTATAAGGAGGGGACAAGTTGATACATTTTGGTAATAATTGGGGAGTTTTCTGAACTGGAGGGGGTTAGTTGATAATAGTGAAACTATAAGGGGATTAGTTGATTAAAAATGAAACTATAGAGGTGTAATGTATCATATGTAGAGGGTGTGTAACCACAATTTACGCTTTGGTTTATATTCACTCTCCATGTGAAACTGATCCAATGGTATGACCTACACTATAAACAATCCCCACAGTAGGAGTGTATTACACTATAATCAATCCCAATAAACAAGTAGGACCCATTAGCCAATAAAGGTACTATCATCCCCTTCAAAATTTTTTC
The DNA here is from genome assembly GCA_963922005.1 of Cornus suecica. Classification (NCBI taxonomy): domain Eukaryota; kingdom Viridiplantae; phylum Streptophyta; class Magnoliopsida; order Cornales; family Cornaceae; genus Cornus; species Cornus suecica. Next base: position 16,675,383 of record OY998243.1, read on the forward strand.
CTTTTATTGACCTTACATGAATCATGAAATCTTATTTACACAAAATCCATATAATCTTTATATATTATTCTCTCGCTCACAAACTATTCAACCATACAGATCGATTCAGACCATGACAATTCTTCAGCCATCCACAAATTGCCATGTAATTTTTCTATCCACTTTTCACTCCTTTTATGTTAAATTCCTTACAAAAATGTTTCTCCTATTAATTTCCTACAAAAGGACACTTTCGAAAACTGTTCTGTTTGTTTTGAGACAACCCTTGAACTTTTTTTAAAAGTCTCTGAAAATGGTTTTTTGTTATTCAGTTTGGAGACTTTATTTCTATAATGTTTTGATATACATATATACATATATATATATGTATGTATGTATTTGATTTTTGTACAGGGTATTGTGGAGAAAGTATTGACATTCTTGATATTGGGTTTACTAAGTTCAAGTGAAGTGGAATGTGAAACTCCCAATGGTGAACAATTGACTTACTCTGCAATAAATTGTCGAAAACATCGTGTGTCATTGACAGAATTTGGAGGGAAAGGGGATGGAAATACATCAAACACAGAGGCTTTTCGATCCGCAATCAGAAATCTGAGCCAGTTTTCATCGGACGGTGGAGCAGAGCTGATCGTGCCCCCCGGAAAATGGGTCACCGGCAGTTTCAATCTGACCAGCCATTTCACTCTCTATATTCATAATGATGCTGTTCTTCTTGCTTCTGAGGTATATCTTTCATTACCCAGAAAATAGTTTTGACTTTTTCTTTTCCTCGTATATATATATATATATATATATATATGTGTGTGTGTGTTTTGCTTGTAATGAATGGTCATGACTTTGTACACTTTTAGCTGGCCAAATATCATAATCTAGATCGAGATATTTCATCCACATTTCATATAAGGGGACCATTACTGTTTAATTGCTTTTGTGTGTGTGATTTTGGACTGCACAGAAGTTTGTTTATTGAAATTTAATTTTTCAGTGATTTTGTTTAATAATTAGGGTAGAGTGCATTAAACCCATGTATTATTTTCTCTCTCTCAACTAACCCTCCTGAATTACATTTTTTACACAAAATTCCATAAATTATCCAAACTTTTACAATTCACTCAATTCCGTTATAACACATTTAGTTAAATTAAGATAATTTGCACTCAAATCCCTGAGGTTTCGGTCAATTGCACTCGCCCCCTGAGATTTTATTTTTCTTGCAATGACACCCCCTAAAGGGGTGAAGACCCCATAAAATGACTCTTGTGCCATTGCTTTAATGTAAAAGACATGTTAGCTAAATTAATGGACCAAATAACCCTTGTGTCTTAAGCTCAATTTGAAAAAAAATTCAAGTACGTTGGATACAATGTTTTTTGAAATATTATCATATTTCTTTAAATTATTTTTTAAAAATTTTCATTTTTGTAATATAGGCCCCAAAAGTTATCATTTTTTAATTTTTCCCTAAAACTAATATTGTGACATTTTACATTAAATAATAATAATACACTTTATTTATGATTATATTTTTTTTTTTGTATTTTAGAATGTGATACATGTATAAAATATTTGTGAGCTCATATAATTTAATTTATTTTGTAAATAAATAATATACAACTCTTACAATTTAAACAAGTAGTAATACATTTTAATTATAGTTTTTGTTGTATTGTAAGAGGTGATAAATATATAAAAATGTTACAAATGGTTTATAATTTATTATTCTTTGTGTAAAATTAATTTAAGCCCTTACACTGTCAAATAATAACAAACTTTACTTATCGTATTTTTTTATATTTTTATAAAAATATGACAAATGGTTTATTATTTATTAATTTTTTTGTAAAGTTAATTTAAGCCCTTACACTTTAAATAATGTCAAACTTTACTTATTATAATTTTTTATATTGTAAAATGTGATAATAAATCGAAATATTAGAGTGTCCTTGTGTTTTTATTAGTAGTATATAGATAGATAGATAAATATACAGATTTTTGTATTTTAAGTTATATTATTTTTCTTTGCCGAAATATATTTGTCTTATATCTTTACTCTATATCTTATGAAATATCCATTAGAGTTACATTTCAATTAATGTATATTAATTAATTAATTTTTTTAAAAAATGAAAATATTTATAACCCCTTGTCGTATATCTTTACTCTATATCTTTTGAAATATTCATTAAAGTTACACTTCAAGTAATGCATATTAATTAATTATTATTATTTTTTAAAAGTATTGAAATATTTCCAACCCCTTTTCTTTTACTCTATATCGTTTTGACATACTCCTTACAGTTGCACTTCAACTAATACATATTAATTCATTAATTTTTATTTTGAAGAAAATGTTTGGAAATATTCTCAACCCCTCACATTTTAGAATAATTGTTATATATATACATTATATGGTTTTCATCTTGGGGCATGGAGGTAATTTCACCACCTAGATATTTGTCTCATGAAATAGGGGAGACAACACAAGGGCATTCCGGTCATTTCTCTCATTCAGGGGGTGTTATTGCAAGGAAAATGAAATCTCAGGGGGTGAGTGCAATTGACCGAAACCTCAGGGGATCTGAGTGCAAATTATCTTAATTTAACGAACGGTGTTATAACGGAATGGAGTGAATTGTAAATTTTTGATAATTCAAGGGGCCATCAGTTAGTTCAGGGGGGTTAGTTGAGAGAGAGAAAATAGTTCAGGGGGGTTTAATGCACTTTACCCTAATGATTATTATGGAAGATAATAGAATGATTGCATAATTTTTATTTTATTTTTCCTCATTTAGTTTAGTTTTTTTTTTTTTTCAGAATAAGTTGGAAACTTATCTCAAATCATTGAATTAAGCATTATTGCAAAGAAAATAATGGAGAAAATCCAAATCACTTAAATAAGTTAAATTAAGCATGTTTTGGTGCTCAAGAAATCACATACAACATTACATTGGGATGAGCCAAGCAATATGTCCATTGGGGCTTCAAAGTGAGTGCCCTAGAGGTAAAGGTCCTAAAGGACCAACCTTAATACAATTTTCAGAGAGTGTGACCCCTAATTCTATATCACATCTTCTTAATGATCATCACATATATGTTTAGACTTGCATCTTATGAAGCCATTGACTTTCATGTGGTCTGCCAAATTACTTTCACACCCCTAACAATTGATATTGGGACTCATTTGGCTCTCTCTCCCTCACACGGATAGTGTAAGACTCGGATTATATCCGTGGTCCTGGCCCCAACGGACCCAGTAGAACTTGAACATGACACCTGATGCATCTTGAAGTACCACGTCCCAAGTCTTTTCCAAACTAGATATTGAATTCATCGTTTGACAATTTGTGGTTGACTTAGCAACGCGCTGACATGCTTATACTAGCAGGATGAGTCTGACTGGCCTGCTGTTGAGGTATTGCCTTCTTATGGAAGAGGAAGAGATGCCCCTGGAGGAAGGTATAGCAGTCTCATTTTCGGAACTAACCTCACGGATGTAGTGATTACAGGTTAGTTATACTTGCCGTCTGTTTGATAACTCAATTCAGTATTTATCTTTACGTGTTTGTGCAATCTCTCATCAGTCATTTCGATTGTGTCTTGATTAAAATGGGACTATTTTTTTTTCCCGCTGCCATTTCTAGGCGGTAACGGAACAATTGATGGGCAGGGTGCATCTTGGTGGAAAAAGTTCAAGGCAAATGAGCTGAACCTGACTAGGCCTTACCTAATAGAAATCATGTACTCAGATAATGTCCAGATTTCTAATCTTACTTTGATCAACTCTCCATCTTGGAATGTCCATCCCATTTACAGCAGGTCAGTCCCTTCCTCTATAAGCAACTTAGGCATATGCAAGGTTCGCCGAAATGGTATCGGTCGCTGTAATGGTAACGGTATCGGTGTAACGGACTCGGGTCAATATCGGGATTACTTAACGGGACTCGGTTATCGCAATCGTGAATTTTTTTAAAATCTTGCACATCTTACCCAAAATGTTCTAATTGAATACTTTTGGCAACATGAATGAATAAAGATGATTTTTTGGTAGATTTAAGTGAATTTTATTTAATTTTTTTTTTTTCAAATCAATATAAAAAAATGAGTTATTAATAAATCTAATAATATCTTCGTTATTTCAATGTTTATGATATACTTGTTATGATATTATTAAATTAATTTTAAATTTAAATAAATAAAAAATTGAAATCATAAAAAATATAATTTATTTCCACCAATGCAAAATAATTTAAAAAAAGGTACATGGTTCACCACCAAAATGAATTTCATGGTGGATATTGTTGCTTTGGTTGGGGTTCATGAAATGATTGCCAATTTTGAGCTGTATCTTTAGTAGACATTTGATTCATCATTAGTAGATCATCTTCTTTTCGTAATTAATAAAGATGATTCTGACCCTAAGTATATCCCAATGAATTATTAGACTGATTTGTCGTAACGGCCGGTTCAGGTGTGGGAACCGGCCCACACCGCTATAACAGCCCGTAACGGTAACGGACACTCCAAAAAGCGTTACGTAACGGTCGTTACGGCGAACCATGGGCATATGTGATATATATATATACACACATATATATGTGCACATTGTGACATCCTTATTCTCATACTCATTTTTGTTAATTTGATCAAACTTGAAAATGCAGGAATGTAATCATCCAAGGGCTGACAATCCTTGCACCAATAGACTCTCCTAATACCGATGGAATTGACCCAGGTGTGTATGTCATCAGAAGTGTCTCCTCTGATAAAGATCAATATTTGGGGATATAAAACTGAACAAAAAAAAAAGGAGAAACTTACATATTTCTGCGTTACAGAACTTATTTTGTTAGTTGAGAATATTAGCTGTTTTAAACTTCACCACTAAGAAAATGGGGCAAAAACTAAATGAAAAAAAAAATCATCTTTTTTATTTCAAAACCATGTTTTAGAGTCTGAAACTCCCATTTCTATATCACAAAATACTTGTGATGCTATAAAATTGCAATTTTATTCAGTTAAAAAAAAATCCACTATGCCTAAAATAGTATTGGAGGCCATTCCCAACAGTGTCATAGACTTGTTTGTTCTGAACTATTTGAATTTTGTAGAAAATTTCTCATGAATATGGCTAGATCATTACTATTTTCACAATCTAAGTTCTACTTTTCTCTCTTGTTCTTCAGATTCCTGCACAAATACTCGCATCGAAGACTGTTACATAGTCTCAGGGGATGACTGCATTGCAGTAAAAAGTGGCTGGGACCAATATGGTATCAAATTCGGAATGCCAACGCAAAATCTAATCATCCGTAGACTCACATGCATTTCCCCGGACAGCGCTGTTATTGCTCTAGGAAGCGAAATGTCAGGTGGAATACAGAATGTCATGGCGGAGGACATTACTGCCATCAATTCTCAGTCTGGCGTACGAATCAAAACTGCTCGGGGAAGGGGAGCTTACCTGAAAGACATCTACGTCAGACGTTTCAATATGCATACAATGAAGTATGTTTTTTGGATGACAGGTGATTATAACTCACACCCTGATGATAAGTATGATCCTAATGCATTTCCTGTCATCAATGCAATAAATTACAAAGACATGGTCGCGGAGAATGTCACCATGGCTGCAAGACTTGAAGGAATTAAGGGAGATAATTTTACCGGAATATGCATTTCGAATGTGACAATTAAGTTGTCTGAGCATCCAAAGAAAGTGCAATGGAATTGTACCGATATTGAGGGAGTTTCGAGCAATGTGACTCCGAAGCCATGTGACCTGTTGCCTGATACAAGCAAGGAATGCGCTTTCCCTGATGATAAGCTCACCATTGATGATGTTAAGTTGAAGATTTGCTCAAGCACCTACGAGTAAGAAACTGCAATTTTTTCGATCTCACTACCTAGATTGTTTATATGATTGGTAACCATAACCTTTCTGGTGGCTTTATAGGATAGGTAACCATAAATATTCTGGTAGTAAGGTATACGTAGAAGATAAATTTATATGAATCCTTCTATCTTTAGTTGTCGGAATGATGACACCATTTCGGTAATAGAAGGTACAGTGAACAAAATTAAAATTTCTGCAAGGTTCCATTTTGTTTTCAGATAATGCAGAAAAGAAAAAAAAGAAAAAGAAAAAACATTGGGTCATCGGGATTATCATCTAGTGATCACTTTACTGTCAATCAACTGATCTCAATCTAACGGTAAAGGTTTCAGAATAGGGAATCAGGAAAAGAAGCTGAGAAAACTAGCAAGGGGTAATGTTATAGCTGCAGATTTTGCAGGCTCAAAAGAAGCTGAGAAAATTAGAAAACATGGACTTAAATGTTGCAGATTCGGAGGCTCGAAAGTTTTAATACAAGCCTTGATGTCGATGTTTTACTCAATGTATTATGAATAAAAAGGTGATTCGCATTAATCTATATTGATTTATTAACTTCTAAGAAGATACATTGTGCACAAGTTTCAGTTTAGGATGATACATGAAGTCCCTCTGTTAACAAAATATGTCACATAGGGAATAGTATGGGACAGCGTTGAGTCCATTTATGAAGACAAAACTGAAGAATGAAAAAGATTCCACAAAACCATTGTCTTTTTCACAGTAAAAGATCAGATCTTTGTATGAATAATTAAGATTCTCCATGGTGATATATATGGATGCACTCTCCACTATATGTTTAATTTTGCCCTTATATTTGTACCTCAAACGACAGTCTGACGATTCTTCTATTTAGTTATGAATGAGATAGAAGTTGAGAAGAATTAGTTGTTAGTGCATAAAATTAGAAGTTAAACTATGTCCTATCTATATGAAGAATCGATTTTTCTTACATCACTGCGTAACAAGTACTAATTTTTCAATTTTATGACAGCTCTAGTGACAAAAGTTCTTTCAGCAACGCCAAACAGGCCCTAAGTTGGACGAAATCCGTTGTATGGTGTCTTCTTCTTGGGTGGCTATACTAAAGACGTCATACCTGGCTATACAGTATGTTTTCCAACTTTCTCCTTTCATAGGTACCTTACTTATTTCAATATTTTTATTGGGCAATACAGAAAAACTGAAAGCAGAGTACCTTTCAGAAAATGTATATAGTTCCACTGCTATATGTAAATAGCATCAGAAAAATTATGAATAAAAGGTGCCTCATATTATTCTATATTCCTCAGTTAAGACAAATTGTGCTCAACTTTGGCACAATGTCTAATATGAAAGAAACACTATGGTCGTGAAATGAATCCATTATATTCATCATGACAAAATAATTTGGGACAAATCTTTGTTGACTATACTGATAAAAGATGAATGATTCCCCAAACTGATCGATCTTTTATCGTAACAGTATAGACATATCCAAATAGATAGATTCTGGTATCTTGGTTCGGTTTTCTTCGTAAGAGTTTCTAGTTTTCATGAGCCGAAGACTGTTTCGCCCCTTTATTTGTACCTCAATTGACAGCATGATGATTCTATTCTGTGGAATCACAGGGTGAAGTCTCTGGGAGAATACATTTTTCCTGCATGTTGAAAAATAGATATTAACTATGAATGAATAGAAGCTGGACATAATAGTAATTACTCTGTATGTTAAAACATGATATTTCTGCTATGTGAAGAAACAATTGTTCTTACATCAATGAGTAACAAGTCGCGTGGCTCGAGCATGTGGATCACATCTCCCATGCTAGGCCTATTTTCTGCATCCGGATCAACACAGCGAAGAGCAATCAAAGTAATTCGCTTGAGATCGATCATGGAAGGCGTCTCAGGCAATTTAGGATCTGGTATGAAATGAATTTGCTGGTTTGCTACCATGGCCTTAAACCAGTCAACCAAGTGTACCTGCAAGAAAAAAATATGTTTCAAACGCAATATTTATTAAAAAAATTTACGAGAAGGGTTCAAAAGTTGGAGCCTACTTGGTTCAATTTTAGGTCGAGAATTGGAAACTAGAAAACTAAACAAAAAGTCTGCTTGGTTGACCTTTCTGAGAAATGTTTCCTAAAAACTCTAGTTAAAAAATGGCTTGTTTCCGGAGAACTGTCTTTTATAGTCATTTGAAAATAGTTCTTGAGTTATTATTAGGGTTCTGTGTTTTCCGAGTTGTTCTAAACTATTTTGTCAGTGACAGACCAAACAAGTCCTTGGCATTTCAGGAATAGTGTGACCTCTAATTCAGTTCCACAGTATTCTATCGCGGTCTTCCCGGATACAATCTCCATGACAAGTACCCCAAAGCTATAAACATCACTCTTATCATTCAAAACACCAGTTGCAGCATATTCTGGTGCTATATACCTACAAAATACACAGAAATTAAGTTAGTTGATGAAGCAGTCAACACAAACTTACTGATTATATATTTTCAACACATAACTGACCCTGACATTCCCATCAAAGCTGTGGAAGTACCCCATTCGGAACCTAATAGTCTAACGATACCAAAATCCGAAATCTTGGGATTCCACTGGTGATCAAGCAGTATGTTTCTTGATTTTATGCGTCCATGGACGACCTTTGGTTCGATATCCTCATGAAGGTAGGCCAAGCTGCAGGAACAAATTACTCACGGGTGAGAATGATAATCATCTCCGGGAAGAGGAATAGCATAAATCTGGTTTTCGGATCAGACAACACACCCTTTTGCGACTCCTAGGATAATGTCCATTCGAGTAGTCCATGCTAAAGTACTCATGTGTCCTGTCCATCCATGGATCCACCGGTGCAGGTTGCTATTGTCTATGTACTCGGACACAAGCAGGCTAAAGAAAAAGAAAAGATTGAAACTTCAAATCCTCAGTGTTGATACATATAACATGGAAATATCTATATATGTATGTATAGTTGTATACATTGTGGGTAAGTTATGGGGAAAAGGAAAGAAGGTACCTGTAATTTCCTTCATTGCAGTATCCAAGCAACTGCACCAGATTTCTGTGTCTAATGGACTTAATTGAATCCACTTCAAGAACAAAGTCCACATCTTTAACACTGAGAGATCATTAGTTTCATGAATAGTTGAGAGGAACATCACACAATAAATTTAAGAGCAAGTTTTTTACAAACTTAAAATATTTACAGATCAGTGTTTCATATGTCATTTTTAGATGTTCATGTTTTAATCCCGTACACTAAAAACAAATAAGAAATATGTAAACAAATTAGATAAACTACAATTTGGTATATGAAAAAAGCATTTATACTCCAAACCAGAGAAGATTAGAACTGTATAAACCTATGCGCGCACACAACTCTTTATAAATTGACTACCTTATGCTATATATTTTAATCAGATATGCCTATTTTAATTCAATCAACTTTAAACCCCTTGAAAACACCTTTATCATATCAACATACATACACATATATATATATACATTAACCATATCATTTTGGCCTTCTAATTCAGCATCTATCCACTAAAACAAGTTAAAAAACCACTTAGCAACAAAACAAAAAAAAAAGAATGTTAGAAAACTAGGCCAAAACTAACACCAATTATCACATGGATTTCAATTATGTTTATATATATATATACGTGTGTGTGTGTGTGTTTATGTGTGAATATACCTGTTACATACCAACTGCTTGACAGCAACTCTCGTGGCATCTAACAAGAGCCCCCTATAAACAACCCCATGCTCCCCACTCCCAATCACATTCCCCTCATCAAAAACATTTGTTGCCACCTCAATTTCCCTAAGCATGTACTGGCACGCCCCGACCGCTCCCAAATCCCCCACATTACTATTCTTTGTCTTCTCCGACCACTGATCCGACACCATCATCAGCTTCTCCGCCACCCCACCGCCGCCACAACCCATCTCCACCACCGACGCATTGCGCGACAGCAACCTCCTGTCTAATGAAGAGGCACTGTAAGAAGTCGGAAAATTGTTCGGAACAAAACACTTTTTTGGCGGGTTAAATTGGGGGTTTCTTCGTCTACGGAAACAGAAAGTGCAGTAGAGAGACAGGGAGAGGAAGAGGAGGAGAGAAATGGAGAGGGAGATGATGATTGTGATGACTACCCATAGTTTGAGGCTGAAAAATGAGGTGGGTTTTGAGAGATTGGTAGTGAGAGTTGAGATTGATGATGGTGGCATAATTGGGAGGACTATTTGATTCAGATGGAAATGGCGAGTGTTGAGATGTGGAAGAGCAGAGTAATTAGGAGTTTTAGTTGTGTTGGGACTCTCTTCTGTTTGTTTGAGTTGGTAAGTTTTTTTTTTTTTTTTCCTGAAGTTTGTAAGTTAGTTAGTCTAGTAACTAAATGCTTGAATAGCGGGAAGAGGTTGGGTTATGGTGTGGAGGATTCCACTTTATCCTATATGAAGCTCTCTAATAGAATAAAAAAAAATTTTATTTTGGGTTTTTAATGATTAAACTTGAGAAAAAATGAAATAATTGCAAACTCAGTAGAATGAGAATTTGATTGTTTAAGAGACCATTTTTGGTGATGAAAATGTCCTATTACGTTACAATACATATTTTAATCAAATATTATGTTACGTTCAAAAAATGAGAGTTTCATGTCATGAATTTTTATGCCATCTTAAATTCGAATGAAAAAGATATTAGAAATATATGGATAGAGTGTTAGCTACACCGAAGCATTATCGGCCCTTAATAAGTTGTATTAAAGTATGACCAATTCTAAAACCCTTATACATTATTTGAAATTCATTTTTGTTTATGTCCATGTCTAATAAGCACAACGTAGGTGAAAGATACTAAATGAGATTCCATCGACCTAGAGTCGGTCCAGCCACAAGTAATAGTTTGATTTTTTTATTCTTGGTTATTTTTTATGTACATTTTTAAAAGGCATATTTATGAAATTAGATGAGCAAACAAATGGAAAGAAGATTGGTTTAGCTTAATGAAGTTGTCAATTGTTGTTGAATACTTTTTTTTTCTTTTTCTTTTTCGTCTTTACTTAAATCATAGCATCGTACAAGTGCGTGTGGGTTTGTGTGTTTTCATATATGAAAGAAATACTGATATATTGTGGTAAAGATGGTAATAATTCTTTTTTGTTTCTTCTGTATTTTATCGTACATCTTTACAAGCATATCTATAAAATATTTGACAAGTAGAACGGAGAGAATGTTAAGAGGATGACTAATATTTAAAATGTCACATGTAGGTAGACCTGTCAATGGATTGGATTTTGATCCGAATCCGATTCGAATCCGATCCGATTAGTCGGATTTGGATTGTAAAAAAAATCCGATAACCCGAATATGATCCGAATCCGATAATCCGATTCCTTAACAAATTGGATTTGGATTAGCCTAATCCGATCCGATAATAATCCGATCCGATAAAATATACATATATATATTTATATATATGTGTATATATTTAATATTGTACATGTATATAAATATTAGTTGTTAATTATTTTATTATTTATTAATAATGATTGATCATAAATACAATTATTAAAAGTGTGAATAATTTTAGTATTTCAGTATTTATTGATTTTTGTATTTTTTTAATTAAATATTCGGATCAGATATTCTATAATGAAGAAATTCGAATATGAATTAATTAAGTGAAAATCTGTCGAATTATCGGATTCGGATCGCGGATTGAGAGTTTTTGTCATCCTTATCAATAGACTTATCAATAATCCGATTATGATCCGAATCCGATCCGAATCCGATATTAACCGGATATGGATTGAAAATAAAATTCGATAATCCGATTAGGATCCGAATCCGATAATCCGATTTCTTAACAAATTGGATTTGGATTTAACTGATCCGATCCGAATCCGATCCATTGACAGGTCTACATGTAGGGATGCACAAAAAAAAATTAAAAAAATGTGAAATTGTAAAATCGGTCCAAATCAAACTAAACCGGTGTTTTGGTTTCGGTTTTCAATTTATTTGGTTTGATTCCGGTTTCAGAATGTTTGGAACCGAACCGAGCTAAACCGGATTAGATATATATATATATAAGTCACCTGTACAAATAAATTTTATTCAATAAAATTTAAGTTCACACAGGCTTATAACACCAATTAAATACATATTAATGTCTTAAATAAAATCATAATTTTACCCTAATTGTGTTATAACATTCAACAAAAATATCACACGCATATACATAAAAGTCCTATATTTTATTTCCTCTCTCATCTCTCACATAATCACATCCACTTTTCATCGGCTACCATAACCCCTCTCCTCAGTCACCATCGGCTTCGGTGTTTGGTACAAAAAGTTTGTATTTCTCTATATTTTATTATTTTTGTCTTTGTTATGAAACAATCTCTTTTAAGATGTAATATTGAAATTCGCTATTGTGATTGAAAGAAGATTCAATACTTATTTAATTTTTTTTCGAATTCGATAATGCTTAGTACTTCCTATTTTGATATTAAATTGATATAATAAAATTATGATTCATATATGTAATATTTATTTTGAAAGAACATTTTGAAGGAACCAAATCGAACCGATCTTGTATGGTTTGGTTTGGTTTGTTTCCTTCATTAATGGTTTCGGTTTCAGATTTTATTTTCAAGAATCCGTTGAGAATGGTTTGGTTCCAAATTTATCAAGAATAGTACCAAACCAAACCGTATGCAGCCCTAGACACAAGTAATTTCTTTGCAATCAGGGGCGTAGCCAGGAAATATGTTTAGGAGGGGCCAAATGTAATTTTTTTGTGAATTTATTTATAAAATATAAAATTTTTAGGAGTAACAAAAGGAATTTTTGAAAAATATTTGGGGGGCATATGCAATTTTTATAAATTTATTTTTAAAATTTATATTATTTTGAGGAAGTAAAGGAAATTTTTAAGAAATTTGGCAGGGGGCATATACAATTTTTATGAACTTATTAATAAAATATATAATTTTTGGAGTAATAGATCCGCCCCTGTTTGCAATCTACATTTGTTATCTTCAATAGGTAAGTCCCAAATGAAATTTTCATAAGATGGAAGCCCAAATTTAATTATCTTTATAGGAAACACCAGTAGGTCCACTAACAAGAAACAATTATAAATACTTAGTATAGAGTTTGTAAAAAAATCAAAAGGTAAAAAATGGCCAACCTTGATTTCTCTTTGGCACATTCTTCCCTTTACACGAGCCCAACCCAAAATGAAAATTTTGCGTCTATAATTCTTATTGAGACCAACAATAATTGACACTATTTAAGTTCATTTTGAAATTTGAAATCAAAACCATTGTTGTTAGGATCGCGATTCTATGGGTAAGATCGATTCTACGATTCTACCATCCAAAACGATCCCAATCCCACAAAAATTGTTCATAGGATAGGATCGCGATCTCATGGAATAGAATTACCTAAAACGATCCTACTATTTGCATGCAATTTAGGACTTTTTAAGTGAAAAAATTAAATTTTGATTGGGCTATCCATATAAAAGGACCAATTTTTTTAAAAAAAGAAACAAAAAATACTTTTAAAACCCAAATTCAACCCAATCTATTTCTATATCTATCAATAGTATTATAAAGTACAAGATCCTTAGAATATTTCTATACATTATTTAATTATTTTAGAATAAAAAATGTTGAATTATTTATTTTTTATTTTATTTTTATATTAATCATTACAAAACTCTTTTGATCTTCCCATTAAATATGTGCATATATATATATATATATATATATCCATAGTTACTATTTATCTATACTCGTTATCTAATAAAAACTAATAACCGGTGTAAACTTATTTTTGGTTTATATTCATCTATACTTTTTGTATTTATTAATTATTTATTATCTCTAATATATATCTATACTTACTTAGTTATAAAAGTGTAATGCATTTTAATTATTTATATTTTTCTCATGTGTTTTAAAATATAAAAAGTGAGTTTTTTTTATTATTAAAAGTATTGGCAGTAAATATTTTGTATTTATTGTTCTTTACTTTATATTACCTAAAAAAAGCCAAAAGGTTCAGTAAATATTTAAAGAAAGTTAACTTTACCTAAAGGAGTACATGTTAATATATACATCTATATATCCATTCATGGATAAGAAATTTGTAAACTATTTTATTCATGTACTTTTGCAGTATTTTAGAAATAATATATATATATATATAACATAACTTTTTATCTTTTTAATTACGATTCTTCCCTCACATGCATTTTGCATGTGGTTTTTTTTTTTGTATACTAAATTATGTATATAATTAATATCATTATTTTTTATTTTATCTTTTTAATTATGCACATGACTTTTATTATTCGTACTATTCTAAAAGTGTGAGGGGTTAGGAATATTTTTATTTTTAAAAAAAATAAAAAAAAACATAATTAATATTCATTAATTGAAGTGTAACTCTAATTGGTATTTCAAAAGACATAAACTAAAGAAATATAGAGTACTACTATATGATAGACCAAATTTATGTAATTACTAAAAAAAGAAAAAATGGGACTTAATTATTCTTATACAATTAGTTATTATGTTTAAAATGATTAAAAAATAATAATAAGAATTAAAGTCTATCAATAATTCTTTAATCGATTTTTTTTAAAAATCTAAGCCTTATATTAATTATGTAATAATACAATAATTTTAAAAATAATAATGCAATAGAAAATTTAAGCTTATATATTATTTGTGTAATGCTTCACAAAATTTACTTTAAAAGTTGTAACTCATATTATTTAGATTATTTGTAGACATTAATTAATACTTTTATGATTAATAAAAAAATGTAATCAAGCTCATGTCTTTGTAATATTTTTAAAATCGACTTTAGAATTATGTTTTTATTATACTTGATGTTTTGAGTATATTTTTGTTTTATTATAAATATATCATTTATTAAGAAATTAATTTAAATTTTTTTATAGCAATATGATAGAATCTTACGAATCATATTTACGATTTTATAATTCTGATTCTATAGACCTCCTAGCGATCCCACCTAGGATCGGTTCCTAACAACCTTGGTTAACAGATGTAATTCTCTTGCAAATTTTAATGGCATCACATATCGACACAACTAGTGAACAAGTTCTTGTCATTCCACAGTGCCTCACCATGGTGAATTGGGAGTAAAGCTAGTTCATCTTAAACCAAATCCCAAAATAAATATTAAAAATTTTCTTGAAACAACCACTGTAACTCTATAAATCCAAGAATTCACTATTGTTCCCAAATTCTCTATAACATTGAAAATATATTTGGTATGGTCTAATTTAACTTTGAGCCACGATATATATTTTTAAAGAGCACTGTACAACCCCTCACTAGAATTCTCCTACTGGTTGGATTAAAGCCACTGGTATGCATTTAGACCATTCATGCTAAGTTCTTTGCCTATATTAAAAAATTACAATATGCAACCCCTACCGTATGGACCACTGGTGTAACTACAAACCTTCAAAACTTACAAACATTCTGAAAATTTACTGAGAAGAGACAATTTTCACCACAACTTTACGTCATCCAGTGTGTCTTACCATTATGGTAACAATGCCCCGAAGCTATGCCCAGCAAAATCGGTGAAGTTTCTGAGTTCGAATTTATCTAATACTTATATGCTTATTTTAGTTTTGTTTCAAGTTGGGACATGTTTGGTGTGTAGGAAACATATTAATGAAAAATATAGTAATATTATTGTTGTTTGTTTTCATTTATTTTATTTTTCAATTTTATCCAAGTAATTCACAAAAATTATTGAATTTTACACCATAAAAATAATTATAATAATAAAAGTATGTCAAATTTGTCAACATAGTACCAATCTATGAATATATGTTGCAGGTTACAGAAATTCTGGTTAATCCAAGACATATATATATATATATATATATATATATATATATATATATATATATATATATATATATAAACATTATATATTAGTTTAGCGTTCCAATTTTCAAATTTATTTTCTTACTCTGATTAAACGGCACATGTCATTCATTTCTGTTTTTTCATTAGTGAAAGCACATAATGCTCTATGGGACTACTTTAAAATTGGGAATCTTAGAAAAGGAATGGTGTACCAAATTTTGAAGTGGACAATTATTTTCAGGAATTCCTTTGAAATTGGTAACCTATTATTTTGAAACTGCCAAAAACCAAAAGGTAAACCCACACTTGCTTTGAAACACAAAAAAGCAGAAGATAAATCTGTTTTCGGAAAAGAGATAGCACAATCATAGTAACAAGTACCAAAGGCCTCATGGCCCAAACGTATCATATCTTTACTCTTAAAGGAGATCAAGAGTTAGTACCTCTGGGCATAAAACCCAAACTTAACGCATCCACATGCACCATAGTCCAAGAAGTTTGGACCTCCCATATCTTTGACCTAATTGGAGATGATCAACTCTCCACAAAATCAGTTGATCACAATACTTCAGCCCCCGAAGGTGATTATGTTTGCAGTTCTAAAGCAATAATTTTGTCTACCATTTGAACCTGATGAGACTTGTGAGTATCAATAATTTTTTTTTTTTTTAAATGTTAAGAAACTCACACACCCACACATGAGCCCTATAAGGCTCGAACCCCTGACCTCTCCTAATTTTGGGGAGGAATGAAAATATCATTAGATCATAAAGTCATTGGTAAATATCAATAATTATTTTCTCTATCGAATAATAACTCAAATTCAACATTTTTGCCAATGAATCCAACAAATTCCATCACTTTAAAACATTTATGCAGCTGTTTCTTAGCTGCTTGCACCACATTTCTTTGCAAATGGTGGCCCTCATCATAGTTAGTGTCCTGGGAAATCACCTATGAGAAAAGGAAAAAAATAGTTAAAACATGCTTAGCCCGTCTTCAAAATTGATTCATACTGAAACAATATAAATTATTGCACAATTCTTCAATTAAATAGATTGTCTATTATTATCTTTAACATATTGTTCGGACTAAAAATAAATCGGCCAAAGAATTGGGCAGAATATATTTTCCGTAAATCGCGGGCGTGCCTAAACCGGTGACGTGGCTCAAACGGTTCAAGATGAACAAATTATCGTCTTTGTTGAACAAATTTGTGAATCATGCGAAAAACACGAGAGAGAACAAAACTCGTGTTTAAGGGTTCTTCTGCCTCAATCAAGAGGACTTTTTATAACCAAGAAATTATACTACGAAAACTGGAATGAATGAATGAAATTTGCAAGACAAAAATTTAAATGGACTGATAAAATAAATATTGAAAGAAAGTAAAATAGACGATGCTATTGAAGCAAAAAGATAAATTTTGGTATTTGGTGCAGAACCCCTAAAATAGAGGTCTTGTTCTTTATTTATACTAAATGCAAAAACCAACTAACAGATAACTCAAACTAATTCTAAGCCTATTAAACAAAACACTAATTTAGATTACAATTCAAATTCCTTTTAAAAGTCTTTAGCAATCCAAAACACTTGGCTGGCACGAAAACTTGATCAAATCTCTAGGCTTCTCTTTGCAGGCCGAAAATACTCTTAGAAGACCATTCCCTTGGCCCAAACAAATTCCATAACTCTTTTGGCCCAATAGTTTGAATCCAATCTCTAATCCAGTTGCTTGGCCCATTTTTTGGCCCAGTCTCAGCCCATTTGAATTTTCGGTTAATGAATTTCGGTCATGTCATCAACTCTTGCTCTTTACTGTATTGGCTCAATAGTGGTGTCAACACATATATGGGCAGTTTAAGTAGTTCTGTGGTGTTTAAAGATGAAATGTGAAACAAATTGCAAAGTATTTCCATAAGAGCATCAACATACCCCGAATGATCCTATTATTAATTATTTTTTTGTTCAAACAATGAAATTGAATTTTCAATTAGTAAGGATGAAAATGAAAAGATTTGGTCCAGCTTGGAAAAAATTTGGGACTATGTGCCTCATGTCACGTCTCACGTTTAATTCTTATTGGGTGCAAACAATTCGTTCCAAATTCGTGTGGGAGGATTGTTTTGCACGAATGATGTGGATTAGCGAGGATACAAGAGTCGGACCCCCTGGTTATCAAATGAAAAGAAAGTGATCAAACAAGATAAAAGCTAGGCCCAAAATCAAAATACACATAATCTAAAAAGCATATACAAACAAGGAGAATAAAACTAAAGATGTCAAAATTTTAAAGCGGAAAGTAAGAGCACTCAACACTAAAATAAAATTTGTACAAACAAGGAGATTGCTCTATCAGTGAAATGCAAGGAAGCTCGCTTTTGGTTGAATATGAATCCGCTTCCAAGGTCAATTGCTTTAGAGTTCTTAATTCAGTAAATCTGGGGAAGAAACGAGTTTCCTGAAGAGTTTAACAAAGAGAACGTAATAACAAAATGTGTTAAAATATATATATATATATATATATATATATAATAAAATAGATATTAACCTCAAAATCGTAACTCCAATACAAGTGTATGCAGCTGAGAGATACAACTCGGTAATTGAGAAAACTTACTTATCATAGATTGGGCAAAGGGACCCCCAGTGATACTTTAGAAAGGTTACACGCAGTTTTGAAACATAAACTTGTTTTTGTAACCACCATAGTCAAATGACAAAAGATTTATCGCTGAAATCTCAATACTTTCCAAACCCCAACAGTAAGGTATCTTTAAATGCTTGTGATGGAAATTTACATCAAATATGCACACATATATATAAATTTCCATGTATATATATCAACATATATAAATAGTAAATTCGGTTACCTCTTGAAGAACCGAACTTTGCGAAAGCTTTGGATCCAACCACTGTTTGTGTCATGACCTTTCTACCTCATCCGATAAAGCGGCTACTAGAGTCGTCTATATAATTTCCACAATCCAAGACCTTGGTTGATGGCTACCAAAGATATCTATTTGGGAGAGAGATAGAGAATTCTATATGGAGAGAGTTTTCCTTAAAACTCAAGCCTATCTTTCTTGCCTTCCTTACACACACCCTCCATCAACCGAATGTTGAATATATATATATTTTATAGATGGAATCATTGCTTTTTCTTTTTTATTCTTCAACCATGTGTTGGAATGATGATTTCTTATAGTGGATGCATGATTGTTATTTAGTGGACACACCACTCATGTCTATTACTTTCAATAATATAGTAAAATAACAAGCCAACAATGTCCAATACAATAATTGACATTTAATTAATCCAATATCTCCCACTCATCCACATAAGGAGAGTTAGTAAATTTTCCATCTCTCATCTCTACCACATCTCTACATACAGGAAATGGATTATGCGACTAAACGAGAAAGAATAATGTAGGAGTACTATATTAAGCTACCATCAACTAACATAGTACATCACTACCAGTAAGTAATCTCATCAATACCCCAAACTATTTTGTTACACCTGATTCATCATTCATTATCCTTCTCAAGACTTATCTCGATGCAATGAATGAATCCCTTAATCGATAATTGTACTCAAGACTATGTTAGGAAACAAATTCTGACAGTGTCGCCCGGGCTATGAGTCACAATACGATAGTGTATCACGAAATTATTTTCCCCAGCCACTCACGTTAATCAAATTGGGCTTAACTGTTTTCCTAGATATACCCCGCAAAACCACATTAATCATAGTCCTTTAGGTACATACTAAAGTAGCATCATCAAGTCCTCTTATCATAACGTAGTTCTAGGTCATAAGGGTATAAGCAGAACCAATACAACATGGTCCTTAGAACTCACACAGTGATGAAACAAGGATACATTCAATCACTTTCTATTGGCAGTCGAAGCACATACAATATGTTTTGTATGCTATGACGGAGCTCCCGCTCAATTGGGCATGTCAAGCTCATATACGGCATACGAATCTCAGTCTAGTCGTTATCTCAGCGCCTAACACAATTACTTCAACACAGTCACTATCTAAACGCCTGTTTGAAGTCTCGCATTTGACTTTTGTCAGGCAACATGAAAAATGTGCTATTATTTCATGTTCGATTCTCATCTTGACCTTTGTCAATGTGACAAATGAAGAATTCTCTATACACAACTAAGAATTTTTTGTCTCATCTTGCTCATTATCTAAACGCCAAGGCAATTTCTCATGTGAAAGAGACAATCCATGCATGTTAACATTCATAAGAAATGTATTATAATATGCATAAAATCATATTCAAACTAAAATGTCATTGAGTGTCCATTACATCAAATCCTAAGTAAACCCATACTCCTTAAATGAGATATGAAAACATCTCTAGGGATAGGTTTAGTCATTGGGTCAGCCACCATATTAGCTGTGGATATATGTCTTAGGACCACCTCTTTTTACGCAACCATATCTCGAATATAGTGGTAATGAATACCTATGTGCTTGGCTTCTCCATGATACTTGGGATCTTTTGCATATGCCAAACTTGTCATACTATCACAAAGAATGACCGTAACATCCTCTTTGTGTGGCGCTAAGTCAAAATGTTGCAAAAAATTTCGTAACCAAACTACCTCTTGCACTGCAACTAAGCAGGTTATATACTCAAACTCTATTGTTGACAGAGTTACACATGATTGTTTCTTGCTACTCCAAGTAACAACTCCTCCTCAAAGAAGAAATGCATATCCGGAAGTGGATTTGCGATCATCTCTATCACCGGCCCAATCAACATCACTGTAACCTTTCAATATCATCTCCCCACCTTTGTAGGATAATATTAGATTTTTAGTGCCTTGGAGATACCGAAAAATTCTTTTTACTGTTTTCCAATGAATAAGTTCAGGGTTACTCTGGAATCTACTGACCAATCCTACTGCAAAGAAAATGTCTGGCCGAGTACACAACATAACATACATCAAACTACCAATTGCACTTGCATAAGGTACTTTGGACATCTCATTCTTTGCTTCATCTGTTTTAGGGCATTAACCTAGATGTAAGTTGCATCCTCTCTATAGGAGTATCTATGGGCTTGGAGTGATGCATCCAAAATCGTTCAAGAATTCTCTTTATATAAGTCTCTTGAGACAAACACAAAAATTTCTTTGAACGATCTCTCAGGATTTTCACCCCTAAGATAGTACTTGCTAAGCCCATGTCTTTCATTTCAAAAGTTAAGGACAACCACTCATTAGTGGCTTCTATCTCCTTCATATTGTTCCCAACAATCAAAATGTCGTCAACATATAATGTAAGTATAAGAATATTATCCTTGGATCATTTCACATACACACAATGATCTTCCTCTATCATCTCAAACTTATGAGACAACACGGTAGAATTGAACCTTTTGTTCCACTGTCTAGATGATTGCTTGAGACCATAAAGAGAACGCTTAAGATGACACATTTTTTCCTCTTGTCCTTTGACTACAAAACCCTCTAGTTGAGTCATATATATCTCTTCATCTAGTTCTTCATTAAGAAATGAAGTTTTAACATCCATTTGAAAAGGTTTTAAATCCATATGCGCGACAAGTGCTAGAACAAGGCGAATTGATGCAAATCTCACCACTGGGGAGAATGTCTCATCATAGTCTATACCTTCCCTTTGGGTATAATATTTCGTCACAAGACTCGCCTTATATCTGTTAATGGATTCATCTGCTTTTCGTTTTACCTTTAAAACCCATTTGGTTCCAATGGCTTTACGTCCAGCAGGAAGATCAACTAACTCCCATACATGATTCTTTCTCATTGAACTCATCTCATCCTCTATAGTATTAATCCATTCCTAATATGCAGGTGAAGAGAGCGCTTCTATAAAATAATTTGGCTCATCTTTCTTCAATGGAGTGCATAAGAGGAAAACATGTATCATCCATTCATTATGAGTAGGTGAAGAGAGCATTTCACTAAAAGAAGTTGACTCATCTTTCTCTAATGGAGTGCATAAGATTGTTTCCTCTTCAATCGCAAATCGACGAGGAGGAACTACTCTACGTTCACTCCTATGAACTTGAGTCTCTTGAGAATCTATTTGGTGACTCCCACTCCCACTGGATTGAAGATTACTATCCTCTTTGACGATCGGATAATAAATTAATTCCCCACCCTCGCTAAAAGGAGAAAAGTGATCTTTGGAGTCTACCATCTCGAAGAGTTCAAAATTCAATTTTGTTTCACCTATTCTTGGGAACTGATCCTCAATGAATGTGACATCGCGTGACTCAATTGTAGTAATCCCTTTATGAGGTTGTTCACCATACATAACATAGCCTTTAGAGCTTTCAGAATATCTTATAAAAACATTCTTATATGTTTTTGGACCAATTTTCCCATACTTACGAGATGTATTGTGAACATAACCTGTTGAACCCCAAGGACGCATATGTCCCAATTCTGGCTTCCTATGATGCCAAAGTTCATAAGAGGTTTTAGGGACTGACTTAGAATGTACACGGTTAAGAATGTAGGCAGCAGTCAATAATGCATCCCCCCAAAAACTAATAGGGAGATTAACTTGCGTTATCATTGATCTAACCATGTCTAACAATGTTTGATTCTTACGCTCTGCAACTCCATTTTGTTACGGAGTATTAGGAATTGTTAATTGCCTGCATTTCCCATTTTATTCACATAGTCCCTTGAATTGGTCTGATAGATACTCGCGGTCACGGTCAGTACGAAGAACCTTTATTCTCTGCTCTATCAAATTCTCAACCTCTGCATGAAAGTGTTTGAAACACCCAAGTGCCTCATATTGGTGAGAAAGAAGATAGACATAACCATAACACGTACAGTCATTTATAAACATGAGAAAATAAGAAACGTCATTCTAGAGGGGAAGTAGCTCATGTAGCCTTACCAAAAGGTTTGCGACTACTCTTTCCTGCCAAACAAGGCTCACATCGGGGCAAGTTAACCATAGTTAGAGACCCTAATAGGCATTTTTTAACTAATCTGGTAAGCCTTTCCTTCCCAATGTGACCAAGTCTTGCGTGCCATAGTTCAGAATCATGATTAACATCTTTACATGTCAAATATTCAGATGAAGAAATCTTATCGCTCAAATCTAGGTGAATTAAATAGTTTATGAGATAACCTTATCCATAAGCAACACCATCCAAGAACATATCCAATTGCTTATCACTTATTTGTAAAGAAAAACCAAGTTTAACAAGTGCTGAAATTGAGACTAAATTATATCGGACACTAGGTGCATAAAGCACATCATGGAATAGTAGTGTACGTCTTGAGCGTAGTATGAGCTGATATATACCAACTCCAAGAACCGCCTCACTAATACCATTTCCCATGAAAATGCTTTAACTACTTATTGGTATCCGATGGTAATCCACAAAACCAACTCGCTCTTGCGTCACATGTTTGGTCGCTCCTATATCTAATATCCACACAGGAGATGAATGAGCAACAAGTACATGTGAGCATACCAAAGTAAATAGAGAGTTTGGTTTAGTAATTACCCTCTTCGGCTAAGTGCACTCACTGACGAAGTGTCCCAGCTTCAAACAATTGAAGCACTTCAGCTTAGACTTATTTTTCTTTACACCACGCTTACCCCTTTTCCATTTGTTGACACTGCTAACACCTATGCTAGCATCTGGTTTCAAGTTACTAGTTCTTCATTTCTTCTTCTGACTACATCCTCGTCTTTTACAATTAGACACACATGCCATATCATTGCCCCCTTGGGCGACAACTGTAGTAGTGCGAATCACCCCTTGGCGCTCCGCTTCTAGTTCCAAATGGCGCGAAATATCATAAAAAGTTTTGATATTTTCATTGTGAGTTAATATTTGCTTCATTTGGTTCCAGGAATTAGGCAAGGAGCGGATAACAACCAGAATTTGTTGTTCATCCGTAAGATCATTTCCAGTAGACTTTAGATCCCTGATCATTGCCGACATCACCCTTAGGTGATCAGGCATTATGTGATTGAAATCCATCTTATAACTTTCAAACTTAAGGGTTAAGGCACGTAGCCTTGTAGCTGTAGTGCCACCAAAAGTAATTTTCAATTTATCCCACATCTTTGAGGCTGTAGGGAAATTCTTAAATTCCCCTATAAGATCATTATGCATGCTGCTTAGCATAGCAAAACGCGCACATTGATCTTTTTTCACCCAATTTTGATAGGATTCAATGTCCCAGCGGTGTTGGGTCGTAGTGCCCTCCTCAGGTGGGGTCATTTCATTGGTTAATGTCTCTAAGACATCTTGTTCATTAAGCAAGTATTGAATTTTCTTATGCCACATGTCATAGTTGGTACCGTCTAGCTTTTCTCCTCTAGTAAGATCAGCAATTACATTCTTTGAAGTCATCTACATTCAAGATGCGCAAAATTACATTTAGCATACATTTCCTTCATATTTGGCTACTAAAAATTCAATTGAAGATATAATTCTATTTTGGCATAATGAGATCGAAAATTTCGCTATGCTCATAATCATCTCCCAATTATGCTAAACAAAAAAATATTCTCAATTAATTTTGCACTAAATAATTATGAATTAAAATACATTTAATTCATCCACATAATAAATAATTATTCATCCACATAATAAATAATCATTCATCCACATGAACTCCAATTGGAGCCCAATTGGCATTCTAGTATTTCGTGCCATGATAATTCTAAATATATGAGTATGACGCGCAATTACATCCCCTTACAAGGCTTCAATAATAAGATACATCACTTGAATCAAATTACATCCCAAATAAGCCTAGTACATAATTCTACTATGAATAAATTGAGGATATCACACCATATCCCATATATCTAAAATGAAATCTTGTTATAACACTACAACTTAAACACGTGTACTAGAATATCAATTCAATAATCCCGTCAATCTTTAAATTCTCACATCCATCCACAAATGAAATATAATTTTCTGATTGTTGGGATTTTCATACTCACCCAAGTGGGAGTAGAGATTGAGTTTCACATTGAAAATAATGATTAGCAAACCAATATTTAATAATGAAAATCATACCTTTGATGCGCGACTTGCAGCATACCCTTACTTTCAACATGCATATAACTCAACAAAATTCTCCAAAACAATAAATTGAATCATATAATCAATTTAATAATTTGCAAAAAAATTTAGGGGATATATCTATAATTTTAGTAAACTATAGGGCCAAAATATAATTCCAGTGAACTATAGGGGTCACTCTATAATTTCAGGAACATTTGGGGATCTAACTGTAATTATAGTATCTAATTACAGTAACATTCTAGAGTCAATATGTAATTACAGGAACGTTTGGGGAGCTAACTGTAATTACAGTACCAATTTTCGAAAATAATCTTCTCTTTATAGAATTTTAAACATTCATATCTTTTAAACCGTATGTTCAAAAAATACAAATTATATATGTGCACGGAAAGCTTTTGAGACAAGGATTCCAGCAATATAATTTTCATGCTTTAAATCGCAACTAGTAAAGAGAAACAAGCAAAACAAGTTTCTATTCTAAAAAACCTTTTATATTTTCTAAAATTCCAAAACTAGGCAATTTAGCATAATAATTTGCAGGACTCTCCCAATATAGATGGAAAATACATACTTGAAAAATTAGAATATCTAGACTTCAATTTCTTAATATTTGATTTTTTTTCAAGTCATAAGCATACTTACACTTAATAAATTTCATAAATTTATTTTAAGCATTCTATAAATAAAACTAGAGGTAAATCTAGTAAACAACAAACATAATGGCTCTGATACCACTGATGAAAATTTACATCAAATATGCACACATATATATAAATTTTCATGTATATATATCAACATATATAAATAGTAAATTAGGTTCCTCTTGAAGAACCGAACTTTGCGGAAGCTTTAGATCCAACCACCGTTTGTGTCATGACTTTTCTACCTCGTCCGATAAAGCGGCTACTAGAGTCGTCTATATAATTTCCACAATCCAAGACCTTGGTTGATGGCTACTAAAGAGATCTATTTGGGGGAGAGAGAAAAAAAGTTCTATATGGAGAGAGTTTTCCTTAAAACTCAAGCATATCTTTCTTGCCTTCCTACACACACCCTCCATCAACCGAATGTTGAATATATATATTGTGTAGATGGAATCATTGCTTTTTCTTTTTTATTCTTCAACCATGTGTTGGAATGATGATTTCTTATAGTGGATGCATGATTGTTATTTAGTGGACACTCCACTCATGTCTATAGGCTTTTTAGATTTACTAGACATGTCGACTCAACAACACATACTTCTTCAAGAACTAGATAGTTTGACCCAAAACTAGGCAGTGGGTGGTTGTGGTGGCGGAGACGGTAGTGGGTACAGAGAAACAAGAAGAATAGTAGATGTATACTTTTCAGATAAACAGAAATAAAATATTTTATTTAATAATTGATTTATGTTTTTTTTTTTTTGCAATTTAAATCTAGGCAGTAAGATGTTTTTATTCCTTTCAACAAAAAATGCTTACCTCTAAATATATATATATTCACATGTTAGCTACTGTTATTTCAGAGGTCAGTTGCTTCATAGGAATCTTGTGGTCAAAGTGATTTTAAGTGTGTTTACTAATAATTTTTACTTTTTCCAAAAAAATCATGATTTTGAATTCTTAGTGCACAAAATAAATATATATCTTTATTTAGTTACAATCTTCTTTCTAACACACATGAAGGGTGTTTAATAAAAAAATTATTTTTCTAATTTTTATGAACCTGAATTATAATATAAATATAGGATTATATTACATAATGTAACAAACACTCAACTAGTTCAACGACACAGTTATGTTTAGAAGATAACGATCAAGACTACAACCTTGTTTGGTTCGTGGTGTGCTTCCGTTGCTTCTACCTCAAAATGCTACAAAATCCTTATTTAATAAAATAAATATGTTTGCAACCCGTGCTATGATTTGTACAATAGTGATATTTTATATTTACGACAAATTTATGATACCAAATATGCTTCAGTTTTTTACTCACAATACTTTACAACAAAGCATTATTTCTATTTTAGTGAAAAGTATAACGCGAAAAACACAGCATGATCCAAACGATGTTAACAACCATCTACTTTAAAATCTTAAGCTTACAGAGAGAGTATAACTTAAATATTTGATCCTGCAACACGCCCCCTCACGTGTGGCCTTCTTTTTGGTCAAACACGTGAAACAACATTTTTTCAAATATGGGTAACGGTGAGGTTCGAACACAGGACTTCTTGCTCTGATATCATGTTAACAACCAGCTACTCTAATATCTGGCTGCGTGAAAGTAAGATTGTAAGGCACCAACAATACTTCGAAACATGGAGGCATCAATGGGATCAGCATCCGAAGAGAGCGATTTATCCTTGATGGCCATTGGCGTGGAAAATATTGAACTCTCAAGCATTTGAGTACGGGAAAGAATATCATGTGTGTATTTGTGTCGTGTGAGAAAAATACCATATGGAAGATACTTTATTTCAACCCCAAAGAAATAATGTAATGCACCAAGGTTTTTATGGCAAACTCACAACTTTGTTGCTCAATTAAAATTTGAATAAATGCATCATTATTTCCTGCAAGGAAAATATCATCCACGTAGACAAGTAGAATTGTAGTGACGGTATTGGTTCGATAGATAAAAAGTGAAGAATCCGCCTTACTGCAAGAAAAGCCAAGATGAAGTAGAAATTGAGAAAGATGATCAAACCACTCCCTAGGTGATTGTTTCCAACCGTATAGTGACTTCTTTAATAAATAAACATGATTGGGTCGTGCCGAATCAATAAACCCCGGCGACTGCGCCATGTAAACTGTTTCCTTGAGGTGACCATGTAAGAAGGCATTTTTGACATCTAGTTGCCGCATCGTCCAATTTTGAGAAAGAGAAAGTGCAATAACAAGCCGAATGGTGGCTGGCTTTACTACGGGACTGAAAGTCTCTTCATAGTCCATTCTAGGAACTTGAGTAAATCCCTTGGCCACTAGGCGTGCCTTAAATCGATCGATCGACCCATCTTCTTTTATTTTAATACGATAAACCCATTTTAAGTATATGATATTAACACCGGATAACCGAGGAACCAACTGCCAAGTGTGATTGTCTCGAAGATCAAGGAGTTCATCTTGTATAGCTGCAACCCACTGAGAATCTTTCAATGTTGTTTTAAGGGTTTTCGGTTCAGGTGGCAACGAGTTTGATGAACCATTGGTTGCAATGGTTGCATAGTCACATAAATAAGTTGGTGGTTGTCAATTGCGAACTGGCCGAGAACTCGTTTCATAATTTTCTTGCTGGAAGGCATCCATGTTGGAGGGAGATATAATCTATAAGTCTTGAGTAGGTTTTGGTGAATTTGAAATGGCAGAATCTGCTAGAGGAGAAATTATAGCAGATTTTGGTGATGAATCAGCAGTAGGATTTTCAGTCAAGTCAACAATATTGTTTTGATGATCTCCTTGATTTTTGGTAGCCATCTGATTATGATTTGCAAGGGTATTTTCAGCACAATTTGAAGAGATCCTGCAAGACAATCGTGATCACAAGCAGTTATGGAAATAGAATTTGAAATTTCAGAATTTTCCATATGTGGTGGTGATGTTGTGTAAGGAAATTTTTTTAATTTCTTTGAATCAACCCACTCATCAATGGTAGGAAATTCTGAAAGAGAATATTCTGGAGTTGCCACTGTCACTTATCTTGGTTTAAAAGGAAAGTTCTTTTCATCGAAAACAACATGTCGAGAAATATACACACGTTTTTGTCTTGGGCTCTAAACAACGATATCCCTTGTGAATCGGATTATATCTAATAAAAACACAGGGATACGTTTTGTTTTGAAATTTTGAACCACCTTGATGCCTTAAAGAAGGAACACCGTAACACCCGCAAGCCACTATAATCTGGATGTCGTTTATAGAGTTTGAAATAAGGGCTCTCATTCTTCAACACAAAGGACGACAAACGATTGATGAGATAAACGGTTGTAGAGAAAGCTTCAACCCAAAGAAACAATGGTAAGCTGGCGTGAAATAACATAGTCAGGCATGTCTCGACTATATGTCGATGATTTCGCTTCACTACTCCATTTTGTTCCGGAGTGCCGGGACAAGAAACATGTAATTCAATTCCGTAACTTTGAACGTGGTCAAGAAAAGCAATGGAACCAAACTCACCCCCGCCATCACATTGAAAGACTTTAATTTTCCGATCAAATTGATTCTCAACTAGTCTTTGAAACATGACAAAAGTATCAAAGAATTCAGATTTTCTTTTTAGAGGATACAACCATGTAAATTGAGAGAAGTCGTCAACAAATACTGCATAATATCAAAAATTTTGATTTGAGGCTAAAGGTGCAGGCCCCCAAAGATCACAATGTATCTTATCAAGTGGAAACTTTGAGATTTTATTGCAACTATTAAAAGGTTGTTTACAACTCTTGCTCATTTGAAAACTAACACAAATGACAGGTTTAGTTACCAATGGTTGACATTAATGACTTTGTTCTCCTTTAGCAAGGCTAACCACCTTGAGTTGGGATGTCCAAGCCGTTGATGCCAGATTGACGATGATGAACCACATTTCTTTATTGCACTCAAAGCTTCATGGAAAATGCCATCTAACGCATATAATGTGCCCTTCTTATGCCCCCTCGCGATTATCCTCTGGTTTTAGTCCTTAACAAGAAAGCCAAAAGATGTAAACTCAAAAATACAAGAGTTATCTGAAGTGAATTTTTCAACAGAGAGCAAGTTCTTTTTCAATTCAGGAACTACAAGAACATCATTTAGCACAAAATTCCCTTATTTAGTAGAAACATTTGCATTACCAACATGTGAAATTGACAAACCGTTTCCATCACAGACATATATCATATCATTTCCAATATACGGTTCTATTGAAGACAAATTACCTGTATTATTTGTCATATGTGAGGTAGCTCCGGAATCAACATAAAATGACGGATCATTTCCATCATTCAAAGTGAGGGCAGTGAGGGCTTGCAACAACTCTTCGGACTGATATGAGTAATCAAACCTATACCAATAATCAATAGCAAAATGATTCATTTTTCCACAAATCTAACAAACAATTTTACCGCCATTATTTGAAGTGTTTGGATGTTGTTGCGATGGTTGTACTTGTTTTTGTTGGTTCATCGCATTGTTGTTTGGCAGATTCAAAGTTGAATTGCATTGGCCACCATTTTGATTATTGTAGCGACCAGCCTGCGTAAAGCCCTTGCCGTGAGAGTTGAAATAAGCTCTGCCACCACTACGTCCACCTCGACCATGACCACATTGGCTAAAATAGACTTGTGCATGCTCAATGTAAGTTTTCGTTTCCTCCTTTTGTGAAGCAAGAGTTTGTTCATGGCCTTGCAGTGCCAAAACAAATTGATTGAACGATAGATATGGCGCCTTGGTGAGCATGATTGTTCGAAAGTCCATATATTGGTTTCCTAAGCCGCGGGAAAATTGAAAGACTTTATCAAGATCTGAAATCGGCTTCTTGATGACTACGAGATTATCGCAGATGTTCTTGAATTCTTTCAAGTATTCGCCAACGGATCGAGACCCTTTTTCTGATTCCCATGAGCATGCTTTTTAGGTTTCCTTCTTTCTCAATGGTAACCGGAAGAAGTTGTTGCTCGAATGATGTCCAGACTTCAAACGCGGTGTTGGCCTCTTCAAAGATCATACTGAGGACGTCTTCTTTCATGCTTCCAAGAAGCCAAGAAGTCAGCAATCCGTCGTTAGTCATCCAAAGCTGATAACGTGGATTTGAACTCTTATTGCCCTTTTCATCCTCAATCTCCTCTGTCGGTTTATCACCCGTTGTAAGATGATGATAAATACCAAGGTTGCGGACTAATGGAATGATTTGGGAGCGCCATAGGAGGAAGTTTATGGTGCTCAGTTTGACAGAGATCAAACTAGAACATTGATGGAAAACTTGGATATTGAGTTCAGATTCTTCCTTTTGAAAAGAAGAAGAAAGTGAAAACATGATTTCTAGGCTTACAGGTATTAGCTTTGATACCATGAAAACAACCAACTACTCTAAAAACTTAAGCTTATAGAGAGGGTGTAACTTAAATATTTAATCCTTCAACAAACGAGAGCTACGGTAATCGCATGCGCCAACCTTTTCCAAGATACTGGAACGTTAATGAACCAAGATTGTTAGAATCGAGATTTTAAGTAGGATCATTGGTGGGTTGGTATTATTTTTTTAAAAAATAATAATAATTAAATATTAATTCTAAATTCTAAATCATGTTAGATTTTTCAAAATTTTCTAATATATTAATTGGACCTTTAATTATTTTCTCATAAGTTCGGGTCATATATTGGAATATTGGACAAAATGATTCAAAGCAATAAAGAGAAGTTTTGGTGATTAAAGCCTAAAGGAAGCCGTTTCATTTTATATGAAATGAACAATTTTTATCTTTTGTTAAATATTAAAAGTTTCATTTCTGTTAATTTTGTAGCTTTTGTTGAAGAAAAAAAATTATAAGTTCGCATATAGAGCATGCAACATCCACTATCATTCATTTTTTTGTCAGAACAAGGGTATGACTTCACACCACCGTTATGCTCCTATCAATCACTCCAAGGTTAATGTGTGGGCTAATAAACATTGTCCTTTTAATTCGGTGTATTTGGATTAAATTATTATCTTAATTTCACTATTAATTGCTTACGAGGTAAAGTGTCCCAACTTGAAGGTCAGAATTCGAGTCACACACACACACACACACATATATATATATATATATATATATATGTTATTTCAAAACTAATAAGTAAGACAGTATTAATATTGTTGGTAATACTGTTGGAAATTATGCCGTAAATTCCTATTATAATAAAGATTCTATTTTAAAGTTGTATTCTATAAGGAAATTTTTTATTAGAGAAAAGTCTTGTTCTTTTAGGAGTTGTAATCATTGTTCAACAAGGAGGTTTTTTGTTGAGACTTGTGAGATTGATAAAAATGTAGCCTCATTTCAAGTTTGTAATTGGTATCAAAGCCTTGTAACGAATCAAGATGGAGGATTGTAATCAAGTAAGTTTTTATCTTTGAAGTACTTATATTTGTTATTATCTTTGAATATCTAGATTGTTTGGATATAAATCTCATATCTATGTTACTTAATCTCTTTTATGTCGTTTATGCTTGTTGGTTCTAGGCTTTGTTATGATAATTTGTAACAGAAATCTAGAACCCTTATTCAAACATGACAGAAAAATTTGAAGATATGAAATGTATTTGTACATGGTTAAACAAAGAACAAACTGATTACAATCACTGTATTCATATAAACAAATATGATGAAACTAATCTAAATGAGATAAGTTCAGGTATAAATATGTTAATTGATTTAGTAAGCAACTGGACAAAAAAGCTCCAGAAAAATTCTGAAAATATTGAAAGTTCTTTTGACTGTATACAACAGGCAATAGAAATTATTAATGATAAAATTAATAATCTTCAAAATCTATTAAAGATTACTACAACATAAGAAGGAAAAACCGATCTTCTTGAATTAATTCAAAAAATAATTGAAATTCAAAATAAAAATTTAATTAATCTTTATCCAACAAAGGATAAACCAAGTATCTCAAGACAAGGACTTTATTATGGTACCATAAATATGGTAAAACCCTCAAAAATATATAATTATCAAGAATATAAAAACGTGGTTGAAATTCTTGATTATTGGAGAACAATTTATAAAGATCCAGATCCTACAGTAGAAGAAAGAGATCACATAATAAAACAAATAAATACAACTTCTTCACAAAATGAAGATTTATTAATACATTATAATTATCAGATAACTCAATCTGATAGTGATACAAAAAAAGAACAAATAAATGCTCTAAATAATGAATCAGACTCTGATTCTTTAGTAAATGAAGTAATAGACAGAGAAATGATAGATCTACATAGATCCCCTAAGAGAAAAGCCTCTTCTGAATTATCACGGGAACAAATCCATAATGAATACCCCAAATTAGTTGAACCAAGTCAATTCGCTGAATCAAGTAATCCTCCTGAACCACATGAAGAAATTCAACCTATAAAAAATGAAATAGGTGAATCAAGTGAACCTAAACCAATCTATCATCGTAGAGATGATTTAAAGAAAACAAGTGTTGCTCAACATGGTCTTTATTTAGATCTAACACATGTACCTTTTAAAGATTATGAAAAGGTAATAAATAAGTGGGCACAATCAATGTCCATCTTAGTAACCAATTATCAAGCATCATGGACAAAAGAAAAATTTCTTGACTATCTAGCAGGAACCTTACAAGGTGATTGCTTAGAATGGTTAAAACAATGGGATCAAACAGATCAGGGAAAACATGAGAGAAGCTCTCTACTAGCAAATTTTAATACTTTTGATTGCATACTAAGAGGTTTTGCAACAATAATTAAAGAACACTTATGTGACTTTGCAGGAGAACAACATTTGCAAGATGATGCAAAATATACATTATCAAAAATAGAATTATGTAATATATGTGATTTTGAAGAATATTTAAAATTGTATAAAAAATAATTTTACAGATTAAATCCCCCAAACCATGAAATGTGGCTTGAACAATTTTTTCATAAACTCCCAAGCCCATGGGATGAATTAGCTTTTAAAAATTATCCTGAAACATATAAAAAAATTAGGAAAAACTGATAATTTGGGATTTAGAATAAACTATGTCCTACGCTTAATAAATTCTCGATGTTTAGAAATACAAGTGAGAGCTCAGGTAAAAAGCCAAATAAATAATAACAAATAAGGAAGAAAATGTTGTGATGACATCCTCAAAGAAAACTGGAAGGTTTGATGTAAACCACAATATTATAATTCTAAGAAAAGAAAACTTCGATGGAAAAAATGTAATAAAAATAAATCATTTTCGAAGAAAAGAAAATATATTAAGAAAATGAAAACATCTTCTAATTCTAAACTAGAATATAAGAAAAAACATTGTCGTTGCTTTATCTGTGATAAAGAAGGTCACATAGCACCTAATTGCCCTCAAAAAGGAAATAAAATGATAAAATTCATTGAAGAACAACAATTCGAAATTTGTTATAGAGAAGAACTTTTTGATAAAGATTCAATCCTTTATGAACTATCAAGTGAAGATGAATCTGATTCTGATTCTGAATCTGAATTAGTATTCATGTTAAATTTTGAGAGTCATGAAAATGAGCTAGAAAAAACTAGCCTCTGATTAGGCGATGTTATTGGAGAAGAAATATCTTTTACCGCAGAACAATAGGAAAAGATGAATAAAATACAAAAAATAAAAACTGAAGAAATATATAAAACTTCAAATTTTAAATTATTTTCTGCTAGAATATTTGAACAATTTAGCGGAAACACATCTGCTAAATATACAACAAAAGGCATAGCAAAATTACCACTCTTTAATAATGAAAAATTAGCTCGATGGAAAAAGAAATTTCCTGAAGTAAGATATATTCATATAGGAGTAATCCAAATCAAGATTATTACCTTACATAAAAGAGGAGTTGATACACCAATTATTGCATTAGTAATGGATAATCGGTTTAAAAATCCAATGAATGCAGTTATTGGAGTTGTTCAATCTAACCTTGTAAATGGAGTCATATGGTTTAATATAAAACCAGATTTTTTTGTGTCAATAAATGATCCAACTCTTGAAAGATCATTAAAAATAAAAATAAAAATGCTAAATAATGATCTTATTGATGAAGCTCTTGATCTTTCAATTCGATGGAAAACAATCCTTGAATTAACAAGAGAAACAGAAACTTCAATGCAACCATGTAATAAACTGATTGCCGAAATATTTGAACCAAAACCTTGTGATTCAATTATTACCCCAAGATTTATCAATATGTCTGATTTGGAATTACCAAAACAATGGTTTCTGAAAGATTTTGCAGAAAAAGGAGAAAGTTCAAAAGGTAAAGCACCAATTATGCATGAAATCAGTTCCTCAAGAAAAAAACCCCTACATAACAAATTCTATACCACATAGTAAATCCACTAATTCTAGATGGGAAAAAGAATTCCCTTCTAAGCTTTTTTCACAAAATTCTAAACCAACTTTTAAAATAGTTGAACCCTCAACACCTATCCTTCTTGGAACAAACCAAAGGAAAGATACAATAATGTCAGCCCAATTCTTTCATTTCCAGATAGGAAAAGAAGAAATCCTTTTTTCGTCATCTCAAGGAAAAAAACATTTTAATTATGTTAAGAGAACCTTCAGATTCTCAGGTTATAAACAATATGACCTCTACGTCTTGTAATCATGAAGGGAGGAGTTTCATATCCTTAGATGGTTTGAGCTGGATTAAGCTTTCAACAAAATATTCCATTGGGTTTAAACCTTTGATTTTTTTCTTCAATAATTTCAACCGAATGGGAACTTGGCTCAAATTCTTCATCATTGGTAGTTTTAATACCAAATCTAGCTAGTTTTTAGATCTAACACATGTACCTTCTAAAGATTATGAAAAGGTAATAAATGAGCGGGCACAATCAATGTCCATCTTAGTAACCAATTATCAAGCATCATGGACAAAAGAAAAAAAAAATTTATTATCTAGCAGGAACCTTACAAGGTGATTGCTTAGAATGGTTAAAACAATGGGATCAAACAAATCAGGGAAAACATGAGAGAAGCTCTCTACTACCGGTTGATAGAGTAGGAAAATACCGGAGGTCACTGATAGCGAGGAATTAGGCTCGTAGTGGCTGTATTGGTACTCTATTGTAATTTCTCTATGAATCATAATGGAATCTCTTCTCATCCATGGACGTAACCCGATTTGGGGTGAATTGTGTAGATCTTGAGTTTGTGTGTGATTGTTTTGTTGGCTTTCAATGGATCTTGTTGTTTCGGTGCTTCCGTTGTCCCAACAAATACTCTTAACTCATATATAGGGCTCCAAATGAACTGAGTTTTTCGTGAGTACGCTTAGGCTCGACTCATTAAGAGAGACTCGTATTCCTTCGTCTAACAAATGAATTGAATTTGAGCACATTTTTTTCAGCTCGTTTAATAAATGGGCCGAGCTTGAACATTCTTGAGCTCGGTTTGCCAAGCTCGTGAACAAACTCATCTAAGTAAAATAGTAAGATTATCTTATAATCCTCGAATAAATTTGTCAGATTTGAAAAAATTGTAAAGAGAATTGTTGATAACTATCAGACTTATGGTATTATTTCATATAAATTACTTCAAAAAAGTATGTATTGGTGAAAAAAAACATATAGAAAAAAGGAAATAAACAATAACCAAAGAACATGGTAGTATAAAAATGAAAATATCTTAAAAACAAACATGCAACAACTCAATTTAGGCTACTATTGGCAAGAGTAATATATATTGTAGTTGAACTGAGCCATTCGTGAGCATGTTCGGGTTCGATTCGCAAAAACTAGCATTCTGCTCATACTCGTTCTTTTAATAAACAAACTGAGTCTTTAGTAAATGAACCGAACTTGAACATTTTAAACCTCGACTCGGCTTGGCTCGGCTCAGTTCCTTAGTACCCATACTCACGTAGTTTTACTCTATCATTGGGCCCGCATGAGCTGCTTAAAGGGTTGAACTGTACTTGGGCCCACATGAGCTGCTTAATGGGTTGGACCGTTTACTATATGGACTTGTGTTATGGGCTTTGATAGTTGGCGTAGATTGGGCCAAGTGAGAAATGGGCCCAACACAAAAGGTAATTCATAAAGAAATCCAACTTTTGGTTTTACATAGCTTTTTGTGCAAACCAACCAAGCGTTCGACAAACAACTCGAGATCGGCTCGGTCGTTTATTTAAAAAGTAAACTAAGCTCGAATAATTTTTTCAAGTTCGCTTCATAAATTAACCAAACTCAAACAAGTGTGAACTTGTCTCGAAAATATTCGCAAACAAAACTCGTGAACAAGACTTGTTAAAAGCTCACTTATATATATATATATATATATATATATATACATGTATTATAGATTATTATATTATGTAATATATAATATAAAATTTTAACATATCTAAAATCTAATTTACTTTACACAAATTTGATCTCATATAGGACAAAGTCCTCCCCCAACAAACATATTAAGCTCAATACTATTATATTAAAAATTATCAAAAACCTTAATCTCTAATAAATGTCCCAATATAGGTAACTATTGGTATGAGTAATATATATTACAACCGAACCGAGCCTTTCGTGAACATGCTCGAGTTCGACTCGCTAAAACTATCACTCGGCTCGGGTTCATTTGTTTAACAAATAAATCAAGTTTGAACACAATTTTTAGGCTCATTTAATAAATAAACAAACTTGAACATTGCAAAACTTAGCTCGGCTCGGCTCGGTTCATTTGCAGCACTAGTCACCATTGGCGGCCTCAACGATTATTTTGTAACAAGTAAATAATTATGGCATTTCTATGTATTTTATTTTAACTTTTTCCTATATTATCTTACAACTTCAGTAACAACAAAATGATGAACTACAAATTATTTATATGATACTTAGAATAACTAAAATATACATAACTTTTATTTGAGTGTAAAATATTATCTGAGATAAATATTTTTAAATCATCTAAAATAATTTTGTTATTTTCTTTTCAATATCTTTTTGCGTTTAAATTTTCTTTTATCCCGTATCTAACAAAGATCCTACCTTTATAATTTAGTTATGTATAAATTTAAGAACTTTTTTTTTCGGTAATCGGGGTGATCTGGGCTAGCTTACGTGCACCTCGACTAATTCCCGGAGCCCTGAAGTTAACGACCGGGTAAACCTCCAGTGATCCAGACGAAAACATAGTTGGGATGATTTAAACATAGGACATCATGAGGAAAAACCCAGAAACTCTTCCATCACACCAACCCATCCGGATTAATTTAAGAACTTATTGCATTGAAGATAACTAAATACAACAAAAAAATAAAAAAAATTATTACACACGGAAAAATCTAAAATGTACATGACTTCTAAATTATTCCCACCAAATCTTCAAGTGCGCGGCATTGGCCCACCAAGCAAGCAATGTAACAGTCTAATCGAACCTGGTGTGACGTTATCACCAATAACCAACACGATCAAAACGACACCTGCCTCAACAAGAACCTTCCAGGCTTCAACGCCAGAACATTCCAAACCAAACGACGCCGTATATCAATTTCCCTTTTTATCAAATATTAGCAAAACTCGAGAGGAAAGTAGAAGAGTCTGGAACCACTGTTTCCCTCCAAACTCATTCCATAAATACCCCTACCCCATATGCAGCTTTGCAATCCCAATTCGCACAAGACACTTCTAACTCTTGTTTCGAAAATTCCAATCAGCGTTTGTTTCACATCTTTCTCTCTCTACAAAACTCTCTCTCTAGCATTTGTATCAATCTGCATTGTTCACCGGTTTATAGAGGATAGTAGTGACAACAATGGCTGATGTTCAGATGGCCGATGCTGAGACCTTTGCTTTCCAGGCCGAGATCAACCAGCTTCTCAGCCTCATCATCAACACTTTCTATAGCAACAAGGAGATTTTCCTAAGGGAACTCATCAGTAATGCCTCTGATGTAAGTACTTATATATATATATATATATATCACTCTGTCTTTGTATGGGAATGTATTCAGACTTATTTGACTCATGGGTTTTGGATTGAATGTGGT
Source organism: Cornus suecica (assembly GCA_963922005.1). Classification (NCBI taxonomy): domain Eukaryota; kingdom Viridiplantae; phylum Streptophyta; class Magnoliopsida; order Cornales; family Cornaceae; genus Cornus; species Cornus suecica. Next base: position 16,713,990 of record OY998243.1, read on the forward strand.
GCAGGCGTTGGATAAGACCAGATTCGAGTCTCTGACAGACAAGAGCAAGCTCGATGCTCAGCCAGAGCTCTTCATCAGGATCGTCCCTGATAAGGCCAATAAGACCCTCTCTATCATAGACAGTGGTATTGGAATGACCAAAGCAGGTAATTACATGTCTCAATTTCAACCTGAATTTTCATGATTGTTTCTCGGGAAAAAAGGAATTCGTGTGGTAGTTTCAGACGTATATATACATATATTAGGAATGTGCTGTTTTTAATTCCCAATATCTCATCTCAGCTTTCATGTAAAAAGGCTATGATTATTCTTATTTTTGGAATTTATTTTTGATGTATATATACTATGATTTGTGTGTGAATGTGTAGATTTGGTGAACAATTTGGGGACAATTGCGAGATCGGGGACGAAGGAATTCATGGAGGCGTTGCAGGCCGGAGCAGATGTGAGCATGATTGGTCAATTCGGTGTTGGGTTCTACTCAGCATACCTTGTTGCAGAGAAGGTGATTGTGACCACAAAGCACAATGACGACGAACAGTACATTTGGGAATCTCAAGCTGGTGGCTCATTCACAGTTACCAGGGATGTCAATGGTGAGCAACTAGGCAGAGGGACCAAGATCACTCTCTACCTCAAGGAAGACCAGGTAAGAATCCCAATTCATTGTGTTTAATTAAATGGAAAATTATAGTTTGAATCCCTCTGTTTTTTCGGTTAATTTCATTAAATGAGTCTCTACTGGTGTTTAAATCCATGAAAATTGTGCTTCTATTAATCTGAATTTAGTATATTAAATTTTGCTCAAGTATTTTGGGTTTTGTTCAGTTCTCAATTTTGGTTGTTTTATTAGTTACTAAATTCATACCATTGATTTGTTGTAGTTGGAATACATGGAGGAGAGGAGGATCAAGGATCTTGTGAAAAAGCATTCTGAATTCATCAGCTATCCAATCTACCTATGGACTGAGAAAACCACTGAGAAAGAGATCGACGTCGAGGGCGAAGTTGAGGAAGTCGATGAGGATAAAGAGAAGGACTCCTCCAAGAAGAAGAAGAAAATCAAGGAGGTGAGCCACGAATGGCAGCTCATCAACAAGCAAAAACCCATTTGGTTGCGAAAGCCGGAGGAGATCACCAAAGAAGAATATGCCTCCTTCTACAAGAGCTTGACCAATGACTGGGAAGATCACCTCGCTGTCAAGCACTTCTCTGTCGAAGGACAGCTCGAATTCAAAGCCATCCTTTTCGTGCCAAAGAGAGCGCCATTTGACCTTTTCGATACACGAAAGAAGATGAACAACATCAAGCTCTATGTCCGGAGGGTGTTCATCATGGACAACTGCGAGGAGCTCATTCCTGAGTACCTTGGATTCGTCAAAGGTGTGGTAGATTCTGATGATTTGCCACTCAACATTTCTCGCGAAATGCTTCAACAGAACAAGATTCTCAAGGTGATCAGGAAGAACCTTGTGAAGAAATGCATAGAGATGTTCAATGAGATTGCGGAGAATAAGGACGATTATACTAAGTTCTATGAAGCTTTTTCAAAGAATCTCAAGTTGGGTATTCACGAGGACAGCCAAAACCGGGCGAAATTGGCTGATTTGCTTCGATACCACTCCACGAAGAGTGGTGAAGAGTTGACTAGCTTGAAGGACTATGTCACCAGAATGAAGGAGGGTCAAAAGGACATTTACTACATCACTGGTGAGAGCAAGAAGGCGGTTGAGAACTCCCCGTTTTTGGAACGATTGAAGAAGAAAGGGTACGAGGTTCTGTTCATGATTGATGCCATTGATGAGTATGCTGTTGGGCAGCTGAAGGAATATGATGGGAAGAAATTGGTTTCCGCCACAAAGGAGGGCTTGAAGCTGGACGACGAGAGCGAGGAAGAGAAGAAGAAAAAGGAGGAAAAGAAGCAGTCCTTCGAGAGCCTTTGCAAGACCATCAAGGAAATCTTGGGTGACAGGGTTGAAAAAGTGGTGGTTTCCGATAGGATTGTGGATTCGCCGTGCTGTTTGGTGACCGGAGAGTATGGGTGGACGGCGAACATGGAGAGGATCATGAAGGCCCAGGCTTTGAGGGACAGTAGTATGAGCTCATACATGTCCAGCAAGAAGACTATGGAGATCAATCCGGACAATGGGATCATGGAGGAGCTGAGGAAGAGAGCCGAGGCCGACAAGAATGATAAGTCGGTGCAGGACCTTGTGATGCTGCTTTTCGAGACTGCCCTCTTGACTTCTGGGTTCAGTCTTGATGATCCAAACACATTTGCGGCAAGGATTCACCGGATGCTGAAATTGGGGCTGAGCATTGATGAGGAGGAGGTGGAAGGCGACAACGTTGACATGCCGGCGTTGGAGGAAGAGGGCAATGAGGAGAGCAAAATGGAGGAAGTGGACTGAGGATGGAAGCATAAGATAGTTGTGGATATATGGTGTCTGGTCTGGTTTATGTAATAGTAGAGTTGTCTGTGAGGTTGTGTCTAGTCTGGTCTTTCTCTAGTTTTGGTTTTGCATTTTGAGTCTCAATGGGGTCTATGGCAAAAGCTTGTTTTGTATTATTTTTGAGTCTTGATATCATCTATATTGTATGTCATACAAATTAGTCAATGAAATATGGTCTATGGGTTTTTAATTATTTTGTGGTACCTGACTCTAAAGGGTTAGTCCTGCAGTGCAGTGTGAGACCATTGTAGTTCTATAGGATAGGTTTGAACAAGTTTATCTTGAAATTGAACTTTTATAGGATAGGTCTGGACAAGTTTATTTGAAATTGAACTTGAACCAGGGATTTATACAAGTGTTGGATTAAAATATTCATGAATGTGTTTCCCCAACCAAAAACTAGATAACTATAGTTGAGAACAATTAAACCACTAAATCTCAATATCATAAATTTAAATGTGAGGAGAAAATTTCCACTCGGCTGAAGAAAAAAGTTAAAAGTGTCTAAAAACAGCGGCAGAAAAAAAGGACGACATTTGACTGAAGAGAAGGTGGGTGTGAAGCTTGGATATGTTACGTATTACCCAGTTCGTAATCCTTCCTTTTGGAAGATACCGATAAAGTTATCCAGCACTGGTATTGTCCGGGAAACCATGGTGTGAAGTGTTTGAGATATGAGAAGGTTAAGGTAGAGTATTGTTAGAATTGGGGTATGAACTGAACCATTGTTTGCCCCGGATTTTCGAGTCCGTCTATTTTTCTTTTACAAAATACTATTATAATACAAATATGTTTCTCTGCGCTAAATAAACTTTACTCAAATATGCTATAGACACACAATAATCATATATGTTTCTGAACAGCCAGTAACTCCTATGGAGACTTGAATCCATTTTTTTCTCTAGAGCCTTCGGTGATCAAAGGCAAGCTTCTCAAAGAGTTTGAAGGGTGTGCAATTGCTAACTTTCAACTACACATTACATGTACTGTGTATATAACACCTGAAGTTGAGCCTTAGGGAGATGTTTCTGTTTGACCAGTGTTATGTTCCTGCTACTGAGCAAGAACAACTTTTTCCTCTTGAGTTACCCACATATCTACCTGATCAATGGCGTCGCCAGGGTTTTACTCACCTCCATTTCGGGGTTTGTTCCTCATATTCTGGAGAAGAATCCGAATGTCTGTACCGTGGCAATACAAGCATGTTGGTAGTTGAGGCATACTCCAACCAAACTTTCACTGCAGCCTTGAGTGCGATATTCCCCAAGAGATAGATACTCAAACAGCTACACAGTTTATCATACACTACCAGGCTCCAAAATAAATCTCTCCATTTATCATTTATACTTCTAATTTCCCCACCCAATGATTGCTATCTCTTATTCAACCCCCATTAATCACCACCATGCAAAAATCAAAAACAAAAGAGGAAAAAAAAACAAATAGTTATTTCCTAAGATAAGTAAGGATCGGAAATCCAGGCTTTTGAGTTTGTAGCTAGGTAGGGACTCTGACGCTTCCAGCTATTCTTCCTTCTCTTATGGGACTTGAAGCCAAGTAAAGGCAGATTGTTGTTGAGTTATAATCTTTAAGATATGGGACTTACACGGGGAACCTCGAACTGTTAGAGCCTCCTGTTCAGACTTACTACCTCCCTACCTCCGGTCATGAACCATTTTGCTACCCTACTTGTGAAAGTAAAATTTCACATGCCCATATACGGAAAATAATTATTCTAACTAAAAAAAATATCTGCAAAAATACATTGTGATAAAAGATGGATAGAAGCATGGCATGTCACACAGAAAAAAAAAAAACTACACAAATCAAAAAATAATAGCGAGGAGAAAAACCAAAGGGAGACAACGTATCGAAGGGCTGGACTCTTGGCTGACAAGAGTGAGGAGAAAAATCGAAGTATCTCCAGAAAACAAAAGCTTTATGGTAGAACAGTATTTTATTAAAATAATCCAAGTGGGCAAAATTGGTAGATAATATAGTTCAAAATTGTTATAAGGAGACTTGACATTGATTGTTTAACAACCTCGCCATGTAAGTTATAAGGCTCGAACTTAATTTGCTAAAATATTCAGAAACTAACAACAATCAAGAGATGCTTGAACTGGGAGGTGCCGCACCACCGTATCCTCCAGCTCCACGCCCAAAGCCACCTCTTCCAGCTCCCTGAAAAAATGAAACCAGGCTAAATGGTGCCACCAGAAAAGGTTTGAAGAATCTGCACTCATTTCACTAACACAATTCAACCAGCATGCCTCTATAAAGATAAATCCCTTCAATGCTCAAAGAATACGAATATTAGCAATGACGGGTGGTGGTGAAACTTGTTTAATTTCATAACAATCACGAAAAATCATGATCCTGAATAGTGAGGAATGAGAGCAGCATTGGCAACCCTTGTCCCATGAAAATGGTATGTAATGCAAGTAGCAAGAAGGGCATATAAAAAAATCCTAACACTGAGATCCATATAACATAGGCTGCAACGATATGTGGTGGCAGTGATACACAAATTTACAACATGGATATTGCGGAGGGCAAGGGTATGGACACAAACCAACAGATATTTTTTGTAAAATAGACTATGTTATACAAATATAAGTTTTTTTATAGCTAATCGTTTTGTTAACTTCCCCATATTAAAAATAGCATCTGTGATTAAAATGATTAACAAAATGCTAAAATAAATTCTGTTTATATTCAGTGGCTAACATTCTTCAACATATCACATTGTGATATTTGTAAAATAGACTACGTTATACAAATATAAGATTTTTTTATAACTAAACGTTTTGTTAACTTCTCCATAATAAAAATAGCATATCTGTGATTAAAATGATTAACAAAATGCTAAAATAAATTCTATTTATATTCAGTTTCTAACATCCTTCAACATATCACATTGTGAGAGTTGTGTTCCTTTTCTTCTGATACTCGGTTGTATTTACTTACTTTAGAGACAGAAACTTCTGAAAGTCAAGAACAAGCCAGGTCATGCCAGACACTGTTGACAAATCACCTCGTAAGAAGGCATACACACACACACCTTATAGACCAAAACATGTTTGTTCCATCTGATAGAACTCTAAAATTACTAAAAGAGGAAAAGAGTATGTCCAAAAGCATAAATTGCAAACCACAATTCAGAGGGTGGGGTGAACACCAAGAATTAGCGATACCCAGATCAAAGTCTAACATCTTCAATATGTTCAAGTTACATACAAGACTTTGAAATGCTTGTTGTTTTTGTTTATTAAAGTACCTTTCATACTAGCTTCTATTAGTTTATTTGCGTTACCTTTTTATACTATCTTCTAGTATTAGTTCATTTACTCATAACTTGCACAAAGAATGGGCTATACGAGCTCAATATCTTGAAGTTTTGTTATTTGTGGTATATAATTCTAAAAAATAAACCCGTCAGCAAGTAAAATGAAGCATCAGGCACACTGGTTTTTAGTTTTGAAATTGATCAAAGCCTGAGTGACGTCAAAGAGTTGGTCGTGCCATTGGATTTGTTGAGCTTTAGATACCTACTACAGTACCATGGTTTGTAAATCTTTGAAAGTTCAGCCAGACACACCGTGGTGCTTCTTCACAATATAGAACCCTAGTGAAGCCAGTTTGGGGGGCTGTGTACAAAATTGTGCCAATTCGGATTCACATGGCCCAAGGTATTTAAAGTATCAAGGTCAGAACTGTATTGCATGTTTTCAAGTGTCAATATTAAGTCTCATCGAAGAGGTCCCTGTTTTTCAATGGATAGTGGACACTGAGAACTCAGGTTCCAATGGAACCTTCTAATTAGTAAATTTGGGTAGGCCCAGCGTCATTACAATTGGTCTCTACATGGGGTGCAACAATCCACCACTAATTGTGAACAATCACAAAAAGAAAAGAAGTTTCATTTTTTATTTGGATGATTATAAACAACATTAGATTACCGTCAATCCGGACAGTCTCTTGAAGATTGGGTCTAGGGGTAAAGTTGAATGAGTTGGGATGGCCACTGAAGAAAGTGGGGATTGGATAGAAAGATCATCCGAATTGGGCCTGAAAGGCCCCAATTGTACCAAAACAGATGCTTCAAAGCATCCCTCGTGAATAATAGAAACATAATATGGATTCTAACTCAAATCACAATAAATAAATAAAAGAGAGAGAAAGTTCAGAACAGATCATACGCAAACCATGGGAGGGAAAGGCAATCACTTATTCAGTGAATTTAAAAAGCAAAATAGTGCAGGTAGGAAAAGAATTTTAGAACAAAAAAAGATAATATTCATGAATATAATTGGTTGTCTTAACACCGCTAGTGTCAAGGAAAAAACAACAAAGCAGCCCTAAGACATCGCTTGAGTAACCGAACACCTTCATGGACATAGCCTAGCAATTACTACAACAACTAGCAAAATCTAGGGAATTTCTAAGTGTGAAAACAAAAGGTAAGTAGGCAACTGATATTACAAAAGAAGATTACCTATTTCTATCCTATAAAGCACGTATCTTCCCTTTCAATATGGAAGAGTTGTTTTGGTTAGAAAAGTTGATCAAAGGATCCACTCGGGTTTTTTTAAAATATTAAAAAACAATTACTAAAACTTCGATAGAATTCTTTACACACTACAATTTCCCCCCAACCTAACAAGTTCCCCACAATAGCATACATATCCTGTATATCTAACAGCAACTGTTTCGACATAATAACTACCATACCACACATTTTGCATCATGCATCAATCTCAACATGCCTACACCATCATGTGTGCATCAATTTTTCAACTAAAAACAATAGCAAGCACCAATAACACAAATCTAATCTACATCAATTAATCAAAAACATTTATTTAGTTAAGAGAAATTACCTTGAAAGAAGGCTGAAAGTCCGCGGGAGCTCCACCCTTCTCCCCACCGAACTCACCGGGAGGCCCGCCTCGGGGACCCCCACGATATCCATCCCGGTCACCAAACCTCGGCCTGTCACCATCAAACCGCGGAGGACCACTGTAAACAAAATCAACCCATCAGTCACATTAGTACCCAAAATTCAATATTTTAACAAATAAAACCATAGAAACCACATTACTACGAATAATTAAAACTTTAACGCTAATAACTTGAGACCCATCTTGAAGATCGCAATGCAGATGTCATCAACCAACCAAAAATAGAACTTTCACAGTAATAACTTAGGACCCATCATCATGGAAAATGCAATGCACTTGCCATCGACCCCAAATTAACCACATTAGTACCCGAAGAATAACAACTGAAAAGAGATAAAACCCTAAATGCAAATCAACACAGTAATTACTAGATCACTACCAAAAATCATACTTTAACATTAAAAATCAAGACCCATCATGAAAAATGCAATGCAGATGCCATCAAATCACAGATTGATAAAGAACATTACTCCAAAAATTAGAACTTTAACGGAAAATACACAAAACCCATTATGGGAAATGCAATGCAGAAGCTGAATTACCGGGGGCGATCACCGGGTGGGCCGCCCATGGGTCGACCACCACCGGGCCTGGCAGACTTCTTCAAAGTGGCGGGAACAATCTCTGATGGGAGATTGAGGTAAGTCCTGAGGAATTCGATGCCATCATTGGTTAAATACCAGTAGTAGTGCATCCAAGCGAAGGTCTCACGGACATATTCCTTGGACTTGAAGCTTTGCATCAGCTTTATCACCTGCAGATTCGGCACATCTATCTCTGGGTGCTTGGGAAGATTGTAGTCTTTCTTCGCGAAGCAAACACCCTCTGTAGATTCACCATATATATATAACATCAAATACATATATATTATGTGTGTGTATATAGATATAGGGAGAGAAAAAAGGAACCTTGAAAGAGGTATTTGGAGATCTCTCTCCTGTTCTTCTCTGGAATGATCTGATAATGAAATTGAACACATTCTTTATTCATTCAACTAAATAAATATATATATATATACATACATATCTATACATATAGAGAGAGGAAATGATGAGTTCGCGTTACCATGGTGAGGCAAGGAAGGGAAGAAGACGACTCCTTTGGTTGTGGCAGCTGAGTTACTTCTTAACCCTAAGAAAATGATATTTTATAGCTCAGGTTTGGATTTTAAATGGGCTTGGGATTGGGTAATTTTTAGTTTTACTAAATGGGCTAACCTAATATATTGGGCTTTAAATGGGATAGGGTAATTTTAGCTTTGGCCGTATGATTTTAAATGGGCTTCGGTAATATATTAGGTCTTGGTTTAAAATGGCTTAAGGCCCTGTTTGGTAGGTGGTTCGGTTCCAGTTGGTCTAGTCAGGTCTTGTGTTTTAACTTTTATGGGACCAGACCATGTTTGGTAGCATTGGTCCCAAATTTTTTGTTAGACCAAGTAAGACCAAAATGGCCTCATTTCAGACAAAAAAAAAAGGTGGTTCCTGATGGTCCGGTCTGGTCTTATTAATAAAATATATTTATAAATAATAAAAAATTAATAATAATAATAATAAATTAAATAAAACATATTTTTAAAATAAAATATAAATAATAAATAATAAACAAAATGAAATAAATAATACCTAATAATAATAAAAATTGAATATAATAATAAAAAATAAATATAATAATAAATAAATGAATAAATGATAAAATATATTTATAAATAATTAATAATATAAATAATAAATTAAATAAAACATAATAATAATAATAATAAATGAATACAATAATAATAAAAAAATGGACTAAATAATAAATAATAATAATAAATTAATAAAATAAATAATAAATTACATAAAACATATTTATAAATATAATAAAACTAATAAATAATAAACAAAATGAAATAAATATAATAATAAATAATAAATAGATATAATAATAAATAATAAGTAAATATAATAATTAATAAATACTTCATAATAATAATAAAAAATGAGTATAATAATAATAAATTAATATTAAATTAATAAAATATATTTTTAAATAATTAAAAATGAATAAATAATTTATAAATAAAATGAATTAAATAATGAAATAATAATAAATAAATAGAATATATTTATAAATTAATATATAAATTAATAAATAATAATTTAATAATATAAATAATAAAATATATTATAAAGTGAAGAAATAATAAATAAAGAAATAAATAATACATAAATAAATATTATAATAAATAATAAATAAATAGTAAGACCAGACCGCTTACCAAACAAATTTTTTCAGATCAAATTATACTAGATCAGATCGGACCGGACCGAACCAGACCAGACCAGACCAGAAAGACCGCCTACCAAACATGACCTTAGATATTAAATGTATGGTTTAGGCAATATTGGGTCTTATATAAGGTTTTTGATGGGCTTGGGTTTTATAGTTTACTAGTATTACTTAGGTTTGGTTTTAAATGGGCTTGGCCGTATGATTTTAAATGGACTTGGGTATAATATTAGGTCTTGGTTTATAATGACTTTGATATTAAAGGAATGGTTCAGGCAATATAGGGTCTTATATAAGGTTTTGGATGAGCTTGGGTTTTATAGTTTACTATTATTACTTAGGTTTGGTTTTAAATGGACTTGGCCGTATAATTTAATTTGTGTTTGGATATTAAAAGGCTCCGTAATATATTATTGGGTAGATTTCACTTATATCCCTTTAGATTTGACTATATTTCATTTTGACAAATATTTCAAGGAAATATTATGTATTTTTTCTTTTTTAATTAATAGGATCTGTTTTATTTTATAGTTGCTCTCTTTTTATTTTTATTTTTTCTTGGGGTAAGTCGATTTATTTGATGTATTAACTTTGTATGTTTTTTAAGCTACGCAAATATTTTCATATTCATGATTTTCTGTGGAATCATTGAACCAATTTTCAATGATAGTCTTCTCCAAATATGATGTTCATGGGTTCCGTATCATAATTGATATGTAAAATTAGGTTAATTCTCATCAATTAATTTTAAAAATAACATGTATAGGTACTAAAGTTGTCCAAGAATGTACTTATTTTTGGGCAAGGCCCAATTCTGTAAAAGAGTACTCTTTGTATTGCATCGAATAAAGATACAAGAATAATGTATAAAACAAAGCATTGTCTCTATCTTTGTGTCGTCTTGGTGAGCCAATTTTTTTAATAGTAATGTATTTCTATATTACTTTCATAGTGTGATAATTTTAACGTGCGTAGTTCCATATATATATATATATATATATATATATATCTGCATATATAATTTTTGTTTCTTTTTTAACATTATTTTGTAGAAGGACCTCATAAAATACTAAATTGCAAAATGAAATGGTATGCTTGTCCTTTTCTTGAGAAAATACACAGAGAATGATGTTAAATTCTGATGAAGCCAGTGGACCTGTGGTACATATTTAGAACAACCACAAAAATCAAAATACATTAGTCAATGAAGTTTATTTTGAAAATATATAAAACAAAGCCCTATGATAATACATTTTGTTCCTCACATATATCAAGGCTTCAGTGTAATCAACTAGTATTGTGAAAAATGGTGACAAATGTATTTGTAGATTATGCCAAATAAAAAAATATAAAAAATTAATTTATGTGTTCTCTCTACTTTGTTTCCAATTTATTTTCCCAGTTCCCCCACACACAGTATAGGCATTTCCTGAAAATATAGAAATTATCTGTATTTGTTTGGAACATTTTAGTTTTTGTTGGAACTTGCACATTTTTTTACCGAATGGAAGTTGCTAACAGAGTAGTCCATGTTTAGTGCATAAAATGCAACAATCTTAGTACTGCATAATGATGTATCTATATAAAATTTGAGAGTATTGATTTTTCACATGGATTTGATTTAATTTGTGATCGGGTTTAATCTCCTTTTTGTGGGATGGGGAGGAAAAATGTGTTCTATATGTTTGAAGAGTTGTTAGTTAAGAATTGTAGTTTCAACGTTGACCGTTGAGTTTGCCCAAGACCATCAAGAGTGATATTAGAGAGTGAAGAAAAACAGTGTAGTCTATTTTCGGATCCCCCATCCATCTTTTAAACCACTCAATGACGTGATTTTGGTGTGCTCCGTGAACGTAAGCATTCTTGACCGAACTACGTATATATCCTTGTCTTGCGGAAAAAAGGGGCGGCATTCAGGGTGCAACATGATAGATGCTAGCAGCGGATATGAGTCCAACACTATATGGTAGTCAACAAGTGAAAATGATCACGATGTAAACAAATTGGGGCCCTATATTTGGAAGCTCAATGGTAGCACTAGAGAACGGGTTGATTAAGGTTAAGTGGAAGGACTCTTCCACATTAAACAACCAACCGTGCGATGAACCACAAAGCCTCTTCTGGTAAGGTATCCGCAATTGAAAATCATACAGTTTGTTATTAGTGATGTTATATAGGCTACGTCTCTCATCATTGTTATCTTTCGAAGGGACCAACAAGAGTGAAACTTGTCTGCCACCTTTATTTTGAATGAATTTAACTTTATTTTGCATTGCGACGGATCGCCACGGTTTGCAGACCGCACCAAAGTGAACATAGTCAGAAAATGAAACCAACTTGTCCAGAATCATATCCAGTAAGTGCTCCGCAAGCCCGGCCCAATCCAACTCCAATAATGAACTCATACTCACAACTATACTTAGGTCCTGTTTGGATTGACTTTTCAAACGCTGCTTTTGGCTTCCTGGAGGTAAAAGCTGTTTTAAACGGTGTTTGGTAAAAATTTTACCAGATTGCCACGGACTTTGAAGCCCACAAGCTGATATATAACTAATATTTTAAATTCATTTAATTTCTTTGAAATTTTGTGAGTCTATGTTTTTAATAAATTGAACCCACTAAAAAACATTTGAGTAACCCATCAAATTAAAGAACAGTGAAATCTAGTGGGTCAAGCCAATTTATTATTCAATTAGCTCAAGCCCATTTGTACATGAGTTAGTTAAATAAATAAATAACGATTTTTTTCACAAATAATAATTATAGTAATAATGATACAATCGAGTATAATTATAAAACTAAAAATAAAAAGAGAAACATGACATGTGCCATTAAAAGTTTATAAATAGTGGCATGACCGGAGAATGGAAGATAGCCAGCAAAATCCAAAGAAAAAATATTTAAAGTAAACAATTTAACTACAACACTTGTATTTTTTATGAAGAATAGTAAGCATTTTAAAATGCATCGTTCATCATGGAAGTTTCATAATGATTTAAGATCAAACACTTATGACCCTTGAATCATGTTCATCGAATTAGAGAATGAACTTTCTTTCCATTGTAAAAAATAAAACAAAGAATTGTACCAACTAATTCTTTTAACTCCATATATTCTATATTTCTTATTTATCCAAAAAAAAAAAACACCAGTATCATTTTGTTTTGCATTTAACCCAACGGCCCATATTAAGTACGATTACACGTGCCGACTTAATACTTAAACCTCTATGAATAGGATTTAAAATAAAATAAAAAAAATGGAATTGGAATTGAAACTGGTGAAGCTTGGATCGATTTTGAATCATGGTTCATTATTTTTCTTTTATTTATTAATTTTATTTCACCTTTCCAAAACTTAACCTTATGGAAAAATATAACTACCGACCAAGAGGATTTCGGTGATCAAAACAAATGCAAGTTTATAGCAGATTGACACTAATAAAAATATCTCAATTAAATAAAATTTATACTAATTCTAAAACAGCTATTATGTTTTTGAGTACCAAATATGAAATTTAAAGTAAAAATCCATCTGACAATAATTTTTGTGATATTATTACTCTTGTAGTATATATTGTAAGGTTCCATACATGTGTATTCAAAGCAGCCTCAAGCATGCTCTTCAATTGTATCCAACAACAACCACATGCAAGACAACCACAAGCTGTATCAAACAAAGTTTCGGCTGCGCATGCGGAGAGAAAATAAGGCACGCCTTCACCAAAGTCAAGCAAGGCTGCTAAGCGTGAAGTGGTTTTGGCAAGTAGTGTTTTGGCTTGGTTCTATGCTCTACTATATATATATAGCTAGTATATTGTTTGTAAAAAAAACAGGACAAAGAGAAGAGAGGCAGAGTGAGTTATACACAGAGAGTGATACACTTGAGAGAAAAACCACAGAGAGTTACTCTGTGATGTTGTGAGTGAGAGTGTAGAGTTGAGAGTAGAGTGATTGTAATCTTCCTCATACCCGGTTTGTTTCGAACCGAAGATAGTGAAGCCTCTGTCAAAGTGGACGTACCCATATTTTGGGGAACCACTATATATTTGGTGTCAATTGTGTGTGTGTGTTTGCATTTGAACCTTGTTTCGACCCAACAAAGTGGTATCAGAGCCTACTGGCAAAAACACAGTCGAAACTTCAAGGTCTATTTCGAACCATACCAGTGATCAAATCACCACACCACCCCTGTTTTCGGACGATCCATCAAACCAGGAAGAATTTCCCGTCAACCGCCGCCACGCGCCGCCTAAAGACCGGCGCGTCAGCATCCTCGGTGTCACGCGCCTCACGCGTCGTCTAACTCCAGCGCGCGTGAGGCCCACGCGCACCATGCGCCCCACATGCCTCAAAGCTCAGCCGCGCGTGAGGACCACGCGCAGCCATGCACCACACGCGCGCCACATCACTGCTGACGTCAGCAAGGGTGCCACGTCACTGCTGACGTCACCCCTTGCCACGTGTCATCCCCTGACACTGCCACATGTCAGCCAACCATTCAGCCACGTCACCTGCCACGTGTCACCACTGACACCTTGCCACGTGTACTGCCACGTGTCACCCTCTGCTGCTGTCACGTCATCACCAACTTTGCAAAATTATAGTTTTGCCCCTCGACATTGTTTTGACTATTCCGGACTCATCGTAAGTCGGAATTGAGCCCAGTCAGAGGCGATCTTAAGGTTTTCGACCGTTCCGGACGTAAAGGTGCACTCTGTTTCGCGAGATTCCACTCTGAATATATCAAACAATCCAGGAGGGCTTAAAGTTGAACCGTTTCGATGGAAGATTCAGGATCCGGAACGATGATTAGATTGACCGCAGCCAACTATTCATTATGGAAGTCAAAGATGGAGGATCTTTTGTATATTAAAGATTTGTGGAAGCCGATCAAAAGGACCGACGATGCACCTGATGGAAAACCGAAGGACATGACCGACGTAGACTGGACGGTATTCAACCAAAAATGTGCCGCCCAAATCAGACAATGGATCGACAAAAACATTTACCAAAATTTTGCCAACGACAATGATGCTTATGCTCTTTGGCAAAAATTGGAGAAGATGTACGCACGGAAGACATCTCAGAACAAGGTAAATCTTTTGAGCCGTATGGTGAATCTTAAATACAAAGAGGGCAAAAGTGTGTCAGAACACATGAGCGAATTCCAGGGTCTGTTGGATCAATTCAACTCGATGAAAATGACTATAGAAGATGAGATGCAGGCAGTATTTCTATTACACTCCCTTCCGAAAAGTTGGGATACGCTAGTTGTCTCTGTAAGCAACTCAGCTCCAGATGAAATAATTAACATGGAAATGGTGAAAGACAGAATGCTGAACGAGGAAGCAAGAAGAAAGGAAGAAGGATATCATCCGGAGTCAGAAGCTCTTGTCACTGAAAGGCGAGAAAGAAAAGAATGGCGCGGTAGAAGCAAAAGCAGAAACCATCGCAATCAGACACAACATCGTGGGCGATCAAAGTCTACTTTCAGAAGAGACAGAACCTGTCATCACTGCGGGAAGCCAGGCCATTTTATCAGAGAATGCAGGAAGCTAAAAACCGAACAGTCTGGACAACAGACCAGAAATAGAGGTGAAGAAAGTACCTCAGAAGTAGCAGCAACAGCTGGAGAAGGGCTCGTCATCGTTCAAGATGATGAGTGTGTCAACTTCACATCCGAAGATTCTACCTGGGTTATTGACTCAGGTGCTTCCTGTCACATCACTTCAAGAATGGATATGTTCACATCCTACACCAGTGGTGACTTCGGACTTATGAAGATGGGAAACCAATGAGCATCCAAAATTACCGGCAGGGGCGATATTCTTTTGGAAAGCAGCAATGGATGCAAACTACTCCTCAAAGATGTGAGACATGTTCCAGATATTTGTCTCAACCTGATTTCCACCGGCAAGCTCAATGATGAAGGCTACAACAGTCATTTTGGTGATGGCAAGTGGAAGCTCACCAAATGCAATCTTGTGGTGGCCAGAGGAAAGAAGACCAGCTCGCTCTACACAACTCAAGCAAAACTGTGTAAAGTTGAGGTGAATACAATGGAGAAAGAAATCCCCACCGAGTTATGGCATAAAATACTCGGTCATATGAGTGAGAAATGACTCAAGATCCTTGCCAGAAAAGAACTCTTACCTGGAATGAAAGGTACTCCATTACACACCTGTGTCGACTGCATCATGGGGAAACAACACAGAGTTGCATTCCGCAGTTCCCCTCCATCTAGAAGACCAAACATTCTAGATCTCGTACACACGGATGTTTGCACCATGCAAACCAGAACTCATGGAGGTGCCCTCTATTTTGTCACATTCATTGATGATCATTCCAGGAAATTATGGACCTTTGCCTTGAAAACTAAAGACCAGGTGCTGGAAGTGTTCAAGGAGTTTTATGTAAAGGTTGAAACAGAAACTGGAAAAATGTTGAAATGTGTACGTGCAGAGAATGGTGGCGAGTACAGAGGACCATTCGAGGAGTATTGCAGACGCTTCGGCATCAGACTCGAAAAATCAGTGCCAAAAAATCCTCAACATAACGGCCTTGCAGAAAGAATGAACAGAACCATCTGCGAAAGGATCAGGTGCATGTTATCTAATGCCAAGTTGTCAACTCCTTTCTGGGGTGAAGCAATGAGAACATCGGTTGACTTAATCAACCTATCTCCCTCAGTTCCATTAAACTGTGATGTTCTAGAGAAAGTATGGAGAGGGAAATATGTTTCCTACAAACACTTGAAGGTGTTTGGCTGTAGAGCAATTGTCCACATTCCCAGAGATGAAAGATCCAAGCTTGACGAAAAGGCCAAACAGTGCATCTTCCTGGGATATGCCCATGAAGAGTTTGGTTACAGACTCTGGGATCCTATCAATAAGAAGGTCATCAGAAGCAGAGATGTGGTATTTTTCGAAGATCAGACCATTGAAGATCTTGAAAAATAAAAGAAATCAGATCCACCTGAAGAGTTACCAGCTAATTTAGACCCGGTTCCCTCACCGAGAGCACAAAATGATGGGGGAGCTATTCAAGGAGATCCAGCTGATGACGGTGCAGAACCAGAACCAGTTACAGAAGAAAATCCGGTTGATCCTCAAACAAGGAGATCTTCCAGAGAGCGACAACCGAATCGCAAATATTCCTCCGCAAAGTACGTGATGTTTAGTGACGGGGGAGAACCAGAGAGCTATCAGGAAGCTGTTGAAGACAGTAAAAATGCGGAGTGGATGAAAGCCATGCAGGAAGAGATGAAATCACTGTATGAGAACCACACATATGACTTGGTTAAGTTATCGCAGGGAAGGAAAGCTCTCAGGAACAAATGGGTATTCAAACTGAAGTCTGAAGAAAACAATCCACAACCAAGGTACAAGGCAAGACTGGTTGTGAAGGGATTCGGTCAAAAGAAGGGCATTGATTTTGAAGAAATATTTTCACCTGTGGTGAAAATGTCCTCCATCCGAGTTGTTCTTGGCTTGGCAGCCAGCTTGAATCTAGAGATCGAACAACTGGATGTAAAGACCGCATTTTTACATGGTGATCTGGATGAAGAAATCTACATGGAGCAACCTGAAGGATTCAGAACTAGAGGAAAAGAAAATCTTGTGTGCAGATTGAAGAAGAGTCTCTATGGGCTCAAACAAGCACCAAGACAGTGGTACAAAAAGTTCGATTCATTCATGGACCAGAATGGGTACAACAGAACCACTGCAGATCATTGTGTATTTGTCAAGAAATTTCCTGATGGAGATTTTATCATCCTCTTGCTATATGTCGATGATATGTTGATCGTTGGCCATGACAACAGCAAGATCAACAAATTGAAGAAGGAACTGAGCAAGTCATTTGCTATGAACGAGTTGGGACCGGCAAAACAAATCTTGGGAATGCAGATCTCTCGAGACAGACTGAAACACAAGCTCTGGTTATCTCAAGAAAGGTATATCGGCAAAGTTCTTGAAAGGTTCAACATGAGCAAAGCAAAACCAGTCAATGCTCCACTTGCAAGCCACTTCAAGTTGAATATGAAGCAGTGTCCTTCAAGTGAGACGAAAAAAGCAGAAATGAAGAAAGTGCCTTATGCTTCAGCAGTTGGCAGTTTGATGTACGCCATGGTATGCACGAGGCCTGATATTGCTCATGCAGTTGGAGTTGTTAGTCGGTATCTGTCAAACCCTGGAAAGGACCATTGGGCAGCAGTAAAATGGATCCTCAGGTATCTTAGAGGAACTACCAATATTTGTTTATGCTTTGGTAGTGGTAAACCTTTATTGGAAGGTTGCACAGACGCAGACATGGCCGGAGACAGTGACTCCAGAAAATCCACATCGGGATACCTAATCATTTTTGCAGGGGGAGCAGTTTCATGGCAATCCCGATTACAAAAGTGTGTTGCCTTATCCACCACAGAAGCTGAATACATTGCAGTAACAGAAGGATGCAAAAAGCTCTTGTGGATGAAGAAGTTTCTTCAAGAACTGGGACAAGAGCAGGAAAAGTATGTCATATACTGTGACAGTCAGAGTGTTATTCATCTTAGCAAAAATTCAACCTTCCACTCAAGGTCTAAGCACATCGACGTCAGGTATCACTGGATCCGTGACGTGCTCGAAGATAAACTTCTACAGCTAGAGAAGATTCACACAAATGATAATGGATCAGATATGATGACCAAGAGCCTGTCTAGAGAAAAGCTAGAAGTTTGCAAAGAAGAAGCTGGTTTAACACCAGCCCCAAATTGGCAGTGAGGGGGAGATCAGGTGAAGACGTTCTCCTCTGATTGATATGGAAGGGGGAGAATTGTAAGTTCCATATCTCCACAGCCGCCTCAAGCATGCACTCCAACAGTATACCCACATGTCTATGTTGTATACCAAACACCATCATGCATGCAGAGGAAAATGCCAAAGCTACCACCAACCACAGCCGTATAGAAACAAACCAACAATCACCTTCAGTCAAGCAAGGCTGCCGCCCACGCGTGAAGACTTCAAGCCACGCATGTTGAAGTGTTTGTCTTTGGTTCTGTTTCTCTGCCTATATAAGGCATGTAGTAATGATGGTATAAGATGAGCCACAACTGTAAGAGAAAAACAGAGAGCGTATGTTTGGTGAGAGAGAAAAGCCACAGAGAATATAGTCTGTGAGGTTGAGAGAGAAAGTTTGTAAGAGGTAGAGTCGAGAGAACACTTGTATCGCCTCCCTCAATCTCGGTTGTGTTTTAAACCGAAAGTTAGTGAAGCCTCTCAAAGTGGACGTACCCATAATTTTGGGGAACCACTATATATTTGGTGTCCATTGTGTGTGTGTGTTTGCATTTGATCCTTGGTTCAACCCAACAATTTTAAATGTCGTTACAGTATATACATATAGACACACAATTCTGTCCACATATTGATTGGTGTTATTTTTCTAATTTTAGGGCATATTAATCGATGCTAGTTTAAGCTAGATTTTTAAATTTTAGGGGAACAATAAAAATGAATTCTCAATTTTTTTATTCAATTCTGTTGAGATTTTTAAATTTTAAGAGGTACAGAACAGAAATAGAAACTAGAATAAAAATGAAATGTGCAGCTTTTTTGGT
This sequence comes from Cornus suecica, assembly GCA_963922005.1. Taxonomy (NCBI): domain Eukaryota; kingdom Viridiplantae; phylum Streptophyta; class Magnoliopsida; order Cornales; family Cornaceae; genus Cornus; species Cornus suecica. The sequence continues at coordinate 16,733,278 of OY998243.1, forward strand.
GGTACAGAATAGAAAGTTTCAACTAGATCTAAACTGATTTTTGGAGGTTTTGATCAGTCATGTGTATTTTTTGGGTACAAAATAGGGATATATCAACTTGATCAGAACTGGTTTTTGGAAGTTTTGATCAGTGCAGTTATTTTTGGGGGTTCAATGTTTTTTGGTTGTGAAACAATTGACTTTACTTTTGGCAGACTTGTAACAGATATTTTGACTTAAACTTTTGAATGGTCTTTTGCAGTTTAATTTATGTTTGTTTTATGTTATTTTGATGATTATACATGTTTAAACAGGATAAATAGAAATGTAGAACAATTGAACTTTATTTGAACTCAAAAGTTGGAGCTCATGCTTGTTACATTGCTTTACTTGAAAAAAGTGGCATAAATTGATAACAGGAACAGGATACAATTTTTCAATGAAAAATGAGCAATAAGAGAGAATGAAATAAGAGAGAGTTCTTGTGATACAAAATGATCCAATATACAACTTTATATAAAGCCAACACATATGACCATTGAAATTCTGCTAGTTAGAATGCAACTTCAAAAGTAGGGGGTCAAAATGATAAACTGAAGGAAGGGAAATGGCACCAGCAATGCATGTTGTTAGAGAGGGGTGTTGGTAAAATTGGCGCCAAAATTTACTAAAGGATTGATATCTATACACTGAAAGTGACTTCAGGGTGTAAATGATGAGTCTCAGGTAAAGTAGTGAGTGTAAATGGATTTTGACAAACCTAAGAAAATGGGTAGATTTTCATTTTATGTGAGAAAAAGCCTAAGGGCAATTTCGTCCATCTACATGATCAAACCCCCACACCGAGCTACTAGGGATTTTCCATTTGTTACTCAAAGACCACTTCAGTCGCCAAAACTCCTCTTACATTAGACTGGTGACTATTGTCGCCGGTATCAAACCATCTCGTGGTAATATAATCTGCATCTATTGTATGAATATATCATATATTAGTGTATATATATATTTATATATGTACACTCATGTATATACACCCCACACATACATTTGCAAACATGTATGTAGATCAATTTTTTTTTTTTTTTTCCATTTCTCTGATTTATTGTCTTAAATTGTTTTCTGTAGTGGATTTGAATATTGTGTAGACATGTTATCATTGATGATATACAAAAACGCCGAGTGATTTGGGAGAAATGCAATCGTTTTGCGGGAGTATTCGATTGGTCAGAAGGCACAACATTAACAACTCAAAGATTGTTGATTTCATAGCAGCTAGAAAATTCCCAATAACTAGTGGTTCTGATCTAGGAATTTCAAATGGAGTTGGTGCTTTCAGTTTTGTTGGGCCTTCAATGGATTCTTCCAAGGATTGCATTTTCCGGTCGCTGCCCAAGTTCACTTCTTGCTCGCGGTCGGCACGGGTAAGATTTTGATTTTTTTTAGAGTATATATATATATGTGTGTTTATATATATATATATATATTTCCAATATGTTTGGATTATGTAATGTTGAGGTATCTGGCATTTTAATGGTTTTGTTATTGTATTTTGGTCTTTAACTTGGTGGGTCATTGGCAAATTTGCACTAGAGGTACTTGGTAAATGTTTGTGGATGGTGTTGATTCTAGCAAAACTTCAGGTGGAGTGTGGAGGATCATTTGTGGTTATTGCAAATATATCTTGTTTCAGAACTTTTATGTTTTTCGGAATGAGAAATGCTTTTGAAGATATGGGTTTGTTTAAATTCAAGCTAAGGATACCTTAATTGGAGGCTCGATTTATGGGTCCTTTGATATATGTTGTAAAGCAAATATTTAGAATGAAGATAAACTCGGAGAGAGGAGGCAAACTACAGAGTCAGATTATATAAGTGCATCTAAGCTCATGAGTAAGGGTTGAAGCTGAAGGGGATGAGATTAGGGCGAAGAATTTACTTTCCTGCAAGTAAGAATTACATTAGTTTCAAAAAGGAATTCACTTCCCTGATATTGAAAATTATGCATTTTTGTATTAAGTTATTAATTTAGCATATCTTAGATTAATGGGACTCTAGAAAAAGAAGAGGACAAACACATGCTTATGACGGTCCAGTGCTGATGAAATGTTCCCATCAGTACTATATGATCATTAGCTAAATTTACCCAAGCTACCTTGTCTTTCAGTCTTCCCTCTGGTTCATGAGGTTGGGCTTCCACATATTGGCTTATATTTCTTTTAATTTTACTACCTGTGCTTACGTATCATGTAATCTTGCAATGTGTGTTGAGGTACAAAATAAGCATGATCGCAGGGAGCCAAAAAGTACAGATTTATCTGTATTACCACCTCTAAAATTAATGAGACTCTAGAAACAATATAAGAAGATTGTTAGAACTCGAGGGATGAAATAAATATGCTTATGACGGTCCAGTGCTGGTGAGATGTTCCCCATCAGCACTCTATGATCATAAGCTACATTTACCCAAGCCACCTTGTCTTTCAGTCTTCCCTCTAGTTCATGAGGTAGGCTATCCACATGGTGGCTTATATTTCTTTGAATTTTACTACTTGTGTGCACTCGTGTCATGTAATCGTGCAGTGTAGGTTGAGTTACTAAATAAGCCTGACCATAGATTGCTGAAAATTACAGATTTATATATAAGCACCTCTTAAATTAATGAGACTCATGAACAATACTAGGAAGGTTGTTAAATTCAAGAGATTAAATACACTTGCTCATGATGGTCCAGTGCTGATGACATGTTCACCATCATCCCTATATGATCATAATCTACATTTACCTAAGCTGCATCGTCTTTCGGTCTTCCCTCTATTTCATGTGGTAGGGCTATCCACCTGGTTGCTTATAATTCCATGACTACTACTAATTGTGTGCACTTGTTATGTAGCCATGCAACATAGGTTGAAATACAAAAGGAACATGATCTTAGAGTGCTGAAATTACATTTTAATTATGTATATATATAAGTTTCTCCTAAATAATGGCACTCTAGGGAAAATATTATGAAGGCCTGGCTGTTAGAGCTCATGATATGAGATACACATGATTATCACGGTCCTGTGCTCATGAAATTTACCCAAGCCACCTATTCATTCAGTCTTCCCTCTATTTCATATGGTAGTGCTATCCGCGTGGTGGCTCATTTTTGGAATTCTATTTATTGTGTGCATGTGTCATGTTATCGGGCAGCATAGGTTGAGTTTGCAAAATACGCATCATCCATAGAATGCTGAAAACCATGTGTGTGTGTGGGTGGGTGGGTGTCTTATCACGGCTTATATTTATGAGGCTCTAGAAGCAATAATAAGAAAGGCTGTTAGACCTCAAGAATGAAATATATATGTTTATGGCGGTGCTGATGAAATGTTCCCCATCGGTACTCTATGATCATAAGCTACTGAAAAGCCTAATTACTAGCTTATGGGCTACAGAACTACAATGATGTGGGGTCCAAATAAGACAATGCCGCTGAAGAATGCAAACGTCTTCCATAATAGTAGGAGCATATTCATCAGTGTGCTTGAGGACGTTGCATCTGAAGTTGTTTGAGTCATGCAAACAGTGAATATATCATCACTCTTCTTACTTGATTAGCATAAGCTCCTGAGCTGTTTGTTTTAGATTCTTTGGCTTTCGGGAATCAAAGTAAGATGTTCTGCTTATGCTGAAGGCTGTAGCAGTAGCAACAATAGGACTATCATAAGTATGCATTACTTTTCAACAGTACATAGGTATGCTAAAAGACACAGAAGGTTATATCAAAAGACCTTTAAGGATACTCTTTTGGTATCTACCTCTTTCTTTGCCCGTCATTGTTAAGCCAAAAGCAACGATGAGAAGTGCTGCTAATGTTTGTTTATGGTACTATTTGTAAGAGATTTTTTTTCCCATCCCTTTTTTTATGAAGTATACTTGCCTATTACTTGTCTGCCTTCCTAAGGGGTATAATATCTATCTAGTTTCCATTTTGGAACTAAAATATTCTCTCTAATCAACTTCTAAGTTTTGCTTTTAAGCCTAACGTATTAGTATTTTTAATTTTTCTTGGCAGACTAAATCTGGCATCCAAATGGACTTGACATTGTCTAGCAATGGTGGTATACCTTGGGTAGCCCCAGTACACCGGGGTAATAGGACAAGTTTCTTACACCATTCTGCAGCAGTACCAACTCTACCCAGCAGGTGCATAACAATGATGCATGATTCGGTCAAATCTGTTGCAGAAGATACTTCTGCTCATGTCTCTGAAGTTTCTCCACGCATCAAATTTAAGAGGCCTGATAAAACAGCCAGGCATATAATGCAGGCATGCATCTTTTTTGCAGTCCTTAGTGGAATAGATGTATCACATTCTGATAATATAAAGTTTGTTGATGTTGTACAGATCCTTGATAAGGAAGCAGTGGAGGAAGTAAGGAAACAAAGAGATATACCTGAGATAAAGCCTGGTAATATCATCCAGCTCAAAGTGGTATGAAAAAATTCATTCCGAGGAACAGTTTGTTATTGTTATTAGGTGTAAATTAGTAACTGCGAGCTCCACTAAGGGACATTTCTGGTCTGTTCTATGAAATCCTTGATACGAGCAGGAAGCCCCTATGAATAAAAGGCGTGTTTCAATATTGAAAGGCATTGTAATAGCAAGGCGCAATGCAGGTCTAAATTCTACATTTAGATTGAGGAGGCTGGTTGCTGGAGTTGGTGTTGAGTCTCTATTCCCATTGTAAGTAACATTAATTTTATGGCCCTTCAATACTTGTTAAGTCGTATATTTGTTCTTACAGAAAGATGTTTTGAAATTAAAATTCCTACACAAAATTCTCAGGAGAAAAACACGGTTTATTCGAACTGCCAAATCCAATACCCTACAATTTTTTTAAATTCAAAATTTCTAGTATAGCTCATGTTGATGCTAGCATTATTTAGATGATTAAGGATATGTATTGATTGACAAATTTGGCTAGAGAATGCGTTTAGTAGAAGTAAATATTACTGTTAATTTTGAACCTTGGAAAGATTTCTTTTGGATATAGACACATATGGAAGAATGCAGTTACTTCATATGCGGAAAGTGTTAGTCTCTTGTTCAATTTGACTACCAATCCTTTTCCAATACAAGCAAGATACAATAGCGTAAACTCTGTTTTCGGTATTCTAGAGGTGGTGAGATTTTAGGTTATCTTTCTTTGACTCTTTCCTTCTCCAGGGGAACTGAGCAGGGTAAAGTTTTGGTCAGTTAAATTTAAACTGCAAAACTAGCAGGGTCGTCCTCGTCACACCAACCAGGGTCATGCAGGCCCACTCCCCCTTCGCAACTCCCCACCAACAGGCCACCCAGAAATATGCCATGTGTATGGAGGATTCATGTAACAGTCACAGCCTGTCCATGAAACAATCTCAAACCTTGATATCGTCTAATTGCAAAAAGATAGGTCTTTTTGCAGGATCACATTATGATTGAATGTTTCCAAGCCTAGTCTATAGTTATTGTCTTCCTTTTTCCAATTCCTGTGGTAGTCTAGCATTTGGATGAATGATATGATCATTTGGGTGGTCACATTTTCCTTTTGTATGTAGCTAAATAGTTAGCTGAAACCTGGAGGCGGCCTTGGTAACCATGGTAAGGTTATTCAATTGGGATCTAGAGGCCAAGATTCGAAACGGGAATCATCGACCTCTGCCCTGTGCGGAGGGTAATCTTGTGTACTTCTGGACCCTGCATGCACGGACCCTGTATCTTGCAGGAGCATCCTGCAATGGGCTTACCCCATGTGGTTTGTAAACTCTTTGTGGTTGTGAAGTGGCCTAAAATAAACTGCTAACATCCCATATGTTTAAAGTGTTTAAACTAGCATTTGGGATGAATGATATGATCATTTTATAGTATTTTTTAGGTAGTTCTCTATTTTGTATTAGTACTCTACATGTTTTCCCCTCTTTTGGTAGTTAGTGTTGTTCTTATCACCTGTTAGCATTATCAGTTTCCGCTGAATGGTGCTCCGCAAGTTGGTTGACTGAGTAGGTTCTTTCAGGTACTCGCCTAACATAAAGGAGATAAAGGTGCTGGACAAAAAGAAAGTAAGGAGGGCCAAGCTGTACTATCTCAGGGACAAAATGAATGCACTTAGAAAATAGTAACAACCCATATGGTTAGTAGTATACAAGCACTCTAGTTATCAGTACTTTGCTTGCTTGCGGAAATGAGAAGGTTTTGCAACTATGGCTCCCTTTATAGCTAGTTTCTCTCTTAAGATAATCTTTTGATTTTTGAACTTGAAATAGTCCTGGACAGTGAAGTGATAAGAGTTTCATATTGGTTGGATCACAATATGGACTAGTTGGGTGCTTACATTCAACAAGCGCTCTATGGTGGCTATGAAATTTATGCCTTTGTGATTCTGACTTTTCTCTGCTTCTACTAAAAATTCTTAATTTGTGGAGTTGGAGCAAATATATCTACAGTCATCATTTACATGAAGTTGGACTGAAAGTTCAAATTGTCAAGCTTGGTTCGAATATCTGTCTGGTTAGATTGAAATGAACGTTGCTCATGCACTAACAGTAAACTATTTTTAAGAATAATGATGAGTAACACTAATAAGATATGAAATTATGTTAGTTCATGGTTACATCCACATTGTGGAAGTGTGGTAGGTACTTTTTTTTTTTGGCCACCCCTGGATAGATAACATTAGTAACTTATTATTTTCTTCGAAAAAGACGCTTTTTGTTATATTGTTGTCTGGTGCTAAACAAGAACGATGAGTACATAATCTTGTTTCCCTCCTGCTCTATTGTCTTCTAAGTTGGTATTTTCCAAATTTAAATTTTGCCACTATACCCATTCATCAGCTGCTCCTCACCTTCTCTGTTCTTCAACTTGGTTGCTGGTTGCAACTTGCAATACTTTGTAGTCAGTATATTATTATAATCTAAAAAATTGTTTGACTGTTGGTTACAAAATTGTTATTGCAATGGCATATTACAATTTAACGAAAAGGTTTGACCTATTGGTTGTAAAATTGTTCTTATGTCATTAAGTGGTTTATAATTGTCAGTAATGTAGCATTTGGATGGGGTACAATGGACAATAATGCACATGAAACACATTTATAGAGCAACTGTTATCTGGGTGTGTTCAACCACTAATCCATTCTATCCTTTTGAAAATGTTATAAGCTTGATTGGATGTCCATATTGTTTTCTGTTAGTTGCTACTCTATTTAGTTCTTGTACAGGAAACAAATTTCTGGTGACTATGTACTACGTTTATAAATATCTGGTTTGATTAAGGACAAAGGACGTTAAGTGAACCATTTTGCTTATTTGGGATATCTACTCTCAGTACAAATCTTGAATGTTTTATGTTTTACTTACTCAAAGTTGATACTTCCTTGCTTAGCAATGATGGTTTTTTTTTTCCGCATTTTTATTAAGGGCCCAAGTTAACGCTGATCTTCCTACGTTTATTAGTATTATTAGTGTATCACGTCATTAAGGCTGACATGTTATCACCAATCAATAAAATTGTAGTATTTTGCCCATGTGACATATTACTTACCAACACATATGGAAATCAAAATATATAAAAAAACAAGATATTCAAGTTCCCAAAACAATCATTTCTCTCTCCTCTTCACTCATCCAAACCCAAAAGCCTCTCCTTTGTTCTCATCCAAACCCCAAACCCAAAATAAATTGTTACAGCTTCATATTAGTTTTAGGTTTTATATATAATAGTTGAAGAAGGTGACATATGTATATATGTACATATATGCATATCTGTACATTCATGATTCTTACATGTGATAAGAATTAATATGGTGAGAATTTTCCATGGAAGGAAAATATGGTGGGAATGAATTAAAAGGGACAAATCAGTTAGATATGAAATTGAAGCTGAAAAATAAATGGGGTTTCTTGAAGAACCGAAAGCCTAAAGAAATTTGCAATAGAGAGAAATTTTATTTTAGCAAATCAGTAGAGAAATCGTTACAGAGTTTTAGGATTTGGATTTTAAATCGGCTACGACTGAGAGAAGAGGGAGACGACTAGAATTTTTTAATTTTGGGCGTGAACCAATCTGTAAGGAGAGGAGATGGAGAGAAGAGGAAGATGGCGATGGAGAGAGGAAAGATCTTGCGATGGCGAAGGAGAGAAGATGGAGAGAAGACGACTTAATTTTCTTCTGATTTTTATTTCCGTATGTGTTATGTTCGTGAAGAGGAGAGAGAAACGATTGTTTTGGGAGCTTGAATATCTTTTTTTCTTTTGATTTCCATGTGTGTTGGTAAGTAATATGCCACATGGGCAAAATACGATAATTTTATTGGTTGGTGATACCATGTCAGCCTTAATGACGTGGTATCACCGTTGCAACGAATAATTTCTCCCTAATGAGAAAGAAATTAGAGGAAACTTGGGAGAATCAACGTCTTTTTACGGGATTGCCACGTACTTTTTAAACGCCAAAAAGAAAGAACAAAAAAAAAGGTGGTATTTTTTCAATCCTATCAAAATAAAAAAAATAAGGTTATGCTGAGACCCAACCCTAAACACCATCACAAAAATATGGCATGTTTAGGGTTCACTTGAGCTTTTAAGCCCACAAGTTGATATATAATTAAATATTTTAAATTCATTTAATTTCTTTGAAATTTGTTGAGTCTATGTTTATAATAAATTGAATCTATTAAAATAAATTTTGGTTACCGATCAAATAAATGAATAGTGAAACCGAGTGGTTCAAGCCTATTTATTCAATTAGCTCAACCCCATTTGTACGCAAATTAGTTAAATAAATGAGTAACAGTTTTAAAAATATATATAACTAAAAGATAATTTTTTTTTTAAATTCTGGACAATATAATAAAAATAAAATTGGATATAGTTATATATATATATATATATATATATATATATATAAAATATTAGAATTTTGTGTCATTTAAATACAACACTTATTTTTATTTTTTTATTTTTTTATTTTTACGATTAAACACTACGTTGAGTGTATCAAATTAGAGAATGAACTCTCTTTCCATGATAAAATATTGAATTGTACTATATAATTCTTTGAATTCATAAATTTTAGATTTTTTTCGCTTCTTAAATTTAGAAAAGATTAGTATCATTATTTCCCCCAAAAAAATAGATTTGTATCATTGTGTTAGCATTTAATACAACAACCCAGTTTCAATGCAATTACAAGTGCGGGTTTAATACTTAAAACTCTATAAATTTGATTTAAAATAAAAATGAAGCTTTTTTGTTTGCTTAGTTTGTATCTACTGTTAATAGGAATTTTGAAAACAGAAACTGTTTTATGAAAATAACAAAACAAAATTATCTAAACGACCACTTTTATCATGGGATTTTCAACAAACTGTTTTAGGAAAAAAAACTGTTTTTATGAATGCAAATCAAGTATATATATTGCGATGGATACTCGTTTGTGGTTGTTACCAAATATATATCGTGCTCAAAATGAGCTTTTTTCGCCATAAATTCATTTGTGCAAGAAGATTATATTGTCATAAAATAATCTTGAGACAAAAATATGCCTTCTAATCACGACTTCGACACAAAAATAATTTTGTCCCAAATGATATTGTACCACAATAATTCACACTAATTTGACTTTTTGGCAATAAGTAGTGCTGAGAAGTCTAATTTATTGTTGGAATCCTAATTCATAGCAACTTTGTATAAATTGAAGTCATTAAGGCAAAAATGGCAAGGCATTTCAAACTTCAATACACATTGCATTTCAAAGTTTTATTACACCCTCCCTAAACTCTTTTTTAAAATACTTATCTTTCTCAAACACATCCACCATCATCCTCTTATGCCGCTCATAATCCCCACTCCTATTGGGGAACTTAACCCACTGCCCTCCACCACCCCTCATGGAGATCATGCTTCAATCAGCTCAGATCACTCACTAGGCTCTGAAAATGCTAGAGACATCGCCAATTTCATAAAGGATATTGACCAAGCTAGGCTTCAGCTTTCTGCCATTGAGAACTCTCTCAAACAATTTTATGTTCCTGCTAGGATGACCACCATTGTCAATGCCAATAGGGGTAGAGGCAGAGGTCCTCAACAACCCAGAGGAGGAGGAAGGGGCACTAGACTGGATCTCATGGCTCCTGCCCACGCGCCACGCTCCTCTCAACATTGGGGGGTACTGACACTGTTAACACTTCACCAAACACTGTAGAATTGCCATCTACAAACCAGGCTCCTCAACCACCCACACCTAAGCCTAGCTGGGCCACCATTGCCGGTCAACCTAGGGAAGAGACACCTAGGATGCAACTTGAATTCTACTCGCACCCACCTTCCATGGACTCCGCCCTCATCCTTGAACCACCTCCTGGCCTAGCTGAGGCTGGAGCAAGTGAATGGAAGTCCAGTCTTGGGGGATATTTCTGACAAAAAAAACTCCCTCACACAATGGTGTATAATGTTGTCATGAAAATGTGGAACTCTAAGGGTTTGAAAGAGGTCCTTGCTGATGACAAGGGTTTCTTTATTTTTAAATTCATTGATGAAAATGCCTGTACAAATGCTCTTACCAGTGGTCCATGCATTGTTGCTGGAAGACCCCTAATGCTTAGAGCATCTGGTATGGACCCTATTTTAGCCAGTTAAATGGTCCTTTAGCTAGGGTGAGTGTTTGGTATGGTGCTAGCTATATGTGGGACCTCCATGGAGGCTGAGCACAACACTCGCCACATTTAGCCAGTCAAGTAGCTAGCTAAGTGGCCTTGTTGATAAAATATGAATATAATGAAGCGAGAGAAAGAGGGGAAAATTAGGGGAGCAAAGTAAAGTGGGCCCATCAACAAAAAGTAAATTAAAAAAAGTGAGAGAAAGGGATGGGTGGCTAGCACCATACCACCTCATATAAATTCTAGCTAGCCAAACTACCGGACATGCTTATGTGGCTAGCCAAAACACATATTTTAGCCATTTAATTTGGCTAGTACCATACCGGATGCCCTTAAAAAATGGCACCAAGGTCTTGAACTCACAAATGAATCGTGTAAATTCGTACCCCTATGGATCAAACTCTTTAATATCCCCTTTGAATTCTGGACTGATAAGGGCTCAGGTTTCATTGCCAGTGCCATTTGGCAACCTATCTTTGTTGATAACCTCACTAAAACAAATAAAATAATTATGTTATGTTAGACTATGTATTGAAGTTGATGCTTCAAAGCCTCTGAAGGACAACCTACAATTAAAACTTGGAATGAAACTTGTCAACATCAAAATTGAGTATCAATGGAAACCACAAGTTTGTGGTTCATGTTTCTGCTTTTGACACTTAGATATCAAAGGCCCTGCTGCCATCATCACAACCACCACAAAAGCCAATGAACCCCTCCTTCCAACTCCCACCGCCATCTCTAACACCTTTGCTCCCACCACTATTTTCATTGTGGCATCCCCTAACCCTCATTCTACAGCAAAATGGACCATTCTGCAATCGAAAAAGAACACGCAACACCCCTCAAAACCTCCCTCTGAGGACACTGGTAAGAGATTGATAGACACTGTTATTGACCACTCAACCCCTCTTAATAGCCTCAACAACACGACTGTCATAACTCCTTCTGACATAGGAGGGAATAATTGCAAGGACTCTTCAATTGCCCCTCAAGATATGAACATGAATGGTTTTGACAGTATCACTCTACCACTTGAAGTCTTTTTAGAAACCTCTCAGGCTAATCCCACCTTTCTGGGATTGTCATGCTCCCCTTATGTTTCAGAAAATTCCACTTGCTCTACATCCAGTGCCTTTCTTGCTATTCAAGTTGTTGAGGCTCAGAGTAATGGCAAGAGAAAAAAAGAAGAAGAAGAGGAAAGGGGATGCCTCAAAATGCCTCCTTTAGGGGGCAAATGGTCTTTTGGCTCACAACATTGCCCAATGATAATTGGGGCATGGAACACCAGAGGTCTCAATTCCTCTAGAAGACAACATGAGGTTAAAAATCTCATTTTTAAACACAAGTTTCAGATGGTTATCCTCCTTGAAACCAAAGTTCAACTTCACAATATTGACTCTGTCAATTCTGGTATTGCTCCCTCATGGACTCTCCTCCACAACCTCTCATCTTCTCCCCTTGGTAGAATCATTATTCTATTTAACCCCCTCTTTTTCAATGTCCACAACTGTAGTGAATCTGGGCAGGCTTTGCACCTAACTATCTTTACCATTAATAGCAACAAACACTTCTTTCTCTCAGCCATTTATGCCTATAACACTGTCTCCCTAAGGGCTGACCTTTAAGCAAATCTCCCCTCTTTTCCTCATTTCCTTGGATTGTTTTAGGTGATTTCAACATCATCTCCCACCCTTCTGAAAATTTTGGTGCTTCAAGCAAATGGAACAATGGCCTTATGGATTTCAGAAAGTGCCTTCATGAAACTGAGCTTGTTGATCTGAGATATAGTGGAATATTCCACACTTGGTCAAACAAAAGCAAGGGTAGTTCCAACACCTCAAGGAAACTTGACAGGATTTTGATTAATGACTCCTGGATCACAACTTTCCTACCTCTGATTGCATCTTCCTCCCTCCAGGTTGTTCAAACCATTCTCCTATGATTGTCAATTGTGGTCTCTCCCCTCCCAAAAAACACTTGCCTTTCAAGTTCTTTAACTTCATAGCTGACCACATTGACTTCCTTGATACTGTCAGCTCATTATGGAGTCAAAACATCAATGGGAATATCATATACCAGATAACCAAAAAACTCAAGCTCCTCAAGCCTAAGCTGAAATTACTCAACTCTAGAAACTTCAATGAGATTTCTACCAAAGTTAGGGATGCCAAAGAAGCCCTTGGCAATTACCAAATGAATTTGGACCTCAAGCCTGATGAAGAACACCTCAGAACTATGGAGAGTAAACTCCTAAATGCCTACACTGAGATTGCAAGGGCTGAAGAAATATTCTACCTTCAGAAGTCCAAAATAAAATGGATTAAAGAAGGTGATCAGAACACTAGATATTTCCTCAAGGATTTCAACAACAAATGTAATAGAAGGAAAATCTCAACTCTCACCTTTGAGAATGGCACTAGGACCTGCTCTGTGCATGAAATTAAAAATGAAGTTGTAAGCTTTTATCACAAGCTTCTTGGTATTGCCACCTCTTCATACTCAGGAATTGAATCTCTAAGAGCTGTTTACTCTAAGAGAATTCCTGATCACTACCTTCAATCCATTGTTATAATCCCCACTGCTGAGGATATCCATAAAAGTTTTTTCAGTCTCAACAATTTCAAGTCTCCTGGACCTGATGGCTATAATGCCTACTTCTTCAAGAAGGCATGGCCTATTGTTGGGCAGGATTTAACCAAGGCAATCCAAGATTTTTTCACCAATGGTCAACTCTTTAAGGAATTGAACTCCTTTTTCATATCTCTTGTCCCTGAAATCTCCAACCCCCTCTTCTATGACTGATTTTAGGTCAATTGCATGTTGCAATACCATCTATAAGTGATCTCTAAGCTTTTAGCTAAAACACTTCAAGCCACCCTTCCTTTTTTTATTGACAAGTGTCAAACTGCTTTCATTAGCAAAAGAAGAATTGGAGATAGTTTTTTCTTGGTGCAAGAACTACTTAAAGGCTATCACCTCCCCACTTCTACTCCCAAGTGTGTTCTCAAAGTTGACCTTCACAAAGCTTTTGACTCTCTCAATTGGAATTTCATATTTGACATTCTCTCCATCCTTAACTTTCCAACCAACTTCATTTCATGGATCAAGGCATGTGTGTCCAATCCTTATTTCTCCATATCCCTTAATGGTGAATTAGTTGGTTATTTTAGGGGTGCTCAAGGCTTGAGACAGGGAGACCCTATCTTCCATTTCCTCTTTGTAATTGCAATGGATGTCCTCTCATCCACCATCCACAACTTCATTTCCATTGATCCTAGCTTCTCTTACCATTGGAGGTGCTCAAATGACAAAATTTCTCACCTTTGTTTTGCTGATGACCTCTTTATCTTCTGTCATGGGGACCTTACTTCTCTTTCTACTATCACCAAGGTTATCCACTACTTCACCTCTTTGTCTGGCCTCACCCCCAACTTGCACAAAAGCCAATTTTTTTTGTCTAATGTTGTTGAAGCTGACCAGTTAGCTATGGTAGCCAATTGTGGTTTTGAGGTAGGATCTTTTCCCTTTAGATATTTGGGATTTCCCCTTTCCTCATCTATGTTATCTCACAATGACTATAAAACCTTGATTGATAGGATTACTTCTATAATCCAAAATTGGACTTCCAAGTTCCTCTCTTATGCAGGTAGAATCCAACTTATTAAATCTATCCTTTTTAGCATGCACCTCTACTAGGGTTCTCACATTATCCTTCCCATTCATGTGATTAAAAACATCAACTCAATTCTGAGATGCTTTCTTTGGTCTGGGCATGAAATGAGGAAAACTGGAGCTAATGTCAAATGGAGCTATATATGCAAGCCTAAAGAGCATGGTGGGCTGGGGATTCCTAACATTGCTCTCCTCAACAAAATTATCATCCTAAAGCACATTTGGCACATTTACAATGATGATGGGCAATCCCTATAGATTGACTTGATCAAAACTAATCTCATTAAGGGGCACAGTTTTTGGCAGATTAAGATCTCTCAACTGAGCTTTTGACATTGGAGGAGAATTTTGCAGCTAAGAGAACTTGCTAAAAGATTTATCAAGCATCATGTGGTCAATGGCAATAATATTTATTTATGTTGTGATTACTGGATGCCCAATGGGCCTCTGGACAATGAGTTATCTCCCCTTGATCAACAAGTTATTACCCTCTCTTCATGGAATGGGAATCCAAGAGTGTGTAAACTCATTAGGAGAAATGCATGGAACTTTCCTTCTTCACTCCTTGCTATTACTCCTGTTGGTTGTTTCTCTCACCCTCCTCAAATCAACATTGGTATCAATGACTGGGTCACTTGAACCCTTTCACCAAATGTCAAGTTCAATATCAAGCATTCTTATCTGGCTTTACTTCCCCCTTTTCCTATCTCTCCATGGTACCATTCTGTTTGGTACTCAAATCATATACCCGGACACTCCTTTCTTGCTTGGCTAGCCTTGAGCAACAACCTTAGAACAAAAGATAAGCATGGCACTTCTAGTGGCTCTTCTCCCACTTGTGTGTTATGCAACAATCAACCTAAATCCCATGAACACCTATTCTGGAATCCCAACTACTCATCCTCTGTTTGGAAGTGGTTTCAACATAAGAATGGTGTTTATCATGGAAACCTATCTTACCTCTCCATCAATAACTGGGCTTCATCTCTTTGGAATCCCAACTCTTCATCCCCCATTGATCTTCTGTTCAGGCTTAGCTTTGGTGGAGCCATCTATTTCTTATGGAAAGAAAGAAATGTCAGAATCTTCACTGGAAGATCAACCCCTCCAAACATCCTCTCTCAACAGCTAGAAGACTGCATTAGACTGAAGCTCTCTACTCTCAAGTTGAAGAGCAATAAACTGAAAAGAGACATTGCTGCAACTTGGAGGCTTCAAAGCTTTTTTCTGGACTGATGGGGTGTTTGTACTATTGTGTTAATTGGTGATCCAGGCTCTGAGGTCCTTGGCTTAGAGCCTGGATCAAACCCTTGTATTTTGCTTTGTTTCCTAGGTTTGTTGTACTGCATGGCCGCATGCCTTGGATGGCTTTAGTTGACTTTTTTCCCTTGTATTCTTTTCCTTTCTTCTTTAATAAAATGGACTTATCGAAAAGAAAAAAAACTAATAAATTAAATAAATTGCTTTACTACATAAAATCATCAATTTGTACGGAGTTACAAAAAGAGTAGAACTATGCAATAGGTAGGTACTAATTTCATGAAATTATAAGTACAAAAATAAATCATTTTTCTTTCAAACTACTTATTCTAACTTTTCAATACAAATAGTATTGTTATATAAAATGAATAAGATACCTTTTTCAAAAATAAATAAATAAAAGGATCATGGTAGGGCAATTTGCACTGTTGAAACAAATTTGACGGACAAAATCAGTGTGCCCAATATTGACAGTATCAATATTATCATCAAAAAGCAAACAAACATGATTCATACTACATTGAGTTTTGAAATGGGATCAAAAGCACATATATATATGAACACTGAGAAATTTAAATGATCAATCCACCTACAAAAATTAAAGTTTTTTTTTCAATACAAATAGTATTGTTATATACAATGAATAAGATACCTTTTTCAAAAATAAATAAATAAAAGGATCATGGTAGGGCAATTTGCACTGTTGAAACAAATTTGACGGCCAAAATCAGTGTGCCCAATACTGAGAGTATCAATATTATCATCAAAAAGCAAACAAACATGCTTCATACTACATTGAGTTTTGAAATGGGATCAAAAGCACATATATATGAACTTATACACAAAGAAATTTAAATGATCAATCCACCTACAAAAATTAAAGTTCACTGTGATCACAAACTCAATATATAATACAAGAAATTGATTAAGTTCAGAATTCTTATTTTAAAGATTAAATGTTTTTTACAAATATAATTTAATTCAGTAATACAAAATCAACGAAAAAAATGAAGAATAAAAAAGGAATCTGTAGCGAAAAAAGGTAGATGAAAATATTTCATTAAACTCACAATCTATCGAGCCATGTGTAAATTTATATTAAAATATAAAACTACACAAAAACATTTTGGAAGGAAAAAAAATACACAAAGGGAAACACAGAGACAATCCCAATAAACCTGCAAAAAGCTTTATTTCTAACGGCTATATTTAGGAAGGTGATGGATGAGGGACAATTTAGTAAATACATATTATTATATAAGGATAGTAAAGTGATTTCACCCTTAGAAGGGTATTTTATGGATAAAATTTATATTTTTCTGATTACGTCATCAATTTAACGGCCAGTTAGTAATAAAGGAGGTCTGTGCTAACGGTTGCAAACCACAAGGGAGGTAAGTGACAATTTTGAAACAACAGGGATGTCCTTGGATTATTGACAAACCTCAGGGGAGGTTCCTATAAATAACCCAAAGACAAACATGTGAATTTAAATATATAAATAATTAATTTGGTCGAAGCAAATCGGATTCAGAGCCGATTTAACTCAAAACCGGCCTCGGCCCAAATCCGATTCGAGTTTTTAAGAATGGCAACGAGACAGGTACGAGACATAATCTTACTCTATTATGTCAACTCAACTCTAACTTGAGAAAGAGTTTAAAATATGTATTACTTAAAGATAGTATATATTAAAGTTAAAGGACAAATATGTGATTTTAAATATATATATTTAATTGGTCAAAGCAAGTCAGATTCAGAGTCAATTTAACACAAAACCAGCCTCACCCCAAATCCGATTCGGATTTTTATTTTTAAAATCACATCCACCCTAACTCAATTTAAGGATCTTAACAACCAACTACTCTAAAAGCTTAAGCTGTTAGAGAGGGTGCAACTTAAATATTATATCCTTCAACACACCTCCTCACGTGTAGCCTTCTTTGGGTCCAACACGTGAAACAACAATTTTTTCAACAAAGGGTGACGGTAAGGTTCGAACACAGGACTTCCTGCTCTGATACCATGTGAATTTTCATGTTTCATTGATAATTCTGGATAATACAAGATGTGAATAAATAAGAAAAGCTAAACTAATTACTTCCTAAATTAACTCCTACAATTATGCATGACAACTGTACAATATAGGATACTAACTACAATTATGTTAGTCAAAGATATTTTCCACACTCCCCCTCAAGCTGGTTCATAGATATCTATCATTCCCAGCTTGTTAACACATGAATAGAAAGTGGATCTTGGTAGCCCCTTTGTAAGAACATCAGCTAATTGTTCATTGCTTGAAACGAACGGAATACAAATCTGACGGCTTTCAATCTTTTCTTTGATAAATGTTTGTCAATTTCAACATGTTTGGTCCTGTCATGTTGAACAGGGTTATGAGCTATGTTGACGGCAGCCTTATTGTCACAATAGAGCTTCATGGTATTCATTGGAGCAATTCGTAGTTCCTTTAGTAAAATCTTCAACCATATTAACTCGCATATTCCTTGAGTTATTGCTCGGAATTCAGCTTCAGCACTTGATCTGGCTACCACAGGTTGTTTCTTACTCCTCCATGTAATTAGATTGCCTCCGACAAACATGTAATATCCAAATCTTCTGTCACTCACAGAACCTGCCCAATCAGCGAATGTATAGGCTTTTATATGAAGATGGTAGTTTTTTTAGAAGAGAAAACCCTTTCCAGGAGTGCATTTCAAGTACCGTAGGATCTTCCATACAACTTCTAGATGAACTTCACAAGGGGCATGCATAAACTGACTTACCACACTTACTGCAAATGCAATATCAGGTCGTGTATGAGACAAATATATCAACTTACCAACCAATCTCTGATATTGGCCTTTGTCTACTGCATCACTCTCAACATCAGCTCCCAAATTGTGGTTGGGATCAATTGGTGTATCTCCTGGTTTGCAATCCAATATACCTGTTTCTTGGAGAAGATCTAAAACATACTTTCTTTGAGAAAGAAATATTCCTTTACTCGACCTTGCTACCTCAATTCCCAAGAAATATCTCAGAGTTCCCAGATCTTTAATTTCAAACTCTTTAGCCAGGACAACTTTGAGTCTTATTATTTCATCAATGTCATTTCCAGTCACGATGATATCATCAACATAGAAAATCAGGACAACAATTTTCCCATTAAGGGTGTGTTTGAAGAATATAGTATAATCACTTTGACTCTGAGTAAATTCACATCGACGAACTGCTTTAGTAAATTTTTCAAACCAAGCTCGAGGTGACTGTTTAAGTCCATACAAGGATTTCTTCAACTTGCATACTTCCTTTCTACCGAAAGTATCTTTGAATCCATGAGGCAATTCCAGATACATTTCTTCTTCTAAATCCCCATGAAGAAAGGCATTTTTCACATTGAGTTGTTCGAGGTGCCAATCCATATTAGCTGCAAGGGAAAGGAGAACTCTAATTGAGTTCATCTTTGCTACTGGAGCAAAAGTCTCTTGATAGTCAATCCCATATGTTTGTGTGAACCCTTTTGCCATAAGTCTAACCTTATACCGTTCAACTGTCCCATTAACTTTATGTTTGATTGTGAAGACCCATTTGCATCCTATTGGTTTCTTTCCGAATGGTAGATTAACAAGTTCCCATGTCTCATTCTTTTGCAATGCTCTCATTTCTTCATAAACAACCTCTTTCCACTTCGGAACCGTCAATGCTTCCTGTATATTTCTTGGAACAGAATCACAAGACAAGAAGTTAGCAACAAAGGCTCTAAAATAAGGAGACAAACTTTGAAATAGGATGCAATGTACAGGGCCTGACCCCTTTCCTATGAGTAATTGGAACATCAAAATCAGAAAACTTAGACAAATAGAGGTCCTTTAAAAATTTAGGAACTGAAGAATTACATGTGTTCTCCAGAATTTTTGTGCTCAGTTCAGGCAACTGGTAAGATAGAGGAGGTTGAGTCTTATTCTTTCTTGAGTAAACTTTAAGTTCACATTCTCCATCTTGTACACACTTAAGTGGGGTCACGCTATCTAAAGGTGATGATTGAGAATTCTTAGGATAAAGAGAAGAAGTCTCATGATCTTTACTGGTGGATGGAACACAAGGAGTCTTGGGAATAGTAGGACAAACAAATGACTCAAGAATGGTAGTAGTAGAAGGCTCAGGAATGACAATGGGAACAAACTCATGAATAGAAGGAAGAGCAGGCCAAAACAGATCTTCATTATGTTGACTCTCCCCTTGAAGAGAAGTTTTGGTGAAAAAATAAGTATTCTCAAAAAATGTAACATCCATGGACACAAAATTTTTTTGTGGTAGGGTGATAACACTTGTAACCTTTTTGACTCGAAGAGTATCCCAAGAAAACACACCTAAAAGCTCTTGGATCTAATTTCCCTCTATTATGGTCATGTACGTGAACAAAAACAACACAACCAAAAATTTTGGGTGGAAGAGAACAAAAACGTTTGGATGATGGATAAACATTTTTTAGGGTGTCAAGGGGTGTCTTGAAATCCAAGACTCGTGATGACATTCTATTGATAAGATAGGTAGCGGTAAGTACGGCTTCACCCCAAAAGTGTTTAGGAACCCCCATGGTAAACATTAAAGATCTAGCTACCTCAAGATGATGTATGTTCTTTCTCTCAGCTATCCCATTTTGTTGAGGTCTATCAACACAAGAAATATGATGTACAATTCCATTATCTGCAGTTCTGGCCCTGAGAGTGCCAAAAAATTTTGGGGCCCTAGGCGAGATTGAAGGAGGAAATTTTTTTGGGGCCCTTCATTTCACGCGATGCAAATTTCTCACGCGAAATTGTTTTTGGGCCACTTCACTTCACGCGATGCAATTTTTTTTTTAAAATGTAAGTATTTTATAGATTCAAATTTCTAACGAATGGCAAAAGCACTACATAATTACTTGGTGCTTCTTTTGATTAGATTTCACATATTAAATCATAGAAATATGAAGGGTATGAAATGAATGATTAGTACAAGATACTTTTGAAATAAAAATTGAATTTGAACTTATATGTAAATGCTTGTCAAAAGTAGGACTAATGTATCCTAGTAAAAAAATTTAGAGAGCAAAAATATTACTTTAAAGGAACTTTCCCTATTGTAAGTGTAATATTGGGTTGAGTTCTAATTTATATTGGACTATACCTTAAAATATCATATTTGGGTCTATACTAATACAAAGGGAAAAAAAAATTGGGGCCTCTTTATATGCATTCAAAGTCCTTGTATTAGTTTTAATTTATCTTTGGGTTGGGTTTGTTTTAATTTAATTATTGAAAGAATGGATTGGATTTTATTAGTTTAATATATGAATTGGTATTGGGTTGGATAAGAAGCCATTTATGTTTGGGCTTATACTAACATATATATATATATTTTTAATTTTGGACCTAATACTAATATAACAAAAAAAATAATTTGAGGCCCCTTGGGCCCTGAGGCCCTAGGCAGCCGCCTAGGCCCAGGGCCGGCCCTGATTATCTGTAAGATAAGAACCTAATATGGAAGAAAAATACTCCCTCCCATTATTTGTTTGAAGAATTTGAATGGTGGCTTGAAATTGAGTTTTGATCATCTGGTGAAAAATTCGAAAGGTTCTTACTACCTCAGACTTTTCTTTGAGTAAAAAGACCCAGCTTACATGAGTATGGTCATCAATGAATGTAATAAACTATCTTGACCCAAAAATATTATTGATACGTGAAGGCCCCCAAATATCACTATGAATAAGGGAAAAAGGTCGAAACGGTTTATACTTTTGTGCAGGAAAAGGAACTCGATGATGTTTGGCCAACTCACACACTTCACATTGAAAATCATAGACACCCTTATTTTTTAATAAAGTGGGAAATAATTTTTTCAAATATGGGAAATTCGGATTATCTAACCTTTTATGCCAAAGCTCAATTTCTTGATTGGAAGTGGAATTGGAAGAGCTCAAGTGTGTATGAGATAAATTACCTGAACCAGTAAGTCCACCCTCAAAGTAGTTGAAAGAGTATTTGATTGAGCTAATGGGAAAAAATGTGAGATTGGATTCGAGATGTTTTTGATTCATACTGTATCACCAAAAATATGAAAATAACAAGGAAAAAAAAAGAATCAAGCTCACCTCCCAAATGGAGAGGTGAGGGGTTCTAGTCTCCTAGAAGACATTGTGAGTGGTGTGTGAGTGTGTATTTAAAAAAAAAAAAAACTGAACTGTAAATCAAGCTCAAGCACTTCAAATCAATTTTCTCCACCTAAATATTATTCACCACAAATGTATAACTGTTACGTGATCCGATGAATGAATGATTCAATCCCTTCCCATACACTTTTTTTACCTGTACTATAGTCAACATTGCCTCTTTAAACTGAATAATCTTAGTCGACTGAATGAATGAATTTGCGAAAAACTTGAGCCCACCAATGGCAAACAATTTGAGCTAATTCACACTTGACAAAAAGAGACGATATTTTACAAGTTCCATCATGAATGCAATAAAAAAAAAATAGGGATCAGACTCATACCTCTCAGTTGTAACTTGGTCACGGATGGAATTATAATCTGGAGGATGACACAACTATTGAATTATGATCCAGGTCTGCTTGATGATTTGCAGAAGTGTTTGAAGCAGAATCTGCAATACAACTTTTTCTCATGCATGCAAAATTACTAAGAAACAAAAGTAAGTCGTATATTGAACCAATTCTTTCATACAAATAACCATCAATAGAAGTATCAAAAATCCTCCGTGCTTGTCATTGTCTACATGACGTTTTACCATAAACATAAAGCAAACCAGATCAAACATGTATATCCAAATTCTTCAGTCAATAGAAGTATAAAAAATCCTCTATGCTTGTCATTGTCTACATTCAGTCTACCAATAGCTAGGGTTAGGTGAACTCAGCCCCATTGAGGTTGTACTTTAATTTTCCGATCGATCAATCAAACAGGCAAGAGGAGTGCTTGAAGATGTCATTGTTCAGGTGGGCAAGTTTTATTTTCCGGTTGACTTTGTAGTCCTAGATACAGAACTTGTCCCTGATTCGAAGAAGCACATTCCAGTAACACTTGGGAGACCATTCTTAGATACGGAAAATGCATGTATCAATTGCAGAACCAGAGCCATAGATATGATATTCGGGAATATGAAGGTCAAGATGAATGTGTTCGAAGGAAGCCACCAATTGCATGAATCTGGGGAATGTTTTCAGATTAATGAGTGCAATAAGCTAGATGAAATCATAACAGATTTTGCAACTCAAATCTTGGAGGAGGACGAGCTAGAGTCCTTTATGACGAGAGAATGGCCAAATAAGGAAGTTGCTGATTGGGAGACATATTGGAAGTTGCGAAATGAAGAGTTGGATGCAATGGAGACTGCATTATACACTCAACCCTGGAAAGAGTCGATTGAACCATTTCCGATAGTCTCAAATATTCCATCAATTTCATCTCTAACTACTCCTCCGACCTTGGATCTCAAGGAATTGCTTGAAAAATTGAAATATGTTTTCTTGGGACCCGGTGAGACTCTTCCTGTGATTATATCTTTAAAATTGACAGAAAAACAGGAATTGAGTCTAGTTAAAGTTCTAAGTGAGAACAAAGAGGCAATAGGGTAGAGTGTTGCTGATTTGAAAGGCATAGACCCCTCAATTTTCATGCATCGCATACATCTTGAAGAGGATGCAAAACCATCAAGGGAAATGCAAAGAAGGTTGAATCCAAATATGAAGAGGTGGTGATGAAGAAAGTAGTGAAATTGCTAGATGCGGGTATTATTTACCCCATTTCTGATAGTACATGGGTAAGTCCAACTCAGGTGGTGCCGAAGAAGTCGGGCATCACAGTGGTGCCAAATTCAAAAGGTGAGCTAATTCCATAACGCATGACCAATGGGTGACGTGTGTGTATTGATTACAGAAAGCTCAATCTGAACACC
The DNA here is from genome assembly GCA_963922005.1 of Cornus suecica. Classification (NCBI taxonomy): domain Eukaryota; kingdom Viridiplantae; phylum Streptophyta; class Magnoliopsida; order Cornales; family Cornaceae; genus Cornus; species Cornus suecica. The sequence continues at coordinate 16,756,834 of OY998243.1, forward strand.
AGGAAGTATCATTTTCCATTACCATTTATTGATCAAATCCTGGAGAGGTTAACCGGGCAGAGCTATTACTGCTTTCTGGATGGGTATTCCGGCTACAATCAGGTCGCGATTGATCTAGCTGATCAAGAGAAAACCACATTTACTTGTCGGTATGACACGTTTGCTTATAAACGGATGTCATTTGGGTTATGTAATGCTCTAACAACATTCCAACAGTGTATGATGTCTATATTCTCTAACATGGTAGAGAAAGTTCTTGAGGTATTTATGGATGATTTTTCAGTTTTTTGGGATACCTTTGAAGACTGTTTGAAACATCTAGAACTGGTACTTCAGAGGTACAAAGAGACGAATCTTATCTTAAGTTGGGAAAAGAGCCATTTCATGGTTCAAGAGGGGATAATACTGGGCCATATTGTATCAAAGCGAGGGATACAAGTCGATAAAACAAAAGTTGAATTAATTTCAAAACTGCCTCCTCCCATATCTGTTAAGCAGATACGCTCTTTTCTAGACCATGCCGGGTTTTACCGAAGGTTTATCAAAGATTTTAGCAAAATCTCCCGGCCTCTATGTAATTTATTGGCTAAGGATGTGACATTTGTCTTTGATGAAGAATGTCTTCAAGCCTTTGAGGAGCTGCGTGCTCAACTATCATCAACCCCGATTATTCATCTTCCAGACTGGACTTTACCATTTAAGCTCATGTGCGATGCTTCTGACTATGCCATAGGAGTTGTGTTGGGTCAGAGAAAAGATAAGTTGTCGTATGCTATTTATTATGCCAGTAAGACTCTAAATGAAGCTCAGATGAACTACACAACTACTGAGAAGGAATTGCTGGCAATTGTCTTCGCCTTAGATAAATTTTGATCATATTTACTAGGCACCAAGGTTGTTGTTTACTTGGATCATGCCACTCTGAGGCATTTACTGATGAAGAAAGACTTTAAGCCCCGACTGATTCGGTGAATTATGTTGTTGCAAGAATTAGACCTGGAAATTAAAGATAAGAAGGGTTCATAAAATGTTGTTGCGGATCATTTGTCAAGGATTATCAGAAAATGCGTGCCCGAGAGTGAGGTGCAAAGCATACTGACATTTTGTCACACACTGGAGTGTAGAGGGTATTTCGGAGCTCAGAAGACAGCCCATAAGGTGTTGCAAAGTTGATTTTATTGGCCTTCCATATTCAGAGATGCTTTCGAGTTTTACAAGACATGTTTGCGATATCAAAATCTTGAATCCATGTCTCGAAAAGACATGATGCCTTTAACCCCGATGCTGATTGTAGAATTATTTGATGAGTCGTGTATTAATTTTATGGGACCATTTCCGAAAGCAGATAAGGAGTAAATACTGGTGGGGGTTGATTATGTTTCAAAATGGGTAGAAGCGATAGCCACCAAACGTGCTGACCATGACGTGGTGGAAGAATTTGTAAAATCGAACATTTTCTCACGATTTAGTAACTAAGAGTTCTGATCAGTGATGATGGAAGCCATTTTGACAACCAGCTTCTTTCCACGCTTTGTGAAAAGCATGGTGTCACGCATACAATTGGTACGCCATATCACCCCCAATCACAAGGTAAAATAGAGGTTTCTAATAGAGAGATTAAAAATATTTTGAAAAAAATTATGCGTCTGGATTTGAAGGATTGGTCTCGAAGGTTAAATGATGCACTTTGGGTGTACAGAACTACGTTTAAGACACCAATTGGTATGTCGCCATATCGTCTTATGTATGGTAAAGCGGGTCATCTCCTTGTAAAGCTGGAACATCGAACATATTGGGTTGTTCGAATATTGAATTTCAATATAAAAAAAGCCAGTGGGTAGCGGAAACTCCAACTTCAAGAGCTTGAGGAGCTGAACAAATAATGCGTATGAAAACTCTCAGATTTACAAGGCTTGAACGAAAGCGTTTCATGATAAACATATTAGAAAGAAAGTTTTTGAGCCCGGCCAAAAAGTCTGGCTGTTTAATTCGAGACTCAAACTGTTTCTTGGCAAGCTCCAATCGAGATGGAATGGGCTATATAAGATTATGAAGGTTTTCCCCCATGGAGTAGTGGTGATTGATGATCTTGACATTGGAAAGAAGTTTGTTGTGAATGGACATCGATTGAAGCATTATATAGAGGTTCGACCGGTTGAGTGTGTGGTGAAACGATCAATCTAATTGAACCACCACCCGAGCTGGATAAGCTTGATCTGGGGTATTGAGAAACGACAGTGTCGTACCAACGATGTTAAACATTGGTACTAGGTAGAGAAGAGTAGCTTTGAAACCTAGTTTGTATCTGTAGACAATAATTTAGTTATTTCGGTATTTAAGATCGAGTCCGTAAAATCGAGTCGCGAGGCCATCATCATTCAAGTATGGAGTATCAATGAAGCCTAGGAAGCATTTAAGAAGTGTGGAATTGAAGACTGAACGAGATGACGGCAAAATAGCAAAAGTTTTTTTTGGGGCCAGGGACATATGCTTTACACTTGAAGCGTAGCTAAACAGGCCCGTCGTTAGTTTCCCCCCACTTAATCCATTCAAACTCTTTGTTCTTTCTCAATTATTCACCATTCTTCGAGAGGTTTGATCCTACTATTTACCCATCCAATTCCTCATCATTGTTTGCCAGCGGATCGTTGGACTAGTTGGTGATTTATCCGGATTCGAGTGAAGAACTCGAAAAGTCTACGAAACTCAATTTTTGGAAATCCATCGTTTCTTTCGATTCGGTGAGTTTTGTTCCATTATTTTGATTTCATATGACTTATTTAACTATTCTAAACTAGTATTGATGAACGAGTCTGATCAAAATTGTGTTTTGATCCATTTTCTAAAAAGTTAAGTTTTTCGACTTCGAAATCGGATTAAATATCGAATTTTTGGGATGACGGCTTCTTTAATTGTTGTATTGGATATATTTAGATATAGTTTGATTTTGATTTGGTGTCCGGTTCATTATCACTTTTTTTTTGGAAATTCCTTATTATAGGCATGGAACGAACCAAGGTGTCGACGATGAGAGTGGCTCAGGCCGCCATTGCAGCTGATCCACCGGTGCGACAGAGGTCTAGATCATCATCTCTTGCACCGTCCCCTATTCTCCGCCGTAGCACACGCACCAGGAGACCACAGTATGTCGACTCGACATCCTCATCTTCCTCGTCTGTTGAGCAGAGGTGCCAAAAAATTCTACTCAGGGGCGCGACATCTTATTACCACATGGTCGCTTAGTGGTTGAGCCAATTGCTCCACAAGCACCATCACCGCCACTTATGCCGGAGCAGCAGGCTGAGGAGATGGAGGAGGATACAGAGGATGCCGTTGAGCATGAAGAGGATGCCGCACAGGGCTATGATAGAGTAGATGAGAGGGTACCGAAGCCACCCGTGGAGGGTGATCCCGGGGTTTTGACTACATATTTACCTGTGCCCCGGACAACATCAGTAGAGGATTTACTAGACTGGGCGATCCATAAGGGGTATCAGCAGGAATGAATATATTTATTGCAGATATTCGAGGATTTACAGCCAGTACCTTCCTGGATGATCGACCAATTGAGGGATCGACGTCTATTGCCTATTCTTGCCCCGTCTACCCGTACATTTACGGGGATATGATCCAGGAGTTCTGATTGCATATGTGCCATTTTTGTAGGGGGTTAAGACTACAGATAGTGGTCCGAGGTACAGAGATTGAGATTACTCCCCAGACTATTATTAAGGCGTGGGGTATTCCGGATGAGTGTCCACCCAAGCTCGCTACTATATTCCCACCTATGTCCGAGATACTCCCATTTATTTCTGAGTTGGTGACACTTCAGACTGCTGGGCAGTGGGCCGATGATCATCAAAACTGCACAAAGAAGGCAAACTATCATCATATGCTATGGTTTTGGGATGTGATAGTTCGATCTCAGATTCTTCCGCACAGCCACGTGACCATGTGCTATGTGTCATTTTCGGCCCTCCACTATGCATTTGAGTTCGGGTGGTGGATTTCTATCCCACGTATTTTGTGGGAGGGGCTATATACACATTATATTCATCTGCGCAAGGAGACGAAGGTTGGTCAACGTCTATTTCAGATTTGATTCCCATGCTTGGTGATGAAGATTATTGATGCGACGTTAGGTGTATAAAAATATGTGGTTGAAAATAACACTTCAACGACTCTAGGTTTTACCATCCGCAAGCGCACGTATCATTTGTAGAATAGCAAAACGGCTTGAGTAAGGGATATTGATCCCACAAAGACTAAGATTGTTCACTTTAATAATTTAGAAATGCTGAATTATATTTTCTGAAAGCTTATTTTTTTGCGTGGTCGAAAGACCAAATTATCTATTTTAACTAAATTAACTAGAAATCAAGTAAATTGGTTGTGATTCAGATGACAATGAAAACTAGGGTTTTCATCACTCCACCACTAACTGCATAATATAGTTCATTATTGTTTCAACTGTAAGAGGGTGATTAATAACTGTGAATCAGGTAGTATTGTAGATAACTAAATACGACCCCAAAAAGGAGTACCATCAACTGGATCGCGATAACCCATCTCATGTCTGACCTAACTAGTACATGTCAATTATATTACTTTAATCTACTCCTAATGCATGAAAATAAACTAAAACATGTCTATATTAAATCGCCAAGGCACGACCTGTGTCAACCTAGGGTTTCAAGTTTCATTACCACCACTGTGTAGAAAACCATGATTAAGCATCTAAGTTCCAGCTCATATTGAATAATCATAATTGTGCAAAATAATATATTTATTCCATCTAAGATAAGAATTTAAAACAAACATAGAATTTTATATTGCAAATCAGTACGGTCTCTTAACTACTACAATCATCACAGTATAGTCACAGTTTCCCCTCGTTTATAGTTAAAAACAATAAAAGAACTACATTACTTGGCAAGGGTTTTGCTAGAAAATCCTAGATACCGAGTTAGTTAGCTATGGTAGAAGGTGACTGCATCATTGATGTAGAAATGTTTTCCATAAT